>JARYZH020000401.1:0-233875 GCA_030021035.2 Notholithocarpus densiflorus
TTTATCTGTCTGGGTGGAGCATGTTCCACAGGACATTGTACCTTTCTTTTTGCATGACCTCGGTTTTTCTTAATATAAAGCAATAGCATGGTTCTCTTTCTCAAAAAAAAAAAAAAAAAAAAAAAAAAAAAAAAACTAGACTTTATGTGGTTCAAAAATACCCTAATTAATGAAGTGTAACTTCATTTAGAAATAAGGTTATAAATGTCAAATAACAAATTTCATTTTAAATTCAAAAAGAGAACTCCTAAAATTTAGGATTTTTTTTTTCCTTCACGTTTAAAAAAGAAATTACAGTTACTGCATCTCTAAAGTTTATCCTTTTTATTTGTTTGAAAAATATATATATATCTCTAAATTATAATAAATGTAAATTATTAACCTTTACTCAAAAAAATAAAAGAGCCTCTGAGCGCGCGCGTAGTATGTGATAAAGTAATACCCTATTTTAACCATTTAAATTAAAAAAGTATGATACATAAAATAAATAAATAAATAAATAAAAATCATATTGTAAAATTCTCCATCATATTACTAGAAGCCAAATAATCATAAATTCTAATACATGTGGCTTCATGAGGACATCAATCATCATCTTTTACTTTAACACATAGTTTTTTGTGATATTTTAAATACTTTTTTATTCATTTTTATTAATTAAAATGTTAGAACTTTGTAGGATCGAAAGGATATTTTGTATCAACTGGAGTCTAAAATTCCATTATTATTATTTTATTAAATTTGAACCTCTAGAGTGTTTTGGCTAAATATTGCTCAAATTAGAGTTTATAAGCTATGTGTATACTGTTTAAAGTTTTTTTTTTTTTTGCTAAATGAGGAGAGAAGTGAAATTTGGTACCAAAACTACTGAATTGCTTAGAAAAATGGCACCAGCTGTGCTGTTTTTGCAAGGGAGAGGAGAGAGAATGATGCGACATATGAAAGAAGAGAGAGAAAATGAATTTGGCATTCATGGTGCCACATTTGCTACCCAATTTTTGTATTTGCCTGTGCTTGAAAATGGAGAGAGGAGGGAGGAAAAAAATGTTGGATAAAAGTGGCACACGGTGCCAAAATAGGGGAGAGAAAATTTGTTGCAAATATGGCACACTAGGTTCCAAAATAGGTGAGAGAAAGAGAGGAGATATACTTTGTTACTCAATTTTGCTTTAAGAAATACTTACTATGTTAGTCAATTTTGCATATTAAATTTGACATGTTTAATTTCTATATATAATACTAGACTCATCATTTTTTTTTTTTTTTTTTTTGGGTTTAGTGTCATAATTTTCTATTCTAATGTCATAAATTTTAGAGGCTTGCCAATCAAAGAATTTCCAATGGTGAAAATTTGGCAATTTAGTTTGGACATTTGAGGTCAAAAAATTTGTAAGTAAATAAAAATTGAAGCAAATAACCATAGCGACTCAAACAATAAAAATTGACTAATGGCCTCGTTTTTTCACGGAAATCTCCCTTTATTTGAATCATTATTTTCATGTCCTTCATGGACAAACCAATTCCTATAAAATAAAGTAAATAATTACACTATTTTTAGTTCAAATTCTATAGTTCAAAGTTACAAAAAATAATGCCAAAGAAAAAAAAAACTATTTGACACATGTGTCTTTACTCATAAAATGGATGAATACAACAAATAATAACTTCTAATGAGAATTAAAAGGATAAAAAAAAGGGTAAGAAAATGGTGTCATCCCTTGACCATTTTTCATCATCTGACTTTGATCCCTTTTGATCCTTAGTTCTTTAGTTTTGCCCCCCATAAAACTAGATGTACAACAACGACAACTGCTCCAATAACTCTGAAAATAGTTATATACAATTTTTATAATTCCAAAAAATTTTCCTACAATTTTCTTAACAAATAAATCAAAATCTCATACAACAATAAAAATCATATGAGCAATAATCGGGAAAAAAAAAGAATTAAGAGAATGACCTAGAAGGAAAGGACTACTCCTTTCTTATAGAGAAAGAGAGAGGTTTTTTTTTTAGGGGCTAAAGCTTCAAATTGTAAAGAAAAATTGTAACTATCTTATCTTTTAATAAAATTTTTAAAAATAGTATCTATTATCTGTTTTTAGAGATAGTTATGGTATTTTGGTAGGATTTTTTTTCATTATATTTTTTTAGAAACTTTTTTTTCCTTGTATTCAAAATGATAATTTTTAATTTTTGTTTTTGTTTTGTTTTGTTTTTGTTTTTGTTTTTGTAAGGACACGATTTGGAGCCCAAGCCCGAAATGTATGGGATGTTGGCCCAATGAACCCAGAACAATAAATTTGTAGAGAGTGGGTTGAAGAACTTGGCTTTAATGAGTCAGACAATGAACCAATAGATTATTTATATATTAAAAAGGAGGAAATAAGAGACTTTTACTAAAGGAGGAGTATCCTCTACCAAGTCCGAGGAGACTTGGTTACTTAAATACAATTCTTAAGGCTTCTTACAAGTCTGATTTTAGATCGCTCCCCCTCCTATTCCAGGGGTCTCTTGCATTATATACCCTCTTCCCCGCGATCTTGGCCCTCCACTTGTCAATCATCCCCACCGATACTTGAGTGACTGTCCCATCAGACGCTCCTTCCGGCTCTCTATGAGTTGCGGTTGCCAAGGAAACACTGTTCAGGGGTCTTTTCCACATAAATGCGACCAGAAAAGTAGCTACAACGCATTTAATGCGGTGGTGGCGGCTTTTCTTTAGATATTTCTGGAATCTCCTTCATCCTTGCGCGTCTAGGATACGTGTCTTTACTAACGGGGTCCTCTGAAGATCTCCCTGGATTGCTGGGATATGTGTTTGAGTTGCATTTATGGTGTCCGAGGACTTGCTTGTCCTCAGACTGATCTCTTGTCGTCACATTGCTTGTAAAGTTTTCGTGCCTAATTTATTCAAACTCATTGGTTCCTTCTCGGACTGTCCTCGGGCTGACCATCTCCTCGAACAGGCCCAAGGCTCACAATAGTATTTGGGCCTTTTGACCCTACAGTTTTTGTTTTTGTTTTTTTTGTTTTTTTGTTTTTGTTTTTTTTTTTTATATAGTTAAGCATATCTAATTGATGTGATAATTGTATGGAGTGGAATAAGAATGAGTAGTTTTTTTTGGAAGAAGTAACTGTGTATGTAATGGAATTTTTTTCTTTTTCTTTTGGATAGATGTAATTGAAGTATTTGAATTCAAATAGATAACAAATACATTCCATAAAAAAAAATGATAACAAATACAAATAGCTAGGAATCATTTGGAAGAAGTAACTGTGTATGTAATTGATTTTTTTTTTTTTTTTTTTTTGGGATAGATGTAATTGAAGTATTTGAATTCAAATAGATAACAAATACATTCCATTAAAAAAAAAAAAAGATAACAAATACAAATAGGAATCAGATTTTTTTTGGAAGAAGTAACCATGTATAAGTGCTTGTGGGGTGTGGGAGGCAAGGGCCAGGGTTCAAGTCTCCAGGAGAGAGCTTTACACACATTTACACTTAAATTAGGTTAGAATAGAAATTCTATTTTTTATAAAAAAAAAAAAGATTTAAAAATAATAATAGTAGATAAAAAATACAAATAGGAATTAGATTTTTTTTGGAAGAAGTAACCGTGCATGTAATTGTAGTTTTTTTTTTTTTTTTTTTTTTTTTTTTTTGGGATAGATGTAATTGAAGTATTTGAATTCAAGTAGATAACAAATACATTCCATAAAAAAAAAAGGGGTGTGGCTTGTGTCCAGTGGAAGTTATCACTGGACACTAGGGGTGTGCAGCTAACCCGCTAAAACTGACCTGACCCAACCCAACCCGTCAGGTTGGGTCGGTTTTTAGGCCTTAGTGGGTTGGGTTGGGTTACAAAAAATTTTTTGATAGCGGGTCGGGTTGGGTTTGGGTCATAAAATTTCAAACTTGCCAAACCCAACCCGATTGACCCATATATTTAATATATATATATATATAATATTATATAATTAATAATTTTTTTAAAATTATCAGCTCTTTCTATCCTATATAAAAGCCAATTAGTTCACACAAACCTTAATAAATTACTATTATTGTTTAGTCATTAGTGTTGTTTGCTTTTAAGGAGTTACATTGATACTAATCTTTGGGTTTTTTTAATATATTAATATTTTTTTTTTCTACTCAATTTAATAATAATAATAATAATAAAAATTTGTCAAACCCATGGGTTCAACTCGACCCATGTGGGTTGGGTTGGACTTATGTGATGGGTTAGGTTAGGTTGAATTTTTTTTGACCCACCATGGTGGGTTTGGTCAAAAAATCCCCTCAACCCGACCCAACCGACCCATGCACATCCCTACTGGACATAAGCCCTTCAAAAAAAAAAAAAAAAAAATACAAATAAGAATCTTTTTTTTTTTTGGAAGAAATAACCATGTATGAAATTGAAGTTTTTTTTTTTTTTGATAGATGTAATTGATTTTTTTTTTAGAAAATAATTGAAGCATTTGGATTCAAATAAATAACAAATACAGATAAGAATCAAACATTTGAATTCAAATAAGTGGTGAGAATGACCTTTTTTTTTCTTTTTCTTTTGTACATGAGATAGTATTACTCTTTTAACATTTTTTGCTTTTGTAGTAGGAAAAAAAAAATTTAAACTAAAGGGTATGTTATTTTAGAATTTGGATAATAATATTTTGGTATGCCAAAAATTGAAGACAAAAAAGAGAAATTATGTTATTAGTAGTATAGATAAATAGATGTACTTTGATAAGTATAATAAATTACGAGTCCGTTTTCATCAAAAAAAAAAAAAAAAAACGAGTCCCCATTGTTTGTGAATCCAAATCTTCTGTCCCACTTTTCCTGCTCCACTCTATACTCCACCAATAAAAGCTTACCACGTATTCACCTAATTAATTAAATACTACCATTAATTAATAATGATAATATTAATAAGTCAATAATGATAGTATTTAATTAATTATATTAACACGTGGCAAGTTTTTATTGGTGAAGTATAGAGTGGAGCAGAAAAAGTGGGACAGAAGATTTGTACTCGTTGTTTGTGCATTACATCATGTATTTGGAGAGAGATTTGAATGCTTGACTCCATTAAAAATACTAATAAATGCATTTAACCTAAAAGTCTTTTTTATTTTTTTTTGAGGGTCACTTTAGACTTTTTTTTTTTTGGGTGTGAAAGGGACACTTTAGACTTAAGAATAGCCAAACGCTTCATTAATATAGGATAAAAAAATGTCCACAAGTCATTAGCCTCACTTGAGAGCTAGAACTAGGCAAACAATTCGATTAATATAGGACCAAAAATTTTCTCAACCATTTACGGTTTTTTTTTTTTATATAATAATTTTATATATATTATTTATATATATAATTTTTTTTTTTGAAAATGATTAGAAAGTACTACTATCATAAAGCCCCTTAAGGCTTTGACGTGAGATGTGAGTGTTAATTTGGTTTGGATTTCTTGATTTGAACAATTACTCTCAATACATTAAGCTTGTAATAAATTAGACAATATTTCCAAATCACATTATGAATGCACGATAATAAAATCAAGTAAATCATGTGATCAGATGTGTTAGTTTTAAATGAAAAATATTAATAAAAGGCTTAAATTTGTTACAAAACTAAAGTGCAACAACTATGCAAGGATAATTCCCAAAAAAAAAAAAAACAACTATGCAAGGATTAATTGTTATTATTAGTCCAAATAACAAGATTAACACTCACATTAAAATTTATAAAAAGCCAAAAAGTAAAATAAAAAACTAATGGAAAATCAAGCCTAAAGTTTTTATATTGTTAGTATTAGATCTTTTTTCTATAATAAAAATATTATTGTAAAATTTTAATTTTATCAATTAAACTACAACCTTCTCAAAAAAAAAATTAAAGTACTAAATTTATGAAAATCAATAAAAATATTATTGTAAAATTTTAATTTTATCAATTAAAGTAATAAATTTATGAAAATCAGCTCAATTTGAAGCAAAGAAAAATGATAAATTATTAATAATAAAAAAATATTGCGAAAATTTTCTGTTTTTCTAGATTTTCTCAGTGAAACTGAAACCGTGGAAGTAATAATTGCAAAATCCGGTCTCCTCTCTCTCTCTAAAAAACCTCAAACCTCATCTACTCTCTCTCTAAAAAACCTCTCTCTCTCTCTAAAAACCTCAAACCCCATCTCTCTCTCCCCGTGGCTCTGAGCACAAACAGAAGAAGAAGAAAATGGGTACACTGTGTGGCCTTACAGTGACCACAATTCTCTTGTTTTTTCTCCTATTCGTCTCTTTATCTTACTCCTTCTACCTTCCTGGCGTTGCTCCTCGCGATTTCCAGAGTGTATGGTCCCTTACAATCCAAACGCACTTCTCAAAATCTGTGCTTTATTTCATTCTTTCACCTCTCATTGCTTGCTTTCTTGTATAGTTCTTTTTTTGGGGTTACTTTATTTTCCGTGTTTTTGTTGTATTGTTTGAGTTCTCTTTGCTTTATGTGGAGTAGTATTGGATCTGGGTTTTTGAGTTTGATCTAATTTTATGTTGTTGTGGATCTGTGGGATTGTTTTTGAACTGTTTTTGGATTATGGGTTTTGTTTGGATCTGGGTTTTTGTTGAAATTTAGATCAAAGTTTTGATTTTTGGGAATTAGGAATGTGATTTGGGTGTTTGTATTTGTATATATATATTTTTTTAGGTTTTGATTGGTGTTGTTGGGTTGTTCTGGTTTGTGGGTCTAGGAAATCATGGATTGGTTTGATCTATGTGTATGTTTGGGTTGCACTGAAGGCCTTGTTTAATGTTTCTATTGGTTGAAAGTTAGATATGTTGGATAGCTCATGTGTGTGTATCTATGGGCATGTTTGGATTGCACTTAGAGGCTATGTCTAATGTTTCTATTGGTGGAAAGTTTGAAATTTTGAATAGCTTATGTGTGCATGAGATAGCCAATGTGATCAAGTATAAGATGCGAATTGCAAAGTGATCCAAGATAGGATATTATGTAGGTGGTTGGAATGTTTCACTACAGGATTGAATATAACTTGGATTGCATTTTGGATCTCCTAATATGTTTGAAAGTTTTTGTTGAGATTTACATAATATTTGCTGCCATTCTGATTGCGAAGGTTTATAAAAATGGGTGTTGTAATCACTATGGGTAATAATGATATTAGTTTCAGAATTTATAAGGATCTCATTTTTTCAAGCGTTTACCATCTCTATGATGATTAGAGGCCAGCTCAGGAAGTACTGTTTGTACAAATATATTACACACAAAAGTGTAAATGAAAGACAATTGATTCAAGTTACATGGACAAGAAGTTAGACTGTACATTGAGCTGAACTCTTGAACCATATTTTGTTTTCAACCTTTTGCATCACATAAAGAAGTATCCTTCTTTGTAGAACAAGTTTGTGAATTTGGTAATGATTTGATTTGGTTAGAATGTTCTACTATAGGATTGTACATAGCTTGGTTTGAATTTTGGATCTCCTAATATGTTTTGAAGTTTTTGTTGTGATTTACATAGTATTTGCAGCCATTCTGATTGTGAAGGTTTATAAAAATGGGTGCTATAATCACTATGGGTATAATGATATTAGTTTCAGTCTTTATAAAGATCTCATTTTTCCAAGTGTTTACCATCTCTATGATGATTAGAGGCCAGCTCAGGAAGTACCATTTGTTCAAATATATTACACAAAAAGTGTAAATGAAAGACAATTGATTCAAGTTACATGAACATGAAGTTCAACTGTACATTGAGCTGAACTCTTGAACCATATTTTGTTTTCTATCTTTTACATCACATAAAGAAGTATACTTCTTTGTAGAAAAAGTTTGTGAATTTGGTAATGATTTGATTGGAGATTCGTGATTATTTCTTATTAACCTCACTGCACTTTATAGTTTATAACGAATTTTTTGTTTTTTTTTTTGGTTTGTGTTTATATATTTTTACTTCGTTGGAAAAGAAAAGGGCTGGGCTTATGTATTTTGAGAATTTGGTTAAGAAGTTTCTTCACTGTTTGATTTCCTTGCAGTGTTTTTTTTTTTTTTTTTCTCATAAATTTCTTATAAATTATTATTGTCTACTTTGAACAGGGAGACCCCTTGCCAGTCAAAGTGAACAAATTATCATCTACTAAAACACAACTTCCATATGACTACTACTATCTAGACTATTGTAAGCCTGACAAGATTGTGAACAGTGCTGAAAACTTGGGGGAAGTTCTTCGAGGTGACCGCATTGAGAATTCTGTCTATACTGTGAGTATCTTTTACCTTTCTTCTGTATTAGAAATCTGAATAGGAAAAAACCTTTTCATTTACTTATTTCAGTTATTGTTTCATTGTCTATTTACTATTGTGTGACTAAATTTATGAATTTTATGCCAGTTCCAAATGAGGAAGGGGCAATCATGTCAAGTAGCCTGTAAAAAAAAGCTTAATGCTGAAACTGCTAAGAATTTTAAGGAAAAAATCGATGATGAGTATCGAGTTAACATGTAAGTCGATGAACTGGCTGTATATTGTTCATGAAGTCTGTGTAGTTTTTCTTATTTCCATTAGTATCTTTAGTTTTCCATTGTGGGTTTTAAGAATTTTAATTATTTTCCTAAGTGAAAGGCATTAATTTATATAGAATGTTTAGTATATTCCTCTTTTTTCTGAAATCTCCAGAATGCACTTGCAGGATTTTAGATAACCTTCCAGTTGCTGTCCTTAGACAGAGGAGGGATGGAATTCAGTCAACAACTTACGAACATGGTTTCCGTGTTGGGTTCAAAGGAAACTATGCTGGGGTATGCTTCAGAAGCAACTTATTATTTTAGGATTTTTGTGTGTTTATTCTATCTTAAACATTTGTTTCTTTTACAGAGCAAAGAGGAGAAATATTTCATTAATAACCACTTGAGCTTTAGAGTCATGTATCACAAGGATCTTGAGACTGATTCGGCTCGGATTGTAGGGTTTGAGGTTACTCCAAACAGGTGTGAGACTCTTTTCCTCTTTTTTGTTTTTGATATATGGTTTGTATGAACGATGACTTAAAGGTGAATCAGCTGCTAGTTCAGATTCTCAAAATACAAATGTAGTAGATGGAAAAGAAACAATACTGGTCACATTTTGGAGGGTCCTTTTGTTGCAAAGTGTGGGGTTTTTGCTTGGGAATATTTTTTCCCAGTTATTAGGTGTAGACAGATGTAAATTCAATAATTAAATTGAGAAACTTACATGTTTTCATCTGATGTATTTGACAAAAAAGGTGGACTGTGAATGAGCTATAATGGCACCTCCTCCCCTTGTCAGAGTAAAGTGGAGGGTGGGGTTGTTGGTTCCACTTGGTGCGTGTGTAAGTACATAGAAAACTGAACTGCTTAGATGATCTTACCAAGAGACAAATATTCGAAATCAGCTACATCATCATAAAGAAGGGTTGAACTAGTGAAGAGTTGTCTATGGATTGAAATGTTTTGATTTTTTTCTCTGCTTTTTTACACCTATGGTTTGAGCTAGTCTTACTCCCAGAACTTGTCAGATGCTGCAATGCTGTTTGCGTTATATTCCTTTGCTTCATTCTGCTTCTTTGGTGTAGAACTTGGACGTTTCTTCTGATATTAAAGAGTTACTGTGGGAAACTGGGAATTTTATTTTTATTTTTTTGATAAGTAACTGTGGGAATTTTATATGAGATGCATGTATATGTTGCTTGTTTTTATGCTACATGCTATAACTTTTTCTGCAATGGCCTGAAAATTATAGAAAAGATGAAATGTAGAAGCTCCCTTGTAATTTCATACATTGAAATTGATTTAAAAGAATGATACCAATTTAGATTTTAAAAGAATAATGCCAGTAAGTTTAAAGAAAATAGGAATTTTTAGAAAATGCCCACAAAGTGCATTTGTAAGTTGTTACAACTAGCTTATTTATGTTCTTATGTACTTGGGTAGCACCCTTTCAGCCTTTTAATGAAATTTTACTTGTGTGTGTGTATGTATATATGTAAAGCTTATTTATGTTCTTGTCATCTCTTTTGACTCTTGTAAATACTGTAAACAGCATTAATCATGAATACAAGGATTGGGATGATAAGAACCCTCAATTAGCAACGTGCAACAAAGACACCAAAAATTTAGTGCAAGGTAACGTCGTTCCACAAGAAGTTGAGACAGATAAGGAGGTTGTTTTTACATTTGATGTTTCCTTTAAGGTACTCGCTCATCAAATCCTTGCCTATGTCTCTCTTCCATACTCAACTCCTTCCCTTGTATAATTCATTTAACTAACCTGTGTTGGTCTTATTCTCAGGAAAGTGATATCAAATGGGCATCTCGATGGGACACATACCTCCTCATGAATGATGATCAGATCCACTGGTTCTCCATCATAAACTCTCTGATGATTGTCCTTTTCCTTTCTGGCATGGTGGCCATGATCATGATGAGAACTCTGTACAGAGATATTGCCAATTACAATCAATTGGACACCCAAGATGAGGCTCAGGAAGAAACAGGATGGAAACTTGTCCATGGAGATGTTTTCAGGGCACCGATCAATTCTGGTTTACTTTGTGTTTATGTTGGTACAGGTGTTCAGATCTTTGCAATGACACTTGTGACAATGATTTTTGCGTTGCTTGGGTTCTTATCTCCTTCCAACCGAGGGGGGCTTATGACTGCCATGGTTCTGTTGTGGGTTTTCATGGGCTTGTTAGCTGGTTACTCCTCAGCACGCCTGCACAAGATGTTTAAGGGCACAGAGTGGAAAAGGAATACCTTGAAAACTGCATTTATGTTTCCTGGCATTCTTTTCGCAGTATTTTTTGTTCTGAATGCCTTAATTTGGGAGGAGCGATCTTCTGGGGCAGTACCCTTTGGAACAATGTTTGCTCTTTTCTGCTTATGGTTTGGTATATCAGTGCCCTTGGTCTTTGTGGGTAGTTACTTGGGATTCAAAAAACCAGCCATTGAAGACCCTGTGAAGACTAACAAAATCCCCAGACAAGTACCAGAGCAGGCATGGTACATGAAGCCTGTCTTCTCTATACTCATTGGAGGCATTCTTCCATTTGGGGCTGTTTTCATTGAGCTCTTCTTCATCCTAACATCAATATGGCTAAACCAGTTCTATTACATCTTTGGCTTCCTTTTTATAGTCTTCGTTATCCTTCTAATCACTTGTGCGGAGATAACAGTTGTGCTCTGCTACTTCCAGTTGTGTAGTGAAGACTACCACTGGTGGTGGAGATCATACCTGACTGCCGGCTCCTCTGCCCTCTACCTGTTCCTTTACTCTGTCTTCTATTTCTTCACCAAGTTGGAGATCACAAAGCTGGTTTCAGGCATCCTTTACTTTGGGTACATGGTAATTGTATCCTACGCTTTCTTTGTCTTGACGGGAACCATTGGCTTCTATGCAAGCTTCTGGTTTGTTCGTAAGATTTACTCCTCCGTTAAAATCGACTGATCTAAAGATGCAGAAAGAGGGTGATGAGGATGAGGATGAGGATGAATTCCAGACCACGACAGGAAGCGCAGAAGGGATAAAGATTAAATTGAAAACTATTTCGCAATCTCTTCAAAACCTTGTCTATGTTGACGGTAGCATGGTGCTTGGCCTGATATTTTGTTTACACCTTTGTTAATGTCATGAACAGTAGCTTAGTAGTTTTCTTGCAAGAAGCTTGAGCAGTGATTAAAGTATGGATACTTATATAATATCCATATGGTTACAACTGATCTTTGATGTGTCTCAAGTGGTTTGATTTCTTGTTATCTGATAAGTAGCACTTATAATTGATATTTTAGAAATCAAATAATGCAGCTCTAGAGGCAATCGGTAATGTATTTTTGTTGCACCTGCATTGTTGTGAATTGTAGTTTGTAATAATTAAATATTCCTTGATTTTCTGGCTCTTGACCCCTTAAACTATGGCTGGTGGCTGAAAGACCAACCACCAAGGCTATATTTACAAATTATCAACCCAAAAAAAAAAAAAAAAAAACAAGAAGGCTAACAAGCTCATTAGTGCACTCAAAAATAAAGTTTTATTTTTTATTTTTTATGGTTGAATAAGTGATTTGAGATTTAATTTCATTACAAGCGCGGATGTTATAAGTTGAAATTTTCTCTAAAAAAATAAAATAAAATAAAAATTGCCATTTATGTCAGCATCAACTATCGTAAGGAGGTTCAGGATGAATCTGTTGTGCGATTTTTGAAGGAGACTCAAGCTCCATAGCCATAGCAATCTATGCTAGCCCAGTCTGAAGTAAATTGGGCTAAGTCCAAACAATGAAACAATCATGGTTGAAATCAGACGTATACACTTTTTGTATGTTGGGTTTTTTGCTTTGTAAATAGACAGGCTAATTACCTAGCCCATAACTTATTTCTAGGACTGCCCATTGGGCCATTGTAGTGTGGATGGGCTGATTTCCACTCCTCTATACCCTTTGAATTTTCTTCCCCTAGGGAGGGATGAACTGGACCCATGCCCCTCCTTTTATTGTAATAAATTTCTCCTTCATTCCAAAGAAAAAAAGAAGTTAACTTTGGGAGAGGAAGGTGCATAGTAGGACAAATTGGTGACCAATTTGAAGTTATCCTAAAAAATAAGATAAGGTTTGTCCCTTTCACATAGGAGGGCTCATGTATGCAAGTCTCATAAGGTGATCTACCTATAAATACGGGCCTAGAGATGAGGTTGTGGACATTCCTTCATATGAGTTGAATCAGAACCTAATCTCAACCCCACCTAGTGCACCAATTGTTTCAAACAGTGGGAGGAAATAGACCTTAAGTCAAATTAGTATATCACATCATTGTACCCAAAAATTTGAACTTGAGATATATGTACCATGACAAGTCCAACCTTTAGATGGTGAGTTTAGGATTCTGCTATGGTTCAGACTTCAGACAACACCAAAAGGAGATTGCATTGCACGTGGATAACAATATATAAGAAGATAAGGATGCTGGTTTTCAAGTTGAATTCAAATAAAGCTCTTGAATTTCATATAAGCTTCAGCAGTAGATCTGCAGTAGATTAGGATGAGAATTTCTGCAATAAATTAGGATTAGGATTAGTATTTGTATTTCAATTCAAATAGGAGTTTGGATCCTATGTTTTAGAAATTTGTTGTGATGAGTATTATCTCCTCACTAGTATTTATGTATGTAAGAATTATGAACGAAGCAAGCAGAAATTAAATCAAAAACACTATTATCCCTCTCAAGTTCAAGATGCTAGTCACCTCGAATTGACTAAGTTTTTTTTTTTTTTCATAACAGATGAAGTTATTCTTCCCCTTTTTGGGCCTTGGGGTCTAGTTTTAAACACTTTTTTGAATATGTTTGGAGGTGTCCTAAACCTCAACCTCACCTAGAACAATAATAGTTTTTCAAACAGTGGGAGGAATAGGCCTTAAGTCAAACCAGTATCATGTTGTTGCCCCTGAAAATTTGAACTTGAGATCTACCCCATACCCAAGACTTAATCACTGGGCCATGACTATATATGGTAAGTATAAGATTCACGTTATTAAAACAATAAAACTTATTCTCCACATGGTCTTGAGTAAGTTTTAATTACGCTATCAAATATGCTTAGAGTTAGAGGTGTCCAGATTAGGGCTGTAAACGAGCCGAGCTTTGTCGAGTAATGCATGTTCAAGCTTGGCTCGTTAGGAAAAATCAAAAGCTCAAGCTTGACTTAAGTTTGTGACAAACTTAAAAATAGTGTTTGAGCTTGAGTTCGTGGGAAAACCAAAAAGTTTCAGCTTGGCTTGGCTTGGCTTGGTTAATTAGTCAAGCCAAATTCAAGTTTAATATCAAACTCAAACTCAAGCTCAAGTCAAGTTTTTGATCTTGAGATCTAAAAAAATTACATTTTTAAATGCTTAAATCTCTAAAATTAAGAAAAAAGAAAAAGAAAATAGTATATCATTTTATCATGCATCTAGTCTTACTTATGATTAGCTATTATTCAAATTAATAATTTACATAATTAAATTCATTCATTCATCATTCCTTATTTATAGCTTCAACAATTGTTCAAAATACAATTTTTACATTTACGTTAAATGGTGAAGGACTAGAAAAATACATGTTTGTAACTATTATGAATGAGAAAATACTAATATGTTTTATAACTTTACTTTAGATGATTGATAGGGAAAAATCATATGTGGCCTACTTAATTATTTATTTATTTTTAAATGTAACTATAGTCTAAAGTAGTTCTTTATCAATTTAAAGGGAATGAAAAAATTAAGGTAATATAGGTAGTGGTCTCATGTTGGTCATATCATTATTAAGATATGTGTAATGAGTATATTTAACTAACACATATAAACTTATAAATGAGTCTATGCTTGAATTGTTATGTATCAAGTCTAATAACTCACGAGCTTGTTTGTGAATAAATTTTTTTACTTGAACTTGGCTTGTTTATTAAACGAGCCTAAAACTATGGCTCAAGTTTGACTTATTTATAAACAAACAAATATGAACAAACTTTTTATCGAGCTGAGCCCGAGTTGTTCATGATCGACTTGGTTCATTTACAGCCCTAGGTGTCCTAAATCTCAACCCGACCTAAAGCAGCAATGGTTTCAAATGGTGAAGGAAATAGATCTAAAGTCCAATCAAGCCTCATTGTCACCCTCAAAATTTGAACTCGAGAACTACACCATATCAAGATCTTAATCGTTGGGCCACGACTTTGGATGGTAAATGTAGGATTCACCTTGTTAAACTTATTCTCCCCTTCTAAGTTTTCAGTCCTTGAGCTAGTTTTAGATGCATTTTCAAATATGGTTTTAGGTGTCCTAAATTTGTACATGCTGTTGAGCGTGACATGCTTGAACTAGTCATTCTGATCTGCAAAGCTTTACCATCTTACGCATTCCATACTTGATATTTCAATAACCATTTAGAGCCATACCTTCTACATCACAAAACGTAAACAAAAAATGATTTCTTTTTCTTGATAAGTACTACCTTTACCTGGTAGCACTCTCAAACAACTTGGTGTTAAATGCTTGCAATAGACAATTTGTTTGCACTTGCCTTTGAGATCATATCTTATCTAGAAGCATGATATCCACTATGATTCTGACCACCCACCTTAGCACTTAAAAGCTTACTTGATTTTGCAAGCACAAAGGCTAGTATTTGTCTTACATTTTATACACAATAGTCACATCCTCAACTACACAGTACAAACATATAGCTGTGCACCGTCTGGTAAAGAGTACAGGGTCAATCACAATGTTTAAGTTATAGCTAGAAAAAGCTCCTAATAAAAAACATATATGACTCGTGCGACAAACTGCATAAGATCTACAAGCATCTATTGCATTTCAAATCTTAAAAGGCAATGTTAGTAGTTAGCAAAAATGCCAAATTTCAGTTGAACGTGGTATGCTACATTCAAAATCCATATTGATGGACTAGTTTCCATAGAAAAATCCTATAAAGAAAATTTGAACATATATTAGCAATGGTTATATTCCTATTTGAAGAAGCACCGGCAGCCAAAAAAGTTCCCGTGACAGTGCAAGACTTGGGTATTGGATATACATACAACTGAACTGAATTACTGAAACTCATGATTATGGTTAGCAGAGCAAATATTGTCATCAACTTGAGAATGATCTTGATTTGCCATTTCTTTGCCTACACATAGCAATGGAAAATATGATTATATAAGCAGGGCACAAAAATAAAACAAACAAACAAAAAAGTCATCCTACAAATGAAGCATACCAAAATGAATCCTTCTTTTCTTGTGCTAAAAAATCTTCAAATGAAATGTCAGCAAAGTCTGTGTCCACGCTTTCCACCAGCTCCCCAGATTTTGCCTTCAATTCCATGGAAGCGCTAATTTCAATCATCTTTCATAAGAGATAGGATGTTAGAATCATCAGCATATCCTATCAAAGACCAGGTGCAGAAAGAGATACTAAAGACTCCATCCCTTTTTTTTACCCCTTAAAAGATACTACAGACTCCATCTGGTTTGATAGAATTGGGGGAAGAGAAAGGATGTTTTGGCAGTTGTTTTTTTTTTTTTTTTTTTGTTCATAAGAGAGTATTAGGAATGGAATTTGACAAAGTTCACTATTATCAGTATTCAGTAAGACTTTAAGAGAGTGCAAAGAAAAAGTTAATTCTGTAAATATAAGAATTAGCAATTACTTTAAGACTAAGTGTTGTGTAGTGGGAGGATACAAACTTCATGGATGATTACTTGTCTACACAATTAGCTTCTATAAGCAGCTTCTACAGGAACAAGAAAGAGTATCCCAGTCTCCCAGACCAACCATCTATATTCAAGGCCTAAATAAAATATTTATTCAAAAAATAAGACTTAAATTTGTACCTTTTTGTATGCCGGTGAGAGTTTTAGCTGTTGTTGAAGCCAATTATAAACAAATGCATCCTCTTCTAGTCTCTTTTGTTCTAATTCTAGCTTGTATATCTGAAAAATCAAGGAATTAAATTTAATCCACTTATGGGGGTGGCAAGATACTTGAAAACACATCAACTTCCTACAAATCCAAAAATTTAGTACCAACCTGTTGGCGGAGGCGGTCAAAGGAAGATCTGTCTGCCTTGAATAGTAGAGCCTTAGTAATAGTGAACTTACGTTGGATGACATCAGCCCTGTCATAGGAAAAAGGATAATAGAAATGTATTTGAGAAAAGAGAATTGTGCATACCCAAAAAATAAAAAATAAAAGGAGATACTAAATTTTGCAAGGAGTATTTCGGAAATCAGAAATTAATTGGAAAACTATCAGGTGAAATTACAGTAGTCAGTGCTTTTAAAAACTCCATATCTTAAAAAGAAACTCAGAAATAACCAAGTTTTTTGGGGTCAAGTAGGAAATTAGGAAGAAAATTTTGCCATTAACTAAACAATCAAGAAACTATTCCCAATATTCACTGTAATTATCAATAAGTTATGAGCTTCTGAATGGCACACAACAGTATAGGTTTATATGCTTGAAGAACAAGTTGCAACGTACTAGGAGAGTCCTAAACAATGATTCCAACCCAAAAACATTTATAAAAGAAAACAAACATATTGGACAAACTTAGCTTCCTCAAAATAATTTAGAACATACTTATGCTGTAGCTCATTTCTAGCCTCAATCAAGCAATTGGCAAAATCTCCAACCTGCAATATGTATATACAGAAAGTCATGACAACCACAAATGCTTGGTGATACATGTAAAGTCATCACAATTGCAGATAGTTGATGTTTAGATAAAAAATCAGTCAATCATCCAATTTAAAAAAGGGAATGTATCTCACAAGTTTCATGAACTATAATTCAGAAAGACCATGGGATTAATCTTATCTTTTGAATCAAATTTTGTGAAATTTATCCCTCTCAAAGATGATTACATTACAACAATATAGAATTAACATACACAAAAAGAAAAAGAATAGAACACCTGTCATGTATAATACATATCCAAAAGAGGGAATGAAATTGAATAGTATTGACCTCAGATATTCTGTAGTGGCGGATACATGCAGACAAACATAATTTTATAAATGGTGGTTCTTAGCAATCAAATCAAAACATCAAGGGCAAATAGACTCTGATACGATGTTGGTGAACCGTCAATTGTCTTCAGGAAGAGAACAACAACATATCTTGAGCTGTGAGCAAAGCAATAATATGTGGGTGTGTAAAAACTAGTTATAGGCTTTAATCTCATAGCTCAATTCTTCTACATCTCATTGCTCTTGCAACAAAACATCTACAAAAACTTCTAAAGTGCATGTGTGCTGTGCATAAGGAGATATTTGCAGCCACAAGGACCAGTTCCCTAGGAAGACCTGAGTTTTCATTGAATTATGATTCTGTGTCTCAAACATGAGCTGGGTACAAGGAAAATGTATACTGATTTCAACCTCAGCCTTGAGACAACCTTCAAAATCCTTCATTACCTCTCCTTGAACCAAGACATGGTGTAAGGCTCACAAATAAATCACCCTGGCACAAGTTATTTACCTCAGTTGATTGTTTAATTTAAAGAAGAAAACTTTGGAAAAACACAAATGAAGCTACAAAAGAATGGAGGATGTTTCCTTGAGAGAGAGAGAGAGTGTGTGCACAACCCCACCCAACCCCACAAAAGAATGGAGAATGTTTCCCAACATCCTCTCAAGTTCACAGAAACGGAAAATTCTTAGGTACTCCCGGAACATGAATAAATGGTGCTCCCTCCTCTCACATTCATGGTGGATCTCACCATGAATGTGAGAAGATCCACCATGAATGTGAGAGAAGGGAGCATCATTCTTCATGCTCCGGGAGTACCTAAGAATTACTCGACAGAGACCCCATATATATTTGATAAATCTGCCACCACCTATTTTAGTCCAATAATCAAGGTCTTGATATCAACTCATAAATAACATGTAGCTAACTATCCCATTCTCCACCTGGCCTAATTCCTCTTTATTTGATTGAGCAATCTCTCTACCTGCATTGACAACCTATCTGGTTGAAAGTTTTAACCCATCCCATTAAAAGACTCGTTCAAAAGCTTGCTGTATTATTCAGGCCATGTCAACTATCTCCCTTCTTGTTGAAGTCTATCACAAACCAAACATATTAAGCTTACATTTCCATGATTAAAAGTTTACAAAAGCTAGAGCTTCACCCCAACCCACCACCCCCCCACCCAACCAACCAACCAACTAAAAAAGAAGGAATTACTCATATCCCTGGCATGTATTTATCTGCCATAGCACAGGCAGGAAGAGTGAGTGAAACAAGCAGCAACCCAAAGCCATTAAGAGTGTTCCTTGTCACATTACAAAAATTTTAAATGGAATTTGAGTAATTCAACAAGCCTACAAGTATTAAAATTTTTGCCATATAGAAATTTACAAACTGACCTGTCAAACTTTTGAAACAAAAAACAAAAAAATAATTAACTAATTTATTTATTACGTTGTTGATAAGACCCCAATCCTATTTATTGCCTCATCAGTTTCGAAGAAATTTATTTTTTTAATAAAATTCGCAGTATTTTCCATAAAAATGCACAAAGATCATAATAGAACAGAAAACAAGACCAACTTCTAAGTCACCCTCATCAATAAGAAAGTCACAATTTTTTTAACATATTGGGTAGAAAAACAATAAAAAAAACCTGTGCCAGTGTCAATCCTTTGGTCTCATTGCACTTCACAAGCTCATCATACTGCTGCTTGATCCTCCTCTGCATGGCACTACTTGATGATGTAAACGGGTACAAACATACCAACTCCTGCTTGACCCGAGAACCCTGACCCGAATTTCCTCTTTCCACACACGGCCTCTCTTCACTACCACCACCACCGCCTTCTTCAGCTAGTGAATTCATCCTCTTCTTCTTGGCCCTCTTCTTCTTTTTCTTCATCACCCTCTGATCCCCAACCGGGTCCACACCATCCATATCCAAACCCGACCCGTTCGAATCCGGGTCACCACCTTTTTCTTCCCCAAACAAACAGTCCCATTTGGGAGAATCAGAGGGCAAGATCTCCAAAAGAAGCGAATGGGTCAAATGGGTCGGGTCATTTTCACGGGCCGCACCCGATGTTTCATCCAAAGCACGCTCGAATTCCAACTGGTCGCTCCGAATTGGCTTCTGGGTATCCTCCTTTTCTCGGTTTTGCTCAGGTTTCTTCAACCTTTTGTACGTGGAGTACGAGATAACCAAGAGAAAGAAGGTGAAGAAGAAGACCAAGAAGCAAAAATACAACATGGGTTTGTATATTTGCGAGTGATTCTCTATTGAAAACGGAAAATTAGGCTCAGAATTTGACACAAACGAAAGCACAGCCGCCATTGAAACGAGAAAGAGAGAGGGTTTTTGTCTGTGATTGTGTGTAACTAAAAAAATGTTGTACTTCGAGGTTTTGTTTGTGTTTTTTTAAAGTGCAGTACAGTGTTTTTGAAGGTTCCACATTGATGATACTGCAAATGATGTTTTTTCTATGTTGTTTCTCTCTTTCTTTTTTTTGTTGTTGTTGCTTTATCTGTGGGACAAAAAAACAAAACAAAAGTGAAAAGAAAGATTGAGAAGGCTACGGTGACAGTGGGCTTTGATGTGTGTGATTTTTTTTTTTTTTGTGCGTGTGTGTGTGTGTGTGGATAACTGACTGATTTACAGCCGTGTGAAATGAGCTTGGAAAGGTCAACCATACCGTGTGGTGTGGCCCTCTTGTTCAAATTTTTTTTTAAAAAAAATATATATTTATATATATATTTATATTAATATGATTGGGAAGTGAAATTGGATCAAAGTTTATTAATATTAACCCTAGGCCCACTTCAAGAATAAGAATTCTCACTTTTATGATACTCTTTAAAAGCATTTTATTATAGTTTCCAAGTAGTTTAATTATTAAATTTTTTTGTAGCCGAGTCTAAATTCATTTTTTTTGGCCCACTTCAACAATAAGAATTCTCACTTTTATGATACTCTTTAAAAGCATTTTATTATAGCTTCCAAGTAGTTTAATTTTTTTTTTTTTTTGGTAGTCGAGTCTAAATTTTTTTTTTATTTTTATAGATTCCAGTTAACTCAACTGATAAACTCTCTCATGATTGTATAAGAGATCTGGAGTTCAATTACCATCTACATCAAAAATTAATTGATGTCTTGGTTTGATGATAAAGAACTACCATCAGTAGTAGACGTCATAAGTTGAAACTCTCTTAAATTTTTTTTTTTTTTTTTTTTTGTATTTATCAAAAGGACAACAATTAAGGTTTATTTAGTTTGAAATACAACTCTAAAAAAGACTTTAAATTTTTTTTTTTGAAATTAAAGATTACTATATGTTTTTGTGTTTTTAAATTAGAAATTTGTTTATAAATATTTATTGTCAAATAATTTTTAGAAAATAACAACTTGAAAACTTGTTTGATTATTAAAAAATAATAAAAAAAATAAATTTTTGTTGTTGTTGCTGTAATGGAGCCCTTTCACACTGGCAACCAACACCAAAGTGCAAGACTACAACTAAACTTCAGTCACAACTAGCCACATGTGAAGGATCACAACCTTTTTTCTTTTTCTTTTTTTGACTAACTCACGTGTATTGGTGAGGTCATTTTAAATTCTCTCTCAAAATAAGCAGTTCTACTAATATTATTTGTGTTACCTATATCAAGGGTTGTATATTTGGGATTGTATATAATAAATTAATTTTATGGTTTTATTGATAAAAATGTTTAATTTATCTCCATTCAAATGTAATAAGAATATGACACACACATTCACACATATAATGTATAATTTACATCCATTCCTATTTCAGTTTACTCTCTCTCTCATGCACACACACATGCAGGTTATAAATAGTATTTTTAAATTCATCTCTCCCTAACAAGTATTACCAAAGTTCATGACTTAAGCTTTTTAAGTGGTAACTATATTCAGTTTTCAATAAATGTGTAGCTCCATGTCATATACTCAATGATATTTGCAATTAATCATCAAATATACATATTTATTTCATATAAATCTTTTTGATGAATTTATTTTTATATAAATTAACTAATACCTTTGCTTTGGTGCTTACCCAATATTATTATAACCAACAGGCTTTGAATTTTTATTAGAATTTAGATAGTATAAAATTGTTTTCTTCAGAAATTTTTTCCCAACATATTTATATGCTTTTTTCTAGTATATACATATATAGCTAGCACATAGCCAAGCAATAGATTTTGGTTTCTATATAATTTGATTTTAAAATAGGAAAAAATATTTATGATCTCAGTGTTATAACCAAAAGGCGCACTTAGCGCATTGATTATCTGTGGAAACTTTTTCCTCGGACAAACCTTCAATAATCAAAGTTAAATAGATTAATGTATGATTGGATTAAATTTTGTTGTTAAAAAGGTAGATAAGAATATATATATATTTTGATGGGAAGGTTTTTTTTTTATGAATATAATTGTACTTAAAAAAAAAAAGATTGAATTAAAAAAAACTATGCTATAAAAATAAGTATATTAAGTATTAACTAACGGAAAATACTTATTTAAATGGACCATTAAAAACTAATTTTACACACCTCTCATAATGGACTCTTTCTCTCTCTCAAAAAGAATGGACTCTTTCTTTTGGAGAGAGAGAGAGGTCTTTATTGCCAAATGGGTCATGCACTCAAGATTTAGAGACTGTGTCTTCATCTTATTAAAAATATTTTTCACTCAAGAAGGTTCTTTTTTTAAAATAATTTTCAAGGGTTGTCATAAGGTTTTAAACCAATTTTTTATGGGGGTCGTAAGGTTTTAAACTCGACCCTTTGAATGTGTCACATATTTGTATAATTATTTTAAAATTATAATAAATATAAAAACACAATTTTTGTATAATTTAGTGATTGATTATGGGTGGTGAAAAAAAAAGTGATATAATTTATGTAAAATGATTGATCATTTTAACAAATTGCGCACAAAACTATGGAAAAAGTAGTTTCTATTTACTAAAATAAAAAATTATGCTAAAAGTTATGTGCTAGATTTTATTGTTAAAATAAATGGTTGATGTTGAAGGTGGAGTCTACTTTTTTGACGGTTTCGAAAGCATCACATCCATCCAGGTTAATGGTCAACTGGAACCGACCATCTGATGTAATGACTTTCCTAGTTAAGGTATATTAGGTCAAATTGTAGAGTGAGCAACAAGTAATCGTAGTTCCAAATCACCATTCAAAAACCTTATTAATCTACTGCCTTACGTAATCTCTAGTGTCAGCTAAATTGACCATTGCTGTGATCGAATAGTCTAAAGTGTCTAACCCCAAGTAATGGTTAAAGGTTTTTATTTTTTATTTTTATTTTTTTTATTTTTTAAATGAAAAAGGGTAAATGATATTGTTAAAGCAACAATAAACAAAATATAGAGTTTATTATGAAAATTTTTGGCTATAAATTTAGTTGTAGCCTAAAAAAAAGTTTTTTGAAAATTTAACAATTAGATTTCATATTGTTTATGTTCTTCAAACAGGCGTCAAATTTCGTACTAATTAGATAATATTTACCATTCGATCTAATCTATAAATTTATTTTTTATGCATAATTTTAGAATACAATAGCTTAGTTCATAAAAAAAAAAAAAGAATAAAATAGCTTAGAAATTTAAATATTTGATTGTAACATAGCTAATGATTTTTGAAATTTTAAAAATTTTGCAAGCAAGAAGGACATAAAAAAAATGTAATCCAATAGTAAATTTATCAAATTCACATCCAATAAAAAGATATTGAGCAACTAAGTTTGTTACCAAACTTTGTTCAATTATTATTATAATATGGAAAAGAGTAAAATGATAGTTAAAGAAACAGTAAACAAAACAAGAAACAGTAAACAAAACAAGACCCAAAAAAAATGAGTTAAGTGTCAAGAAGATACTCTTAATTTGGCCAAATCAAAGCAAAAAAAATTGACCAAATCAAAGGACATTTCAATGAAACAAAAGTATGGTATCCACGAACTTGGTTTCAATTTGAATGGGGCTACTTCATGTTGCAAATGTAGAATGTTGAAGTGCTCACTCATGTGCAAATACAAGCCCAACACCCATCTATGAAGTAAACTCTAGCGTGACCAACAACTATGTGCCCAAACCTCTTGTTTGGGACAAAGCCCATTCCTGCATTGCAAGTTCTAGGAATTCTTTTGCTACTCTTATGGGTCTTGTGAGATTTGGGCTAGTAATATGGTATTTCTTTTCCATCTGACCTCAGGATTTGATATTGGAACTTGAAGCATTAAACAAGGGGGGACGAGTTTGGGCCTTTGGGACGGTTGCCACTGCTTGGACTAATTTGGATGGGTTTTTATTAGACTAACATGAATTTTTTCATTGAGATATGGGCTTATATATAAGCTGGTCTATATTTGGGCTGAGCTATGTGGCTAACTGAATAAAATTTTAACCTGAGCTTGAGTTAAACCTAGTCTTTCTAGACCATATGGAGACCCATATTCAGAAAATCCTTCAGTTCGTTGTTCCTTCTGCTTTGCAGTGTAGCTCCAAATAAAA
This sequence comes from Notholithocarpus densiflorus, assembly GCA_030021035.2. Lineage (NCBI taxonomy): Eukaryota > Viridiplantae > Streptophyta > Magnoliopsida > Fagales > Fagaceae > Notholithocarpus > Notholithocarpus densiflorus. The sequence goes on from JARYZH020000401.1 coordinate 24,110, forward strand.
TTCTCTCCTACTCGAATCCATGCACTGCATGGTGAAAATTATATGAAAAAAAATATTGCTAATTTTTCTAATCTCCTGTTGTGCCATGTCAGCAAGTGTTTTAGATTTTTTTTTAATTTTTTTTTTAATTTTATTTCCCATATATGATTTCTGTATTACATTTATTTAAGATAAGAAGACACCTACATTACATCATTCATGTGCACCTTTTGCAATTTACTCTAGAGAAATTTGGGAATTGTTTTTAGCAAAAAGATTGATTACGGTTGGACCCATTAGGTAATTTTATTTCTTTCATTATTATTTTAGTTTTGTAGTTGCAAAACTTGACAACTTTTGCAAGATTTGGGAGAAGTGATTAGTAGGCAAACTTACGAGTATAAATTGTCAAAATTTATCATATTTGTGTGTTGAAATTTTTTTACACTTGGCATGGGTTGCGACCACTGTTGTTAATAATAATTGATTATGTAAAAAAAATTATGATGAAAAAGAAGCTCATATTAAAAGAGTGACACAACTTGTGTCCAATGCATTAATGCACTAGACATGTTGAAATATGAATATGTGTCCAGTTTTGGACATGTGTCCGTATCCAATGCAACTGATGCATTGGACACAATCCCAATCTTATGAAAGAAAGAGATGACAAATTGGGATTTGTGACTAAATTTCAAAATTTTTTTTTCCTTCCCTTTTTCTGTTTAGATAGCTTATTAAAAAACTTAGGCTTTAGACATTGTTCAAGGGTGTATGTGATTTGGTTCACACAAAGTACTGAATAATTTCCCTCTTTCATCATAAATATTATGCTAACATAACCGATTGTTGAAAAATATGTGGTCTATATGACTCTCACTGAGTCAGTAAAAGGTCGCCACAGAGTACTGCTTTTAAAATTTTTCTATTGCATTGCTTAAGGATATTTGCAGACGAGGCCACAAAAGGCTATCACATTACAAATTTTCTTTTGATATAATAAACTATACTGTAATACTTTTGTTTTATTTCGTTACTTGAAGGTTCTATGATGACATTCCCTTCTTAATAATATTAACTCTCACAACCATAACTAAAGTTTAGATTTATTATTTTGTAGTCTTTTTGGACAGCTACACAACTTGTAGCCCATAGGGCTAATGAGTCTTTAATGGACTAAAAAAGTTGGTTTCTTCATTTATTATGAATGTATGGTCTAATGTGTCATCAATGGACTAAAAAAAGCTGGTTTCTTCATTTATTATGAATTTCACTGCTATTTGCTTTTCAAAAAACAATACAAAAATATTTAATTAAAAAAAATCCAAATTTCCTTTTAACACACGAAAGTAGAGTTGCATAAATACAACCCACTTTGGATATCTCTTTCATTGTGATCACTGATCAAAGCATATAAAAGACCAATATATTATTTATATAACAGTAAAAAAAGGTGCATGTCTACTTTAAGTAGGCTCATAAATATTTCCATTTGTTAGGTTTTATAATTTTTTTCCATCCATTTTACATTCCATGGCAGAAGAAGGTAGGAGTAATTTTTAAAGAGTTAGTGCCTTATATTTCAGCTATTGTTGTCAATTCTTATTGTAAATTCACTAATTCAGTGCATGCAGAAACAAGAAAGCACCATCACAAGGTTTTTTTTTTTTTTTTTTGGTGGAAGAATGCAAAACAATTAAAAAAGCTTGATAATTTTTATTAGATTTGAAACCTTTCTTACAAGAAAATGAAACATAACATTACAGGAACCAGAGGCTTCCAAATTCTAAAACTATATAAAAAATATTGCACATGGACTCAATTAATATCATCTCGATGTGCTCTTGACCAATCCTTTCACTTCAACGTGCTCTGACCAATCCTCTCACTTCTACCTTCGTGTAACATGCTGGCCACCAATCAAAACAATGGCTAGTATATACATATAAGTTATCAACTATCATTTTCACAATCCGTATATGCTTTTAGCCAGTCAGTGTGTTGTATATTTGTACAACTTCACCCTGGAAAAGCCAAAATGAATGGTCATGATGCTCTGGACGTGTAGATAATTTACCCAAAAATATTTCAGCTGAAATTACTGTATTGGGGTCTTAAGAAAATCAATGAAGGACCTTTATTCACTTCAGCTACAAACAGCCTCCACTGAGAGTTTCTTCATGACATTTGGACATGGATCTCCTCCAAAATTTTCAGGCTCTACAGTGACTGAGCAGGAGTTCTGCCCAACACAATTCTGCAAGAAGAACTAGTTGTTTAAGGAATCAAGTACGAAAGCATAAAAAAGTGAGCACAGAGGCCAAAAAGTTTAGTTGGCCTGCAGGTTCAACACTTTAGATTATTTAAAAGATGAAAGTTTTCAAAGGTTATGCCTTATATAATTCAGCTAAGTTGGAGCACCATCCAAGCATGCATTAAAATTAGAAGTGGGCATCTATTTATAGTACGTATGGCATTATTGACTTGGTATATATTTCTCTGGAACTGGAAGAGGGCATGAGGCTATCATTTAGCATCTTGACTTGGTATAGCAATGGATTATGAAGAAGGGCAAAAAAAGATGGCATAAGTAAAGGAAGATTGTAGCATACCCTTTGAAAAGCATCGTATGATTTGTGGGCATGACAGTTTCCCTCGCGGAAGCTTCCACAAGCACCTTCTGGTGTTCCAAAGCTAGCAAACTTTATTGAAGAAATTTTCTGGCCAGGGCCACACCATAAATGAGCTTTAGGTCTAATTGGTTTACTAACTTTACCAATGGCTTGCATGTGCCAACTCATGAGGTTTGGCTGCCACTCAAAGATATCAGCACACACACTATCAATTTCCCTTCTAACTAAAAATATCCCATTTGGGTCTCCTGCCAATTCTTCAAAAACAACCAGCAAATTCCCTGCTGGTTTTAGCCACGAACGAGGAACGTGATACCTGAAATTTATTAGCATTTGTAAGTTCCCAATAGTTCATTATCAGCACAACAAAGCTCTAAAGCGATATAACTTTTCTCTTACCATCTTTGGGAAGCCTCACCACAATTACTTAAGCATTTCTTCTCATCAAATGTTCCAGCATAATTACATTCACCACAAGTACCAGATGCTTTATAAGCAGGCCAATAGCGGCCAACACTCTGTCCATTTATCCATACTTGACCTTTACCCATGCTGCCCATATCCAAGGCCAATGGGGTGTTTCCAGCTGGAGCATTGAACGTAGTCTGAAACATGACACAAGGATGTCAGTTCTGGCCTTAGCAGCAAAGTGCCGCTTATATGGGTTTGCTTGCATATTCCTTATTATATGAAAACATGTCTGATATAAATTTCTATCTTAATTTTCTTTTTTCACCCAAGAAAAGTTGTAATTCAGCTAAAACTCCAAACATAACTTATGTTTCTTTTTAAGAACTAAAAACAAGATATAAGAAAGTGCCAGACCAAGAATACCACAATTATGTCACTAATTATATCTTGATGGAACCCCTAAGCAAGACCTTACAAAGTTCACTAATAATAAGAAGCTTTACGTAATGTTTGAGAAACTCACTTTGTACCATGTCAGTGGCTGCCTTTGGGCCACTAAATATCCCTCAATCCACTCAACAGAGGAACTTCCACTAAGTGAATGAAGGCTCAAGTCTTCTCCTTTAAGACCAATCTGATGGGAAACAAGAAATTAAGTGAATCTGTAGCATTTCAGGGAAAGAATACAGAATATATGTTTGAAGACAAACCTTGTAAGACCACTTCTGCCATGACAAGTCTCTTCTCCCCTCGTTAAGACCACTCAATGAAATTGGACCAAGAACACCAGCATTCCATGTCTCAAAATGTGGACCAACATTCTGAACATGTCACAGACAGCACGGAAGACAATAAGGTTAAATTGAAAATGGCCATGCACATTGTTCACAAAAAATCAGATGTGTGTGTGTATGTGAGAGAGAGAGAGAGAGAGAGAGAGAGAGAGAGAGAGAGAGGACAAACCGGGAGACCAACAGCAACACTTAGAAGTGAGATTTTGTTAATACCAGCTCTCAAATTCACACCTTCACTAAATGTTAGTTTTGGGTTTTCTAGACTTCCGTAGGCAGTTCCTGATAAAAATCAAGAAAGTAACGTGTTAAGAAAGTGACTAAACAAAATTCCTTTCATCATTGCCGTGGCCATAGAAGTTGGTTAAGAAAATGCCTGAAACAGGCAATATGCTGCCTACCTGATAGTTGACCATTGACGAAAACATGCAAAGCATGGCCAGCAGATAAGACTGTAAGATAAGGATAATATCTGCTCTTCAGAAATTCTTCATTGGCGTCAATCTTAACACTGGGGAGGAAATATAATACATTTAAAAGATTGGAAATCCAAAGGGCATATGAAATTTATAAGAAAATATTTCGTTAACAAACACACCCCCCCACCCCCCCTCAAAAAAAAAAAAAAAACTATGTATGGGCTTATGTTACTCACTCTGTCGAGTACCACAAATAGTCAGAGGCATCTCTTGTTGTATTTATCTGCTCCAACAACCCAACCATTGTGAAAGCACTGTCATCAGAGGAGGTTGTCTCATCATTGTATGACTGCCAAGAGAATCCTCCATGAACAGGAACCCGAGTCATCTTCATTAGTGAACTTTGGGCACCAACCTAACATAAATTTTGGTATAAATTATCGAAGTTTGTTTACCAGGAAGCTTCTGACAGGAAAATCCTCTTTTTTTTTTTTGAGGAAGATCAATATATAAGTTAAAAAACACAAAGCAGTGAGATACTAAACACAAGTATCATGTGGAAATATGAACGTATCTTACAATACCCTCTAATAAAGATTCAAAGAAATCAAAACATATTTGGTAAAGCTAACATTTGCATTCTTTGTAGTAAATCACATATTTTTTCAAGGTAGTGTGTATATATGCTCGGACCAGAGTAAGTCTCGAGTACTGACAACCAGGACCAATGAAATTCAACAGAGAGTATCAAAAGCCTTTTTTCTCACCCTGGCAGTATTGTATACAGTGTTCTTGCAATCTGGAAGAATACTGATAGACCAAGGAGGCAGGTTGTAATGCATATTCCCAAAAGCCACTTTTGCAAAAGTTCTTGGATTATAATTGGCAAGGAATGCAGCGCAAGCTCCAGATTTTGATTTGAATACATGAGCCTGTACCAGAAAAATGAAATTTTGGGAGTGAGTTTTAGTTGAGGCAATCTGAAGTATGACTGAATGAGTAATGATTCATAGTAAACAGAAATCCATTTAACCTCTTGATAATTTCCAAGTGATGTCACAGTGGGATCTCCAGATACTAAAGCTGGTTCGCTCAGCTTTATTGCTCTATGCAAATCTTTCAAATGACCCCATTTAGGTTGTCTCAGAAGTCCTACATAGAGAAAGAAATAGAAATTCTTAAAATTCATACAGTGCAGTCCAGTCCTAATTTTAGGGGAGAAAATAAATTCTGGAGAAAGTAGAGTTAATAACTTTTTTGTTTGTCTGTGTTAGTGTGTGTTCCTTAGGTGGAAAAACTGTTAAATAGTCAAAGAACTTTTACTTCATCAATAAAACTATACAAATACCCTAAAATTATAATGATGATAGATTTGATTGTTTGACAAGGGAAGGAGCCGCCAGATGATGGGTTACATCCATCCAAAATCTTTTCATTCATATCATAGTAATTTCTTAAGCTATCACAATCTGCGTACAATGAAAATGACTATAATGCCAAAGGTCTAAATGATACTACAACTAGTTAGGTTGCAGTCATCTTAGTCAATCTTTAGCTTGTTAGATATATGTGCGTTACCCATTGAATGATGGTCAGTTGTTTTCTTACCAGATATATTGTATAACTAATCAAATTATCAGATTTTACATAGTCATTAGAATTATCATGATATTTCCATCACAAACACACCCCATGCATAATAAGGACAATATAGTCGCTATTACACCAGAGTCAAAAATAAATGGGGGGATTTTTTACTTTTATTTTTAAAAAAGAAGAATTGCCGCTTGCTTTATGGTGAAGTGACTGCAGCAACCACTCCACCATGATGTGGCACAAGGCGCCAAGTGACATTTGAAAACTAATGTAAGTGTAGCAAAACAGGATGTTGAAAAAATATTCTATTAAAACGAATACAAACAATTGGAAAACATATAAGTAGTTATGGTTCTATATTACTAAAACTACACAAATGAAATGTTTAATAACATAACTCCTTTGTGCATACCATATTCATCGATAGGAGCATCATAATCATAACTAGTAGCAATGAAAGGACCACCAGCGGTTCGGCCAAAATTGGTTCCCCCATGATACTGAAAACATGAAAACAGACAAATAAAGCTCAGTTCAATCAATTATTCAGGATATAGGAGTCACTCCACACAAACAATGAAGTTACCATATAATAATTAATGAATGATCCCCCTTTCTGTATAAACCTTGCAACTGAAAAGGCCAAGTCTTCAGCTGGTCGATAAGGAACTGGACCTCCAAACTCAGTAAACCTGTACATGTTACAGAGAAGAAAGGATACTTAATCAGAAAATAACTTAAAAGCAATCTACTCACTTAGTTCTAGGTTAGTGGTTGAATCATAATAAATTTATATATTCAACAAAGAATGACACAATCTGGTGCTCAGTTCAAGCTAAAAGCACACAAATTTACCAGCCAGTCCAGGCTTCTGTCCACATCTTGGGTTTATAAGCTTTGTTGGGAGAGAAGTAGTCGCAGTAGAAACCATTGCAAGTGTTAATCTGTTTGGATACATCTTTGAAATTAGAAAGAGAAGAAGAAAAAAAAAGGAAAGAATGGATAGACCACCAGAGCACAAAGCAATAATAAAACTATAATTCCAACAGCCAAGAAGTCAACCAAAGATACATGACTCACACCAATTTTTTATTTTTATTGGAAAGCACCCAACGTAATATACACGACTCACAACAATTAACTTAGGATTACAAGCTTAGAAAAGCAACAAGTATTATTTATCTGTGCCACTATAGAAATTAGAAGGTGTATGTATGTGTGAATAATTAATTAGAAAACAGAGTCATAAATCTCTGTTACAAATCTCAATTGCTAAAGTGAATTAAATAATTGCAACAGTCACAGACAGGACAGAGATAGAGTAGCGTTTAGCCATGTGCAATGAGGAATAATTATTCATTTCCACGATGATTAACATGGGGACATCACACTATTGAGTAGCAACCCCACTAAAAGGACTGTGGGAATATAGCATCAGCATGTGATCATCAAGGGTTGGTTTGAGTTAATTGAACATGCTAAGTAAAGGTAAAAAGGTAATGACAAAAGGAAAGAAAGTTAGGCTGCACTTACAACAGGATCAGGGGCATCATCTTGCTTGCACATTACCCATGGGACACCGGTGCCGAGCCCCACAGCCATTTTGGCAGCCCATTTGGTGTAAGCTTGACCGGGTGCACCGATTTCATACTCCATGGGTCCATATTCATTTTCAATCTGTCACAAACATTGGCAGAGAAAGATACTTCTCTTAGTTTACTACCTCTTATTATTAAATGAATACAATTTTAAGTTCTATTGGTAAAAGTTATAGAATTTCGTTGGATTGAGTGAAAAAGTATAATATAGTGCTGTGCCAACCTGGGATAGAATTATTGGACCACCTTGAGACTCAAACAACCTTTCAGCCTTCATCATATTGACAATCTTCGTTGTGAATTTTTGCATTTGATACTTCATTACAACAAATTAAAAATCAAAATCCAGTTGAAAAATAAATCAAATCAATGCCATATGAAAGAAACTGAGATACAGGAGGGTATTTCAGATGTAAGAATCAGAAGTTTCTAACCTTAAAAGGCTGATTATCTGTTCTGAAATTGATCCCCGGAATGTACTTGAGCCAAATAGGGAATCCCCTGAAAAGAAAATATACTCTCACACTCAGATTTTCAAAACTTACAGTAAATTTATGTACATATTTCTATTTTTAGAATTCAGATAAATTTAGTATTACCCAAAGTTCCACTCAGCACAAACATAAGGACCAATCCTGAGATGAACATAAAGGCCAGCTTGCTTCACCAGCTTGATAAATTTGACCAGATCATAGTTCCCCCCAAAGTAATACTATAACAAATAAGAACTATCAGTACACATAATTCAAATACTCTATTCCATAAATATAACATTGATTCACATAAAAGAAAAACATCTGCCATTATCCATTACTTTGCCAGGTTGAGGCTCATGCCCATTCCAGAAAACATAAGTCTGAATCACATCCAAACCTCCTTCCTTAGCCTTCTGAATAAGATCTGGCCACATCTGCAACAACCCCAAAAAGACTCAAACTTTGAAAACAAAAATAAACAACAAAAATAAAGCATTTTTTTTTTTTTCAAAAAATTGAAAAAGCTATAAAGGGGGGAATTTTAGAGGTACCCAGTTAAAGAAAAACAACTAAAGACCAGAGAAACTGAGAAAAACCAGAAAATAAAAGAGACCCAGAAAGCACATTTGGAGCAAAATACCTCAGGGGTGCTTCTTGGGTAGTGAATGGATCCAGAAATGAGAATCCTTCTCCGCCCATTAATGGTGATAGCTTTGGAATCATAGGACACAGAAGCTTTAGCAATACCAACACATAAACCCAACAAAACCACCACTATCACATTCCACATTACAAGCTTCAACCCCATCATGGTGACCATGAAGGAAGCAAGCAAGCAAGTAATCCTCTTTTGTTTAAGCAGCTTCAACTTAACAGAGCAATGGCCTTTTTGTTATTCTTTCTTTTCTTTCTCTTATATAAACACTTTATTCTAAGCTTCTTTTGGAGAGAGAAAGTAAAGGAAAACCAACACAGCTGGTTTTTGTCTTTCCTTTTCTTTCCTTTCCTTTTCTTTTGTGAGTGAAGGAAAAATAATTAGTGTGAGAGAGAATTTCACACACACTACAACACAACACAACACAACACAACAACACTACTATAATAATAACAAGTTTGTTTGTCGTGTGAAATGGTTTTGCTACTCTTGCTTATAATGAATGTGCTGTATAGCTCTGCTTAAATAAACACACTGACTGAGTAATGGTGCTGTGGTCTGAAAGTGAAAGGTGGAAGTGGGTGCCACTTTGAAGGTGCTTTGGGACCCACAATTTTGGCCTTTTTCTCATATAATCTTTTATTATATTTTATTTATATTTTTGGATTTTCTCAAAATGACGCGGAGCTTCATCCAATGAATTTATATAATTTATTTTCCTATGCTTTTTTTTTTTAAATCCTTTAATTTTTGTTTTTTGTTTTTTTTTTAATTGTTAAAAAGTTGTGTAGCAATAAAAAAAGTACTTGAGGCAAAGGTCTGTTTGGCTGTTTGATAAAAACACACAGATTCTGAACTCAATCCCGAAATGGTCGCTATTCCTACTTTATTGGCAGAAGAAAATTGTTATGTTTTTCAGAAAAAATGAAATACCCACGCGCTAGTAAGCGCGTGAGAATATTAGTAAATAAAAAATATAAATTGTGTACGATAGAAAGTACTTTTAAAGGTTAGTCTTTTAGGCTTTTTGGACTTTGCCTTGCAATTATAGTTGTAATCAAAATCGAGGTCTTAGGGTTTTGTTGGATACAGATTTCAGCGTTTAAATTCTAGGTGCGGTTTAGGCGCGTAACTAAAAGTTTCTCTAGGTATATAAATTGTAGGAGTAGGGTTTTTTTTTTTTTTTTTTTTTTGAACCTGAGTGGTCCATGTGTTCAGGAAAGGGAATAGGTGTGTTGATGCACTTGCAAGAATGGGCAGCAACATGACTGAGGAGTTTCTGGTTTTTGATAATCCTCCTAGTCCTGATGTTTTGTATTTTGTTAATACAGATGCTGCTGGTGTTTTGTATAATAGGACCTCTAACTCTGTTCTCACTGTTACGGTGAGGTAGCTCTGTTTGTATTTTCCCCTTAACTTTTTTTTTTCCCTATTATATCATGTGTACCTCAAAAAGAAATAATACATTTTTGTCACGGGTGAGTCTGGAATCTGTATGACTCAGACACTATTACAATTTGTCGAGGCATACGTACAATCTTTGGAAATTAGAACCTGTTTAGTAAGAGATTTTTAGTAACATTATTATTGTTTTGTGAAAACACGTGTGGGTGAAAAAATTTGTGAAAATACGTGTAATGTTGTTTAAATACTGAAAACTGTTATTTAAACAATAATAACAAACACCCCCTTAATGACTCTAAAATTTAGTCATTATATATATATATTAATATTACAGAGCTTATGGAGTTACTCACTACTTCACTAGGTTGTTATTATTATTATTTTTTAGAATTAAATAAATGGTAGGATGTTGAGACTAGTCACTTTCAAGTTAGCAAGATAAATTCTTCACTAGTTTCTTGAAGAAAAAAAAAAAAAAAAGGATAAATCTTCACTAGGTTGCTATTCAGGTTAAGCTTAGCTTTAGGGCTATAAATGAATCAAACCGTTCATAAATAGCTTTGCTTTGATTCAATAAAAAAAAGGTTTTCTTAGTTTGTTTGTTTTTAAATAAGTCAAATTTGAGCCTTAATTTTAAGTTTGTTTAATAAACGAGTTGAGCTCGTGAATAAAATGGCTTGATAAAATACAAATCGGGCTTAAATTGGGGTTGAAACTATATGTCTAAACCAAATAGGTTTGATAATGTGCTTAATATGGGGTTGATACTGTATTTGCATTGGATTTCAAACTCAAAAACATGATATTGAGCTCGAGTTCAACTTTACTAATGAATCAAGTTGAGCTTGAGCTTGTTAGATAGTCCAAAAGCTTAAGCTTTCAAACATAGCTTGTAGGTTTTGTTCAAGATTAAGACAAGCTTGAACATTTTATATTTGTTGTTGAGGCGAGCTTGATCATTCAATAATTGACTAAACTTGGCTCGTTTACAACCCAAGTTGGTTTGCTCACTCTTATTTAGATTTTTTACTATTTCAAAAATTGGAAAACTATTTGATATTGTTTATAACCATATTAGCTAGCTCTTGAACTCTCTTGTCTCTTGTATTTTTTATGGGGAAAAAAAAACTAAACTACTTTTTTTTTTTTTTTTAACTGGTTTGTAACTACGTTCTTCAATGCACTTCAGATATGGAGAGGTATCATTTGGCTCAACTCACTCTGTAGTAAAACTCAACTACTCTAACATTTAGCAAAAGTTGGAATGATTGCACTCCCCACCCCCTCCCCTCCCCTCCCCTCCCCTCCCGCCAAAACTACCATTGAAGTCTTGTGATGATGACATATAGGTACACCCTTCATTAATATCGGTTGTACCCTATAGGCATTGACCTTGGCAGACATCTAATGTACTAACCCTTAGATGTGACTTAACATAACTAAAGCTTTTATAGTCTAGTGATACCTCTCTTGTTTAACCATTTGCATGAGAGGGGTGGAGGGTAAAAAGAATGAAATAAAAAGAATAATTTTAGAATTTTTTTATTTTTATTTTAGGTGTTTAAGAGTCTGTTTGGTCTTGCATCTCAAATTCACATTTTTATATTTTAAACAATATTACATATATTTTTATATACTTTTTCATCTATATATATTTTAAAAAATTACAAACAATTTTTCTCAAATTACTCTACCAAATACCCCCTAAATGAGAGAAAATGAAATTGGTATGATAAGACACTCATTTCTCAATTTTTTTTCAAAATTTCAAATTTTTATTCCTCTCAAAATTGTGAGTAGTAGAAGGGAATGAAATTGTCACTAAAACTCCTAAAATATCCTTATACTTCAACATTTTATTTTTTAAAAATAGAGGGTATAATAATAATGTTGCTATAAATGATTTCATTCTATTTTTTTTAATGTTAGTCTCAAATAAGGTTATTTACATTTTGTTCGTTTTTATTCTATTATTTTAAAGGGTCATGTTAATGAGTGTTTTTAAGGTAATTGTTAATAAACCATATTAAGAAATTTTAACATCACTTTTTTAGGAAATATAAAAAATTGTCAACAAAATTAATTACTTTATGATTATTTTCCCATAAATTATTTCTAAAAATAATTTTTAAACTAATATTTTTAGAGCATTCATTAACATTTCCCTATTTTAAAACATCCCATCAAGATAAATTAATATTATTTCATTCCTTTTTTCCTTCTCATTAATTAAATATATTTCATTTCATTCATTTATGACCTCCCAAACAAAGTATAAGAGTAAGTTTGAAATTTTCACCATAAGAATATGGTAATTCTCATTACTCACCTCATTTAGGAAGAAAATTAAGCAACCAAATGTGAGAGTGAGAGAGAGAGAGATTAAAAATATAGTTTTTTTTAATTATTATAGAGAATGAATCATTTCCTATATATATAAATATATATATATTTTTCTATCAAAACAGACGTCTTATAAATTTGACTAATGACAACTTAGTTATTTAATGCTTAACTGCAAAAATTTTGTCTTTTATATAGTTTCAAGTACAAATTTTCAATCCCTCTCAAAAAAAAAAAAAAAAAGTACTACAAATTTTCAACAAAAAATATAGACATTTATATTGCTTATAGTTTGAGCTCAACCGTTTTAAATTTCTTTTCCACCTTCATTGAAGCAAGCAAACAACAATGTCAGGTTATTTAATGGGTAGTATTCAAAACAAGTGAGAGCACATGAACGAAATAAAAGGAATTTATGGGTGATTATTTGCAGTTAAAACTCTTAAAGAGTTTTAAGGTAACTTCATCATAGGGTCACTAAAATCATATTTATCTATTTTGAAATTAGTGAATAGTTTTTACCACGTTATTTATAATTTAGATAGATGCAAAAAAAAGTGATAACCAATATTTATTTAAATTATTAATGATATAACAAAATTCAATCGACTCACTCCAAGATAGATAAATTGGATCTTAATTAGAAACTCTGACATAGTTACCCTAAAAATTATAGAGATCCTATCATGACTGTCTGCATACGGTGATTGGTATTCTTTTATAATGTAAATCCCTCTCTCCTAATTATGCATTTCAATATTTCCAACAAATCTGATTACGTATTACGTTACTTTGCTGATTAAGTTAAGTATTTGATAAGTCTCTCCCCCTTTTGTTGTGAATGTTTGTACGTTTATGTTATAGTAACCTATTGGTTCTTTTGTCAAAGACAAATTTTGGCTTTAAATTACATTCTTAGGTCATGTTAAATTATCTTAAATTACTAGTTCAATACCGTTAATCACGGTTGCCCTCTCTTCCCTTTCAAGAATCAAAAGGAATAAATATATGCACATAATAAATAGAACATCCTATAAAATCTAACATGAAAGAAAAATCAATGTAATCCACTGGAAATTTTTAAATCTTTATCATTAAAGAAATAGATAGGAAAATAAACAATCAACACATTCATAAATTTATCCTAATTTGGTTTTTGATGAACCGGATATTAGGGTTTGAAGAATCTTTTTTATGTCTTAGGTTAAAATGATTAATGAACTATCAACTGAAGTAATTAAATATGATGATTGTTTATATATTTTACCTTTTAAAAGATTACCAAAAGTCAAGATGGTATTGTGCTTTTAAGGTACTTCCCCTCCTTAGAAAGTCATTCCCCCCACCCCCTGAGGGAAAGAGAGGCAGATCAAACCCACAACAGGGGTAGAGAGATGGGATAGAGTACTATCGTCCTTCTATAGATTTTGGAGTTTAACTTGGGACAAATTTCTCATCAAACTAATTTGAAGATAAACCTTCCAAACTCTCATTATATATTGTTATTGGATGTGAACTTTGACAAATCTACTGTTATAATAATACTTTTTTTATATATTATATCCTCCATGTTTTTAAATTTTCAAAAATATCAAAGATTAATAACTATGTCATCAATCAAATTAAATGTTGATTCTCAAAAAAAAAAAATCAAATTGAATGTTTAAATTTCAAGTTTTTGTAGTCTTAAATTATGCATAAAAAAATGTTTATGGATCAAATAGTAATTAATTAAAATCCGTTTTAAACAAAATTTAATATGCATATTAAGAATTTAAAGAATATATAACCTGACGGTTAAAATTTAAAAATATGTAGCCATGTTCAATTTTTTATCCTTTAACTTGTTTTGGATACGCTACTGAAAAATAATATTTAGATTCATTTTTTATGCATTGTACCTTAAGTTATCTAATTCATATCAAACATGTGGTTTAATTGGCTTGTAATACATCCAGTTGAATTTAATCATCATTAATAAAAAAATAACATTGTTTATGTAGTATTGACCAATGTAGTTTATATTGTTAAATTTAATTGAAAACTTAAAGAATTGTACATAAGTTTTGTCCAAATCATTTATATATATATATATATATAAATAGTAACAATAACAGGAAAGGAGATATTTAAACCTTGATTATCATAGTAAAAGAGAATAGACTATGGCATTGAAAAACTTTTGACTTCTTAGTCTAATGGTGCCTCCGAGTTAATTTCCCTTAAGGGTTAAGCCCAAGTTTAACTTGCCGACTCCAATGAGGGTGAAATTTATGACTTTAGAGGATTTTTTTTTTAAGTGAAAAAGAAAAGTTAAAGGGTCTCAATAGTGAAAGAGATAAGGAGTGAAATTATATTGTTTTGTACTCTAACTAGAATATCCCTGGTTAATAATTACTCTAAAGTCTAATGTGTCTTTTGTTACCTTGAAGGCTTGAACAATTAGTATTAGGTAGAGAGATTCGAATTTGTTTGTCAATTAATATCCAAATAAAATATTCATGTGCCGTAGATGGACTTAATCAAAAAACTAAAAATAAAAATGTGTCGTACTTCAAAGTTGGAACTAAGACATTCTGATCTTTGAAGCCTGTTAAATGGTAATAACTAACTTAGTAATATAAAGTTGTAACACAGCAAGAAAATTTTAGGTTCATGTCACACAGAATTAATTACTATTATCTAAACTACTTGCCGTTTCTCAGTTATCTCAATTTAATTAAAGATTTTTATCTTCTAAAAAAAAAAAAAAAAAAAAATTAAAGATTTTTATGGAAACAAGTGGTGGGAATGTGTCAAATTGGTGAAATGTTGTGAAAAGACGAAGCAGTAATCAGGCTACATTGCTTTCAATTGAACAAGAATATTGAGACTTATTTGGGCATTGCAATTTGATAATCAAAACAAGTATTTACTACATGTTTTCTCGGTAGTTACACATTACACATCATCCGAATGAAAGAACAAATATCTGATTTTTTTTTTTCCATTTTATCCAAGATACTATATCTAGTAGCTAGTGAGGGTAACTTAATTATAAAAAAAAGTATGTCATTATTGTGTGGGAAACAAAATTGCTTTAAATGATTTTAGTTGCTACATTAAGTTACTTTAAATGATTAAATGAGTATTAATTAGTTGTTAACTTGTTATATTTTATGAGAAAATGATCCTATAAATAATACTACTCTTTCTTCTCACATAAATAGCGAATTTCAGTACTTCACCGTGGATTAATTTATAAAACACATGCGTGAGAGAAAAGAACATTATTTTCCAAGTATTGAATAATTAGGCATATTCTTTGTATTATATATGATAACTTTAATTTTTATCCACTAAATCTCTATATCCACTAAATCTAGTTGATTCTTTTTCTTTCTTTTAGTTTGATTCGAAAACTGAAAGTAAATATTCTTGTAGGCATGCAATGTGACACACGTTATAGGCTTATAGCTCATATAAAAGGCTACATATATAACCAACCATTCAAATGATCATGACCCTTGGATCTCTATGTCTCTCTCATTCACTCTCAAATACACATATATAACCAACCATTCAAATGATCATGACCCTTGGATCTCTACGTCTCTCTCTCAGTCTCAAATACGCATATAATAATGCATGTTTTATGTTGTCATTGAGCAATCAGAAAAATGGAGGAACCTTTCACTTTCAGAAACCAAAAGGATATGGAGATGGCTTACTTGCCGGGAGGAGAAAGAGAAAGAGAAAGAAAAGCAAAGCAAAACAAAAGAATGCTTATTAAATAGTATCTCTTTTACTCTTTAGTATATTGCTGTTACACTTGCAACAAGCCCCATTATGAAAGCAAAGCAAATAAAATAGCTTGCATGCACTCCTCCCCCACTTAACCCATGCATGATTACCAACACCTAACTTATATTTGTATTTCAAAGATTTTCTACAATCAAATAGTCATTTTTATGATTGAATAAGAGATATGAAGTTCAATCTTCTTTTATATCAAAAATCGATTAATGTTTTAGTCTGATAATCGATAAAGAGCAAAAATCACTAAAGCGAACGTCATACGTTGAAACTCTATAAAAAAAAAAATCATTATTTTAATTTTTTATTTTATTAAAAATTGCTACAAGAGTAATTTACTAATCAAAAGGGCAATAATATCTTCAAAAATTATATGTTATGCTCAATACAATGAAGGGTATCTTCTTCTTCTTCTTCTTCTTCTTCTTTTTTTTTTTTTTAAATGAAGGGTATCTTTGACTTCTCACTTCCATAAATTGGATGGACGTGGTGCACCGTCTGTTGAAATTTATTAAAAAAAAAAAATGCCCATCATATTTTGGTCATGTTTTATATTATACATTGAAAATTTGATTTTGTCTCTGGGTGTCATGCAAAGTAGGACTCATTAGTCAAACATGTTAGCTGTTGAGGAGAATCAAGCATGGACAAATGAGTAGGAAACTGTATAGAAGAACGCGTTTAGATCAATCATTATGAATAAAATATATGGTGGGTTAATTATTATTTTTTAGAATAGAAATAAAATATATAGGCAAATTTGAAATCTTGTTTACGTGCAATTATTAATATCCAAACAATTCAAGAATTTCCACAATAGTTCAACATATGGGGACGCTCAGATACTGTATAGATTTTATTTATTTATTTTAAAAATTATTATTATAGGTTAGATGTAATCTTCTACTACCAATTCTCTTTATGTGTTGAACTTTTAAAAAAAAAAAATTTTGTTTTTTTGTTTTTTGTTTCAGAGATAACGTTTTTTTTAGAAAATAAGTCATTTTTCAAAAAAATATTTTTTATAAAACTATTTCATTTTTCAATGTTTTGTAACAACCTAAAATGAGTTGAAAAACAATCTCATAACTTCCCCCTATTTAGCTTGCTGTGAGATAGAATTTTTTTTTTTTAATTTAGTAAAAAATAATTTCTAAAAATAATTCACTATTTTTGTTGACTAAAGATAGTTTTTCATTAACTCAATTTTTCTGATATTATCAAACACTGTAAAATACAAAAGAAACTATCTTTTACAATATTTTTCATCGAAACAAACTGAGTATAACAAAAAAAAAAAAAAAACTAAAATTAGTAATGATTTTTGGGTTTATTTCCTTTCCTTTCCCTTTTCTTTTGCTAGATGAGTGAACATTTTAGGAGTGTACGAAAAGTGAGAAAAAAAGAAGAAGCTAAAATTAGCCAATGAAATAAGGAAATCGTATTTTGAAGCTTTAGAAAAGTGAAAAAAGTGTATATTAATGTAGTCATTAAAGTCGGAAAGTTAATACCTATCTTACAAGGGAGAGCGCTACCTACAAATTGTAATGTCATCATTGCCTTTAATGTCCCCAACTGTGACATTACCAACTGCGGCATTATTAGTTATGGACTTTTCAAGTAGGGGTTGGCATCACAGTCGCTAAAAAATCTAGAAACCTCAAACCTAATGGGATGTGACTGAAATTTGCCACACGAACTCTTCGCCCTTTAATTTGTTTTACCTTTGGTTAGATTTTCTTTACTATATTTAGAAGATAGATTTGTTGTGAAAATGAAAGTCTTATTATACAAAAATTTTCACATCATTTGTAAGATGGTATATTGGGATTGATATATAACCCAAAGTTATGTTATAAATGGAACTAGGTAAAAATAATGTTGTAATTATTAACAAAAAGGAAATGAAAATGTACTGAGTGACTTACAATTTGATTTCCAAATACTTTAAAGTAAAAGAATTCATGAAAAAATCAAGAATCTTGTCAACATTGTCATTGACACTTTTTAATGTTTCTAATAAAGATGTTTAGAATTTGAAACCCATTTCCCAACTACTGGATTCGTTCAAAAATTAATGATAATGATAAGTCGTTGAAAAGGCTGTCACTGTATTCTTTTTCTAGTTTTTGTTTCAAACTATTCTAATTACAAAATTAATTGTCTTGATGAATTGATTCTATCTAGAAACGTGTCTGGTTGCATCTTCATCAAGATGAGGAGCAATATCCACCAACAAAAATGTTAATGACAATAATTTATTACCATTTTTTTTAAGTCCATTTAATTTTACTTACTTTTTAGTTTTGGTAAATATCAACAGATATCTAAAGAGTTTTGGTTTAAAAAATATTTTTAGAAATTTTTTAAAAGAAAAGAAAAGAACAACTGATTTTTTTGATAATTTTTTTATATTTTCTATAAAGTACTATTAAATTTTTTTTTAAATGATCAATTAACAAATACATTAAGAGTATAATCAATTTTTTATTTTTTATATAATTAGTAACACATCATTGATTAGCAGTGGAATTTAGAGGCTTTGAGGAATGAGCATCAAAATGACCTAACAAAGAGAGAAATACTAGGGAAATAGAAATTTTCTTGTTGAGATGACAAACATAGTTTTTTCATAAATTTATTATAGACATTATTTTTATTATATATCAATTATAAATCGTATATTTGAAAATAAAAATAACTAAAAAAAATTTTTTTTTTTTGAATAAAGTGAAAAAATTACCAAATGAAAGTACCAATGCGTTGTGTTGTCAACCAATATTTGTTGTCGGTATTGGTTTCGGGAAATTTTTTGGGTTCCAGCCAATTATGCTCTGCTCTGGACTCTGGCCTGGGTCCCGACTCCCTACACCGGGCTGTGTGAAGCAAAATTGACACAGATACAACAAAGGTTTCAGTTCTTGAAATTCGAAACCATTGTTAGCTTCAGTACCACTCGTCTCTTTACTACCCTTTTTAATCCAAACAATCCACTCGTCTCCAGTCTCTATTCTCTAGTGTGCGTATCACAACTAGTCAAATACTCAAAATTAATTTAATTAGAATTGGACTCTAACTTCCTTTCTCTCTCTTTTTAAATTTTTTTTTACTCAATAAATTGGAGTCTAACATGTACCTTATTCCTTTTTTTTTTTTTGGTTGAAGGGAAATTCATTAAACAAACAAAACTAAGCAGGGAGAGAAGAATCAGAGATGGTCTTGTTAACATACAAGCCATCTCTGTCCGAGCTTAACAGCTCCAAAAGATCCACCATACAACATAAAAGATCTCTTTTGAGCAGTCCCTATACTAGCCAAACAGTCAGCACATGAATTAGCTTCACGATAACAATGCATGATCCGGACATGGAAGATTTGGGAGATTAACTTCCTCCATGTACCTTATTCCTCACTATTGTAATTAGGGATTCAAAATACCTTCAAATTCGCCAGAATTATCTTGAGATGATTGTCTTTGCCTCGAAAAGGGGATAAGGCACTTATGATCCCACTCTGTCTTGCTTCGTTGTCATCGTTAATTTTAATTCAATCTTATTGACATGTATATAATTTTTAATTATTCAGTATTTTGATAATACAATAAATGCGTGTTTAAAAAAAACAAATTGACCATCTTTTTTGGGAAAATATCAAAATATTTAAGATATCGTTATATTCCAAAATGATTAGTCAAATTATAGTTGTTACTCATCGTAATCACTTATATAATTCAGTTTGATTAAGTAGAACTTAACATGCGCTCACACAACACACAGTTATTCACTCCGTTCTAGTCCTTATATTCCGAAGTATCTCAATAATTATTATTTTACTCCTTAAACATGAAAACCAACAACTTTCACACCCTCTCCCCCCCCCCCCCCCCCCTCCCCGCGCGGCGGGTATCTATCAATGTCACATGAAACTTACAAACATTAAAATTACAATGGGCATGACAAAGATTGTTTTTCGTAATTCACAAGTTTCAAGGCTGCGTGTGAAATTAGTATATAGTACTATAACTATATATATATATAGGTCAAAGATATGGGACACGAATGGTTCACGTGCCCAGTTTGCTTGAATTGAAATTGAACCTTGAAGCAACGTACACATTATTTTCATTCGGTTAACAGTGATGAAAGAGTAAAAGCAAAGGTTGATTGGACAATTAAAATGGCGGCGCTTTGACCTTTGAGGTCTTGTCTGTGTTTATATTGCTTCTCAAAAAAAGAAAAAAAGAAAAGAAAAAGAGAATGATCCTTTATTTATTTATTTATTATTATTTTTAACGAAGGATGATAATGAAACATTTTTGAGAATTTGATTATGTTTTTGAGTGTATGCAATTTCGGTCTTGCATATTCTAGATTATTATAAAGAAGAATTCCTTGAAGGTGGTTCTAAAATGTTGATAATTAGGGTTCGTTTGGATTGAACTTATTTTTGCTGAAACTGAAAATTAAAAACATTGTAGCAAAATAATTTTTAAATATGTGAATAGTACCGTGAGACCCATTTAATTTTTTTTTAATAAAGTGGTTGTGGGTCCTATGAACAATGCATAAACAGTACTGCTACAGTGCATGAATAGTACTGCTACAGTGATAATTGTCCCTTGGCTTAAAGCAAAACGCGTGAAGTGAAAAAAAAAAAAAAAAGAAGAACGAACGCAGACGCAGACGCAGACGCAGACGCAGTTTTCAGCCCAATCCAAACGGCACCTTAGTTTCAAATTTAAGATTTCATAAATATCATGAGATCTTATAAATTATCAAGCCAATTCCTTTGAACGAAAAGAGACAATTAACAGAATTGTTTGTCAAAATTCAAAAGGATGTTTATAACTTCCAAATTTGTTTTCTTGTATTAACCACTCGCCTTTTTGGGGAGAGCTTGATTCAGTTTCAATTTGAATGAGATTATGATGATTTTTTTCTGGTGGAATTAAACCGAGCTACTCATTTTTTTATTTGCTCACCCCAAAGCTAATTAGCTATGTACTACATTGTAGTAGAACTTTCACATCATTAAATTATGTATCAAAATTTTGTGGGAATTATTTACTAGATGAGCATTTATCACAATTAGTGCAAGACTGGAAGGTGTCATCAAGGAATCAAATCATTTGAATTTGATAATGTGGTTAATAATAAATAAGGAGGGTGCATGTGGGGGGTGACAATGCAATGGTGATAGAGAGCTAAAAGATGAAAGTAAAGGACGAAGGCGACTAGTATTTCGAGTAATAGAGGGAAGTGAAGGACAGGGGTGACGTCGGCTTGACACCACAGTGATAGAAGGGCGAGAGGTGGCCATGGAGCTTGAGAGAATACAACAAAAAAAGAAAATAAGTTTATATATCTAAGGTTTTGAAGGAAATATTGGTAAAATAACATTTAGTTAAACAAGTTAAACAGGTTTTGTGAGTTGGATACGGATATACACATTTATTAAATGGATCAGTCGTGTCAACCCGAATATGACACAAACTTATTAAGCTTCAACAAATAATCAGCTAACTTTGTGTCATGTTGTGTTAGTGTGTTATGTTGAATTTTGCCACCCAGGTGCATGCGTGATTTATGCTTTAAAAAATTGAAAGGATGAACAGCAAGTTGCTAGTAACAAAAAAGTAATACTTGATTGGGCAATCTTATAAAGATGTGACAGAGATTGGGCAAAGTCGTCTGTCTCACTCTCAGTAGCTAAAGACTCACATTCATGTTGGTTTTTTTTTTTTTTTTTTTTTTTTTTTTTTTTTTTCATGTGGGCTCACGGGGGCAATTTAACCAAATTATAAGCTTAAATATTGTATCATAGTCCATATTGTATCATAGTCCATAGAGCTGACCCAACTTTTGGGTAAGAAATTCGAAATGGTGTTATGATATGAGTTAATTTATTTATTTTCATGGCTTCAAAAATTTTAAAATATTGATATAAGTCTGTTAGAATTATGGTTAAGTGATTAAATTCACAATTTCTTGATAGCTTAAATTTTTGGGATAATCGGTAATTTAACATGGTATCAGAGCAGGAAATCTTGAGTTCGATCCCTGTCTTCACTCTATCTCTCATTTAAAATGTTAAATTCTCACTTGTTGCTCCCACTTATTAAGGAGAAGTTTAGGCTCACAAGTGAAGAAGAGTGTTATAATTTCACACTTGTTGAGCCCCCACTTATTAAGGGGAAGTTTAGGCTCACAAGTGAGGGAGAGTGTTAGAATTATGATTAAGTGATTAAATTTACTATTTCCTGATAGTTTAAGTTTTTGGGACAATTGGTAATTTAACAAGTCACAAAGTGTTAAGTTGCTAACTAATTTTTTTAAACAACTTTCCAACTAATTTTTTTGAACAACTTTCTAACTAATTTAATTTCAAAGGGTTATATAGTCAGCTCTCTCTCTCTCTCTCTGGCTAAAAAAAACTTACTTGTCCCAAATAAAATAAAAAAGGGTAAACTATGTTTTTGGTCCCTATTCTATACATCATATTTCAATTTGATCCCTAACATTTCAATTGTGTTAATTTGGTCCCTAACCTCTCAGTATTGTGTCAATTTAGTTCCTGCCGTTATCTTTTGGATGAAAATTGATGACGTATCTAATGGCCAAAATAAAAAATTAGCTTCCATTGGTGTCAGAATAAACTTAAATTTTATTTTGGCCGTTTGTCATGTTAGCAATTTACATCCAAGAGATATAACGGCAGAGACTAAATTGACATGACATTGAAAGATTAAGGACCAAATTGACATAATTAAAAGGTTATGGACCAAATTAAAATATGATATAAAAGATAAAAACCAAATATGTAATTTGCCCGTAAAAAATTTACTGATTCAACTAATGTTGTAATATTTATTTTTGAAATTTTTTTAAAGGTTGGGGCCAAATAAATGCTCACCTTTCAGTCATTTTTTCTTTATTTATTTTTTATAATTCACGTTTCAATCATTGTGGTCCTTCCCTAATAAAATTAATCTCTTTGACAATAATTTAGGACTTGGGAGTGTCACTTCAAAAATATTGAATATGAAATTCTTTTAGTTATTTCAATTTGATACGTCAACATCTAATGCAGCAGAAAACCCTTCAGCCTTTATCTTCAAACATGCCCCCCCCAAAAAAAAAAAAAAAAAAAACCCCTTATCTTCTAATGGTTGATTGAGAACCTCGACCTGGAATCATCAACAGTTTGAAGAGTTTCGAACTGTTAGCCTCTCTCTAAATTCAGTTCTTTTTACTACTCCACCTACTGCTATTAGACCCCATAACCATGAATATGATCATCATATTTCATGAGCATAATAATTATTGTTTTATTATTATCATTGGATATGATTTCTCTTGGATGTAACGGGATCAAGTTGTTTTCCAACTGCTTTAGTTGTTAACGCGGTGTAATTGACAAACAAATCTATCAATCATGTCAAAATTTTTGCAAAACCCACTTGAATTAAAAGCAAAATTTCCTTCTTTTGTTTTTGTTTTGTTTTTTTTAACTCTTCTTGCCCATTTACGTAAGAAGGCTTGAAAGATCACAATGATATGAAAGCATTAAGATTTGTCAATGGAATTTCCTGAACAGAAATTCTGAAAATAGAAAAAAAAAGGGAGTTTCAATTAGCTAAAGTCCCACTTTGAAAAAAGAAAAATCCACGGGTATATTGGCTATACCTTTTTTTGTGTGTTGTTGGCTATACCTATTACCTATTAATAAAGAGTAATTATCGAATTTAACTTGCACAAAAAAAAGAGAAACATATTGGTCCATTTACATCACCCGGAAAATAAAAAATAAAAATTTGTTGATGTATTAACCTAATAGTAAATAATATTATTTTCCTAAAAAAAATAGTAAAGAATAATCATCACCAAACAACAAATTCACCA
The DNA here is from genome assembly GCA_030021035.2 of Notholithocarpus densiflorus. Classification (NCBI taxonomy): domain Eukaryota; kingdom Viridiplantae; phylum Streptophyta; class Magnoliopsida; order Fagales; family Fagaceae; genus Notholithocarpus; species Notholithocarpus densiflorus. The sequence continues at coordinate 48,111 of JARYZH020000401.1, forward strand.
TAGACTTGATTTTTTTTTTTTTGAGAGAGTTTCAACCTATGGCGTCTGCCTCTGATGATAGCTCTTTATCATCAAACTAAGACACTAATCAGTTTTTGGTATAAGTGAGAATTGAACCCCAAATCTTTTATACAACCATCAGAAACTTTACCACTTGATCTGATGGTAAATAATAGTCATCATAAAATCAACGTTATAAGCTCCAAATCTTAATGGTATTATGAAAAAAGAAAAAGAAAAAAAAAAAAAGAGAGAGAGAGAGAGTAGAAGTTAATATAAGAAATTATTTTTATTTAGCAGGAAAATACGCAACTTGATAGACGGGTCCTGCAATGGGTACCGAAGTCAATGCTAGTTGCCAAGCATCTGATCTGTAAACTGTCTTCCATAATATTTTGTTGGTGTATCCAATGCATTGTTTGTGGCTCTAAACTGTCCTAGTGAATGCTTCCAAAGGCAAAATTACAATTTGCATTCAATCACTTTACACCTACTTGCCAGTACCCATTTACTTCAATTGAGTAATTTCATCTTGAAAATGACCCACATCTCTTAGTTCTTCTTAGGTGGTTTAGTTGAGGGTTGGTCCAATGGTGCCATAATCACTTGACTTCCTACAATTTGAGCAATTTCATCCTGAAAAGGACCCATATCTCTTAGTTCTCCTTAGCTGGGTTGATGAGGGTTTGGTCCAATAGTGCCATATTCACTTGACTTCTATCCATTATACTAGTAACTAAAAGCTTATAAACCTTCTAAAATGAGTAATTTCAAGTACCCATTTACTTCAATTGAGCAATTTCATCCTGAAAAAGGACCCATATCACTTATTTCTTCTTAGGTGGTTTAGTTGAGGGATAGTCCAATAGTGCCATAGTCACTTAACTTCTACACATTACACTAGTAACTATAAGCCTATGACCTTATAAAATGAGTAATTTCAAGTACCCATGTACTTCAATTGAGTAATTTCATCCTGAAAAGGACCATGCCATCTTATTTCTTCTTGGGTGGTTTGGTTGAGGGTTGGTCCAATAGTGCCATAGTCACTTGACTTCTATCCATTATACTAGTAAATATAAGCCTATTAGCTTATAAATTTGTGGACTTTGCTTATGGCTTATGCCCCTTTGACCCTACTTACCATCAACAACCATGACAAATTGTTAAACAAAACATAAAGCTAGCTAATGTCTTTCGTCTCAATCATAATGGTATGTTTGATTTTGAACCAAACCCCATTTATATTTTGAACAGCATTGTAGGCACTGGCCAATCCTGCTGTGTAAATAATTATTAGATGACAAGTGTAGCGCACATGGTTCATCACTTGTGGAACCATCAGCAACATTTTATTATTTGGGATTTTATATTTGATTTTATAATAAATTAGGACTCAGGATGTAGTGGATAACCTTGTGAATCTGCAAATGAATACTTACTTTTTCTCAAGAACCTTGTGACTTGGTAATATTACCTAATTCTACTGTACTTGCACTTACTATATTAAAAAAAAAAAAAAACATTGAAAATTTGGCAAATAATATAGGATAAATTTTATTAATTTTTGAGGGAGACAAAGTGAAAATGTGGAAGTAAAGTATCACAATACATGTTTAAGAAAGAATCTGAACATATTTACAAATTAGAAGCATTTGACACTGCTAAAGAATTTAGCAAATGATTGATATAATGATTGGATTGTGTTCCATCTGGATTTTGTTTGCTCGATGTTGGTCATGAATATATGATATATAAAAAAAAATTGATAAGAACTTAGGAAAAGCAAGCAAGTATTTACATTTGAAGGAGAATTGAGTCAATTGACCATATGGAACCATCCCTTTTTATTTATTTTTGTTTAGTTTAAGCTAAGTGACAGAAGAAATCATATTCCACATAATTCATGACCTTCTGATCTCTACTCTTACCTGATTTTCTCAATGCTTAAAAGAGAGAGTGGATTTATATATAATAAAAAAAATTCTAGCTGAGGGTCCTAGCCGATGGAATTACTTGACAACAATCATTTATATAAAAAATTTACATATTTTTCTGGTTACAGCTTTGTAGTATTTGACTGCCACTATGACATGTTGATGATTTTAGCAACTTTAGCACTTACCTTTTGTCTAGGATATCTCAGTTCACTGCTCAAATACTATATTCTCTGCCTTTAGTAGGTCATTAATAAATAGCTGTATTTGTTATTTTGTGGGTATCTAAGACTAAATCCACATTGGATTGTTGTACCGTATTTTTGATTTTTCACTGCAAGCTGGTTGCATGGTCCCCATTCTCCAATAGACACCTGGGCCAAGGCCAAGGTCCTTTTCTCTAGATTGATTATGAAGCATGCTCATAAACTTTTATATTTCACCTGGATTATTTGGGCCTTTATTCAGTTTGAACATTAGTTGTTGTTGTTGTTTTTTTTTTTTTTTTTTTTTTTTTTTTTTTTTTTTGAGGTGTCAAGTTATCAATAATTTGTAATAAAATGGTGTTTCCTTTTCTCCGAAAAAAAAAAAAAATGGTGTTTCCTGTTAATGGTAAATCCATATAAAAATCAATACTAACTTGTTCTATAGTGAAAAGGATAGTATATATAGGTGTAGCATTACTTTTTTTGTTTTTGTTTTTTGGAATGGCATTACTCTAGAATTTATGGAAAAGGAATTCTCATAATTTGTGCTGACCTTCACTTAAATTTGGTTTTAATAAAATGGGGATAACATATCTCTAGCGAAAAAAAAGAATGAGGATGGCAAGTCAGCACAACAAGTGGAACAATATAATAATCCATTAGAAAAATTTGATGCTACAACTTACCAAAAAGGATGGGGTTTTTGGCAGCCAAAAGCCTAAGCCAAAGGAGGGACTTATCTAATTATGGATGAGTTTGCTACATATTTTGGCTAGCCATTACAGTCATCTTCTTTGGCTTCTGGATTTGGTGGACCCTCATACTCAATCCATCACAATAGTGTTACTGCTTCCTAGAACATCTGGGCCTCTTGCTTTAAAAAACAAAAGCAAAAGAAATATGCATGCTTGTCCATCCACGTGGTTAATTTTTCATAATAGGATCATTTGATATTATGGCCTTAGTGGCATGTGCACATGCTTAGTTTTCACTATCAGGATGAAATTAGCTTTTCTATTCATCTACAAATTACAATGTGTGAAATGAAGAGGAAGTTTGCTGGTTCAATTAATTGATCATCCTTTCATCATCAACTAGTGTCATACACTCCAGTAGTTAAGAGTCTTGGACCCTTGGTTTGTGGTAGGTTAGAGTTGAATTTTTGGGGGTGAAAAGTGTAATGTTGGTTGGTTCGACTTGATACCATTGAACATAAATGGGATTGAGATTAAAGTTACTAATCAACCCATTTGAGGGAGCAATACACTTAGGCATTGATTCCTTAATATATAGGGAGTTATTATGATCACGCTTAAATAGGATCGTCATGATTGATCAATTATTTACCCTTTTAATTTTTTTTAAAAAAATACCTGTGGGGTCAAAGAATTTGGCCACCCCGACCCACTTTATACTAAGCCCAAGGCCCACACCGAGGAAGAAGAAATGCCCGAGGACGAATGAAGAAAGTCCGAATTGCCAAGAAGCATTGCCGAGGACAAGATTGTCCTCGGCGAACCGAAATCATAGAAGGGAAGAGCAGCACACCATCAAAGGCAGCCTCATAGAGCACCCAAATAAAAAGGACAAGTACAGTGGGTTAGCCATGGGAGCCTGGTAGAGAGGCAATTCAAGGAGAAACTGTCACCTCCATATTAAATGCCCACAACTAACGTTCTGGCCGCATTAATGAGAAAATGACCCCTGAACAGTGCTGTTTTGGTTGCTGCAACTCACAGAAGGTTTGGGACGGCGGCTGATGGGACAAGCACTCGAGAAGTGACCCCATGATCAACAAATGGAGGGTCAGGATCAACTGAAAGGGGGTATATAATGTAAGAAATCCTCCAGAAGAGGGGGGAGAGGTTTTCAAGCAGAAAACACTCTAGCATCTGGTATCATCTTTGTAACCTTTGTAACCAAGCACTGAGTAAAGAATAAGAACAAATAGCTCCCCGAACAAGGGCCGAGGATAGAATTTCATACTTAAAGCCCACTTTCTTGTTATTTAGTTTACCCAGAACCATGTTTATTCGTTGTTATCCTCACCAAAGCCTAGTTCTTAAACTCATTATCTACAAATTTATTGTATTGGGCTAGTTGGGCCTGAGTCCACTCATCCAATGGTAGAAGTACTCAAACCCAGTCCCTACAATACTAATCATCCTTCAATTATAAAACATTCTTTTTTTTTTCTTTTTTTCTTTTTAATAGAAGAGAGAGCAATTATAAGACATTCTATTGGATGAGAGTTTAAGAATACTAGCGATAGCTTTGACTTTTGAATTCGGCAAATCCAATGCATGCAACCTTGCAAGATTATGAAAAATTAGATGGTAGATACCACACCATTAATACTCTATCTATATGGATGCCCCCCCTCCCCCCCAATCTAATTGCTCTAATTCTTGCTTTCTTCAAATGTGGTTTTTCAAAAACTTTAATTCAAAATATACATGTGCTCAAAAGTATAGGTCTCCACTGCATAGATCTCAAATAAATTGATGGAAAATAATAAAGAATTAAAAATTTTAATTACTTATTTAATAAATTCAATTGATAATTTGATACTATATATATTTTGACATAAAGGGATCGTTAAATTGGTATAGGTTTTGATTTTTGGTCCAAAATACAATTTGAAGCTGAAGTGCATCTAAATGAAACAATTTCATTTCTAGATAGTGCCCAAATGTCCTTTAACTTTTTGCCTATTATATGGTTTTAACTTTTAAAAGATAAATATTCTGCTTACTATATGCATGCTTATAAAAAAATAATAATAACCAAGTAATATTATTTTGAAAATGTAATACTTATGAGCAAAACTTCATTGGTCTAATGTTACTTTTTGCACTAAACAAACTTTTTTTTTTTTTTTGAGAATACTAAGTATTTTTAACACACACGCGGAGAGATAGGAGAATGTTTTTTTAAAGAAACTTACCGTGGTGTACATCCAAAAGGGCCTCTAAACAAACATTTGGTTTGAGCTAGAGACTGCCAAATTTATGGTCTAAGTGCACCCTTGGCCAGTGAATAAACCATACTAGTTAGTCCAAAGGTCTCAAATTATCAGTGTTAAATACTTAATCAACTTATGCATTCAATTATTTCTCAAAAAAAACTTATGCATTCAATTTCAATTAAAAAAACCTTCTCAAAAAAAAAATATTCAATTAAAAAAAAAATCTTATGCTTACAATTGTACACGGCAATAAATGGTCATAAACCATAAACTTGATGGTGTTTGCCACATTATTATATAATAATAACATTAGTGACACATATATAGACCCATACCAAACTAATTAATTATTATTTGTCAACAAAAATGATAGCTAGAAATTTATATTAAACGCCAAGATTGTCTTTTGGGGGACCAACAATTAGTGATTCTTTTGTTCAAACTCAAAAAAAGTGTTTTCCCTTGTCATTATCTTCTACTCTACGATTTCTCTTTAAAGTTGTGCATGCATGAACTTTGCTTTAATTAGGATAGTGTGGGGCTAAATTATAATCAGTAATATACTAAAAGTGGGAAAGGAAAAATGTTCTATATATCAGACTCCATTTCGTGTACAGTTTCTCTCTCACCATCTCTTTTGTTTTAATTGATTCCATAATGACTCCATCAAGTTTTTGCTAGTTTTTCTTCCACTCAACTTAAAAAGGCTCATTAATGGCTATGGCAGATTAGTTTCTTTGGTTTTACTCAAATGTGTGGTCCAAATTTTGAAATCTCACTTATAGCCCATCTTTTTTTAGTGCAATTTTTTTATAAAGTAACAGCAAATTTGTAATAAAATATACTTTGGAATCATCATTTTTGTTATCCAAGACAAAAAAACGTATACTTTTTAAAATATGAAATCTCACTTAAGACTCATCTATTTTTAGACCAATCGAAACATTTACACCGATTTTGAAATTATTCAGTGCATCCGGTGTATTATTCATTCTTCTCACATAAAAGTAAACCCACATGTGAATCCTATGCATCAGATTCACAATTACTAGTACCACAAGTTTGGAAATAATTTCTCCAATCTTCTTCAAAATCTAAGGAACCCAAGTCATTGTTTACCCTACTAAGCAGCACTTGCTTACCAATTTTGACTCTAAATAATTGCTTTAGCTATAATGACACTGACATATAAAGAATTATTCAAACTAAGATTCATTTGAATCTGTCAGTTTAAACCACTTTCATAATATCTTTGAGTTACCTATGATAAAGATTAGTATTACTAGTCTAACTAGTCCTGAATGACCAGGTAATCCTCATGAGAAACAAGATTTTGCTTCTTCTAGCTGAGTTCAATATTTATTTTCAACTTTTTGGTTGTACTCTACAGGTTGGCTGTACTCTCAAAACACCTTTAGTATTAGTTAAGTTTTTATGAGACCAGTGAGTTGCCTTTGGAGACCAATGGTACAAAGTAGTTTCACACCACCAATACCTCATTTAACAAGCATCTTCAAGTTTTGGACTTCAAAGTTTAGGACTAAACTAACTGCATAAATGCTAATCAAACTGACCAGCTTTCTTCTCATCACTCCCTCCTACCCTTTTTTTATTGCTCAGGGTGTGGAGTCATCAGCAGCCAATGATCCCATACCATGTTCAAAACATTGTGCAGTTTTGGTCAATGTCAAAACCATTTGGCACCATGGTCTCAACTACCAATAAGAAGAAATAAAACAATATTGCAGTACCCCACCTCCAACACAAGGTTGAAGAATAAGTTGGGCTAAGGACTTGACCACCAGAGATTCCAAGTCCTTGTGGAGCAAAGAGGGTCCAACCATTCAGCTCTTGGCCCTGATTGGTCCCAATCCAATCCTACACTTTTCGGTACTTTTGTACCTTACAAGAAGAAAGGGGCAAAAACAAGAGTGCATGCCTTTCATTGTCAAACTAGATAATTTTGTCCCTTGAAACATTTTATATTTTTATTTTTTATACTTCTTCTCAATAGTATAAAGGAATTATCCAAGCCAAAATAATTTTTAAAATAAACAAGAGTTTTTTGTTAAAAAAATTTTAATTTTTTTAATTTATTATTTTTCGAAACTAATTAATTCAGCTGGGCAGTTATCTTTTATGAATATCTTTAAATGAGGTCCATTTAATTGGAGACAACACCCTTATTTTGAGTTGTGGTGATCTTGTTTCATATATATTTTTTACATATGTTGGGCTGACGACTCAAATTGTTATGAAATTTTATTGTGCCCGTTAAAGAACTTGTTGGTATTACTTATGAGTTATGACCTTCATATCACAGGAGCACAGACATATGCTGAGAACAAGAGCTTGAAGATGCCCTTCCATTTTTTATGTCAATGCTTTACCCATGCATTGCATAACAATGTGGACCTTGTACTCCATCAAATTCCAGGGAAGATGCCCTTACCAGCCAAAAGTTTCAGGGTCTATAGTTGATAGCAGCTTTTTGTGCTTTCTCAGTTGTACTATGGTTGATAACAAATTTTTTGTGCGTTATCAGTTGTAGCGAATGAAATAATAAATCCATTTTTTCCAGTTGTAGCTTTCCTTGGTCTTAACAAATGCTTTTTGTGGCGGATTGCAACGCAGAAAAGCCTGAGAAATATAGTGAAAGATTCATGTTTTTCCTCCCGGAAATATCTCCAAATTTTCTTGTCATATAATAGGTTTGAGTGTCAAATATGTACACATTTTACTATCAATTTTCTATTTTGGAAAATATATGATTTTACATTAGGATGTGTTGTGCCATGGAACCAAACCTTTCACAGGTGATAGACCACCAATTATCAGCGCTCCTACAAATGGGCCTTATAGTTTCAACCCATAGGCTTCGTACTGCTATGGTTCCACATGTAATATATATACAAGTCCTGACCTTTTTTTATTCAATATTTTTTTAACAATGCTCACCAGCCAGTTAAGCATCAATAATAGAAGAGTGGTAAAAATACTCGTGAACCTGTCTCAGAGATGCAGAATCTTACAGGTTCAGCTAAATCATGTGAAATAATTGAATGACAAGAGCATTTAGAGGGTTATAACTGCACACTACTTGGTTGGACCAGAGCCGCTTACATTAATTACACTAGAACATAGACTAGCCTGGCACCTGGTACTTGAACAAAATAAGTGTACCTACAGATAGTCAGGGCTTTGATTGTACAAAAAGGCTGCAGATTTAGCTGTTCAAAACTTAGTCTGATCTTATGTATATAGAACTTAATACATTAAAATAGTTAGTAAAATGTTGTGGAACCTAGTCAGATGGGCATAATAATCTAGTTGGAAGAGAACTAAGCCCATCAAAATCAAAACTTGGGATTTCCCCATGTTCCATCCTTCTTCTTTTTTGTTCTTTCTGTTTCTGTTATAATGGATGCCAAAAAGACTGAAATGTAAACTTCCTTCAAAGGGTGTTCTTGGATATAACTTCACCAAACTGAACAAGCCACTGAGCATCAGATGAATTGTTATGCTGAACTTGCTGCTGCTGCATTTTTGATTGTTGCTGTCCTTTATCAATCACAAATTGAGCATAGTCAATGGTCTTCGGTGGATCAAGACAGGCTTTTCTGGGAGGCGCCGGAAGCAGGGAGACCAAGACCCTTGCAACCTCATGCATGGTTGGCCTCTCAGATGGGTTACGCTTCGTGCACAGGAGAGCAAGTTGGAAGGTCTTCCTGACATGGGATAAATCCATGCATGTTATAGAAACCTCAGGGTCAACAGCCTCCATTACTGTGTTATTATCTGCCTTTGACAATATCTGAGAATATAACTCAATCAAGTTAAAAAGAAAGATGAAAAAATTTAAGACCAAAATCAACTACGTCAATCTAAATTAATGTATAAGATCCGTTAAGATTCAGAGCCTCCAACACAAGTTGGAAAAATGTACTTCATTGACCAAAGTAAAACAACTCAAGCATAAACTTTGAGAACAGGAAACAGACCAGTTGGTGCAAGTTTGACTCGTTGTCCACTGCCTTCTTCCCAGTCAGTAGCTCCAGAAGAACAACACCAAAGCTATAAACATCCGATTTCTCATTGAGCCGGGAAGTTCGGGCATACTCTGGGTCAATGTAGCCTATAGTTCCAAGAACAAAAGTGGATGCATGAGTTTTGGCAGTAGAGATGCATTTGGCAATCCCAAAATCAGAGAGACGAGGCTCAAAATTCTCATCCAGCAGGATATTTGAGGACTTAACATCCCTGTGTATAATACGGGGGTTGCAGTCATGATGAAGATAGGAAAGACCCTGAGCAGCCCCAACTGCTATTCTCAACCGTGTCTCCCAATCAAGTTTTACCTTCTTTGATGATCCTGTCATGTATGTCAGCTCAAAACAATCAGGCAGTGCCAGTTCCATTTAATTAATTAAAAATTGAAATTAAAAAAAAAAAAAAAAAAACTAGTAAATAGGTGAATTTCAATTGTGTCAAGAGTTACTTCCCCAAAAATGCTGTAGAAGACCAAAATCTCAAAACAGTTAACAGTATTCAATCTCACAGTTTATCACCCAAACAAAATCTGACCATTTGGTTGTTTATTAAAATAGTTACCACCTTAAGTTTTATTTTATAAACGTAATAATACACCCAATCAAAGCATCAACTATAACTTCCTGTGTTCCACAAATTAAAAGAACTTGACAGCATTCCTTTGCACCAAAACTTTTGATATTAGCATAACGAAAACAAACAACAGTTCAGGCAAGCAACTAACCATGCAGCATATCCCACAGAGAACCGTTCACCATGTAGTCATAGAAGAGGAGGTTCCCATAGGGAGACAGTGCATAACCATGCAAGCTGACCACGTTCCTGTGTCTGATGCTACCAATGGTTTCAAGCTCAGTCTCAAATTCTCGTAAGTTGTTAGGATACTGGTTGTAAAGTCGCTTAATTGCAATGGGTCGGGAATTCTTCAAAACACACTTGTATACTGTGCTAGAAGCACCATAGCCTATGATATACTTCTCACTTAAATTCTCAGTGATTCTCATTATATCATCAAAGGTGTGAATAGCCATATCCATGCGAAGAATTACCATTTTAGGGGGACCTGGCATGGAAAGAAGCACATTAGGATACAGAGTTAAAGACATGCAATATAACCCACTCTTTTACAAGTCGATTTAGCATTACAAAGAATATATTACCTTGCCCTGTTCCAGTAGATCCCTTTGTCAAATGCTTTGGTTGGTTGGATTTGTAAATAGCAACTATTACCATAGACAATAATGCGATGAGGCCCAGAGTCAGACAAATAACAGCAGCTCTAGAGAAAAGTGCTGGGGTAGAGAAAAATATATTGCAATATTAGGATAAAATTCCAACAGCCAATCCCATGACATGAACAAAAGCCTGTGATCATTATGTATATAATGGTAGCAGAATCTGATAGATACGTAACAAAATCACACCAATAGAAATGAGCAAGTACCTCTAGATTTTGGCATGTAAGGTCCACATATTGATCCCAACCAGTTGCCACACAATAAAGGATTTCCGATGAAGCTGATATAAACGTACACAAGTCAATACAAGAGCCTACATGAATGTAGACAACGATTATTTCCCATACCTGTCTGCTGAAAACCGTGAGAAGTTCCGCATAGGAGGTACAATGCCTGATAAGTTGTTGTAAGAGACATTCCTAAAATATTTGGGAATTGAGCGTTAGAGCAATCCTCATAAGTTACATGAAAAAACATGTTTAGCAACAGGAGATTCAACTTACAAAGTGGCTAGACTGAAACAATTTGTTAGTTGATCAGGAATTTCTCCAAACAAGTTGTTGTTGTTCAGAATCCTACCATAAGATATTATCAAAAGGGAAATGACATCAACATGAAATCCAGATATATGCTAGGTACAAAACCTCATCAAATTAGGAAGGGGCAGCAGACGGTATGACACTTACAGAGTGACAATATTTTGCAACTGCCCAAACTCTGGAGGAATGCTACCAGAAAGGTTATTGAATGACATATCACTACAAAATCAAAGGTAAAAATATAAATACCAAAGGATAGAGTATGAAATGTGATGGCTTAAGAATACTCGGACAAATACACCCATATGTCTGATTAACTCACATAATTTGTATGCTTCTGAGGTTCACAAATTCTGCTGGTATAGGCCCATCAAGAAAATTGCCACTTAAATTCCTGACCATAAATTTTCATCAACAACATTATGTGCCATGATATCATAGTAAACCAATGACTCCAGAAAGAATAAACAAAAACAGATATACAGGGGGTGGGGGGGGGGGGGGGGGGCGAGCTAAATTACAGACTTACAGGGTGAGAAGATGCTCAAGATCACCAACAGAAGCTGGAATTGGACCAGAGAAATTATTTCCTGAGAGATCCCTGCCAACATGGAAATTTGAGAAGTCTCAGCTTAGATGCACTCCAACTGACATAACAAACTTCATTATGACACTTACAGTGTATCAAGATTAATAATATGCCCCAGCTCAACAGGAACCCAGCCTTTGAAATTGTTTGCTGATATATTTCTGCAGGTCCAGAATATTTTTCTTAGATCAGTCTACAGGAAACATGTTCAACTCAATCATAACTTATCATTCTGATTTCAACGAGTCATCACTTACAGATAGGTCAAACTCTCTAGATTGCGGAAACCCAATGGGATCGATCCATTTAAGCGATTACCATGTACATTGCTTCAGAGAGAGGATACAAAACCAAACACGTTACAAGTTAATGTGCATAGAGTAGGGGAAAAATAGATAAAAACAAGAAATTGATGACAAGTCATTACAACAAATTAGATGTCTTACAATTGATTCAATGCTGTGCAAGAGCTGATGTTGGATGGAATGGGTCCTTCTAGCTCATTGTTGGCAAGATTCCTGAGGCATTGTAAAACGAGGAAATTAACAACAGAAAACTGTTGTAAATGACAAAAGAACAGACGATAGTAACAAATACGCACAACTCAAATAACTGTTCCAGCTTTCCTAGTTCAGCCGGAATCTGCCCAACTAGTTTGTTATCATTCAATTGCCTGCAAATACTCCTGGTTCAGTACACAAGAAAAAATATAACAAAATGATCTTAAAGATTAGCGTGGTGGGATATATCTCACAAGTAGCTGAGCTTTGACATGTTGCCAAGGTCTGGAGGAATTGGCCCAGTAAGCTTGTTGCCATGGAGATATCTGGTGAAACAGGTGTCAAATGCATAAAATCCCTTGGTAAATTAGTTTCCATTTCAGGCAACAGGAACTCACAGTTTTCCAGTGTATGACAAGTTGCCAAGTATTGGTGGTATGGGCCCAACAAGTTGATTCTCACTCAAATCCCTACAAAGAGTGGATATAAAATACACAACTCTTTAAAATTTAGGCAGAAGATACTCGTAACAGCCACATGAAAAGCACTTCAATTAAAATATCATGGCAAAAACAAAACAGGAAGAAAAAAAATTCTTTAAATTGTAAGCAATAACATGCGTACGTACAGGACAGCCAGGGCCTGCATTAAACCAATCACCTCTGGAATCCTCCCCGTTAGCATATTTCCCTGCAGGGACCTAAAACACAAAGACAAGATTGCTGAAAAGTGCCCCAATGGTTGAGTCCAGAATGTAATAAAGAATAAACTAGCTTTCATCTAAAAAATTGTACAGTTCTTGTGTGATTGAAATTGATAAAATTCTAGTCTGGCAGTAAACTTACAACGTAGCCACTTGTAGGAATCCAATATTGAACGGAATCTCACCAGTGATTTGATTGTAGGAAATGTCCCTGAAATTACCAACGCAAATTAAAAATTTATGAAAACCTACACTGCATATAAAGGGAAATGAAAAATTACATAAGTAATGAGACTTACAGGATTTCAAAGCTTGTACAGTTCCCAATGCTGTCTGGGATTGTGCCAGTTAGATTATTGCCTCTAACATCACTGGAAATAAAAAAAGAAAATTTCAAGTTCACGATCAAAGAAAATTTCAAACAGAAGGAAAACAATGCAAAGTGAACACAAGACAGAATTTGAGCACTCACAAATACCACAGGCCAGTTAATTGACACATATCAGGCGAGAGTGTTCCAGTCAATGCATTGCCACGTAACCCACTGCAAACACAATTTGAACCAAATGATTGAAAAGTTATAGGCTTCTACTGTCTGATAATATACTCTTCAAACATAACAGAACCAAAACATCAAAGAATACCGTCCCCCCTTTCACCAAAACATAATGCAAATGGTAGGATGGTCTAACTGAATCCCTTAGTGAAGACTTCAGTACTTACAGATATTGCAGTACTTCATTCCAATATAGAAGTCTTGGGATGTTCCCCGTAAGCTGATTCCGGGCAAGATCACTAAACATAAAAATACCAAAAGAAAAGCTAGCTCTTATCAGCAGAAATGAATATGCAATGATGATCTTAATACATGACCAATTAGGAGATTAACATCATAGAAAATTACTGCATTCTAACAACCACTGGGAGCATATAAACTTGAACACATGATAATCAAGAGAAGCTTACAGGGTCTTGAGGTTCGGTATCTGAGATAATGTTGAAGGAATAGGACCAGTGAGCTGATTGTTCTTCAAATTCCTACATGCAGGGAATTGGCTTAGTTTTTACACCAAAAACATGTCTCTGAAATATAACATGCGGAAAGGCATTGTATTAGTGAAAACTTACAGAAACTCAAGCTGCTTAAGCTTAGATATCGAAAAAGGTATGTCCCCATACAGCAAATTATCAGACAGCTCCCTACATTCAGAGTAAATTTATTTATTTTTAAATCTATCAAAAGTACAATGCTTTCAAAGTTTTGTGTAGTCATATCCCTGAAAAGGGATAAAAAAAATCGATGAAAAAAAAGAGACAGAAATTATACAGATGCACAAGAGAACCACAGTTTCCAATTTCATCTGGGATTTGACCAGTTAGCTTATTCCCTTGAAAGTCTCTGCAATTTTTCCAAGTACATAACACAAGTAATAGTCATTTATATGAAGACTGTACAGAAGCATCACAAACTTCAAAAAAAATATTAAAAAACAGAAGTGCCATAAAAGTCAAAAACATACACGGATAGAAGATTTCTCAAATCTCCAATGGCTGGTGAAATCTCTCCACCCAGGTTCAAATTAGACAAATTCCTTCAACAATGCAACAGAAACCTTAGAATTAAACAAACCCATTTGACACTAACATTTTAACAATAAGAATAAAGAAAAAAAAATGCAACAGTATAGCTCATCGGAGTTTTAGTGTCAAAAAAAGAGCGTGGGTATTAGGAAGAGAAGCATACAGAGAAAGCACAGAGAAGCTGGAATTGTCGCAAAAGACACCTCGCCAGGAACAGAAATCTTGGTTGTGCAAGTCATCCCAGTCAAGCAAAACATTTGCTACGTTGCTCAGCGAGGCCTTTATCGACATTAAGGCTTTGCCTACATAAATAACATCCACACCATTTATATATATTAGAATGAGAGTACGTGTGCGTGTTCACTTACCAAAATAAATACGCATAAAGTGATATTATCTGATAATATGGTTCTGGGACAAGCAAAGGAATAAAACTTTGCGTATAAACTATAAAGAAAGGAAGTCTCTTTTCGTAATTCCGTTTTTGGACCCTGTTTGGATGGTGGGAAAATGTGGAAAAGCAAGGACCAAGAACAACAGGGCAAGTGATGGGACTCATGGACTTTTGGTCAATATGAGTTGAAAATGCTCCAAGAGAAGCACAGACACACAGTGAGGTTTCAAAAAACTCATTGGTTTTTTTTGTTTTGTTCCTCGTTTGGAAGCAAGGAATCAGAGAATCACAAAGCATAAGCCATTAATGGTTTTTTAAGGCCAAAAACAACAACTTGGACTTCATAGTTGGAAACTTCTTATTATAGCTTCTTTGGGCTACAAAACAAGCTTCAACCATAGAAAACTTTTGGCAAAAAGAGAAAACAAAACAAAACAATGCTCGAAGTTCAAACACAAAAAAAAAAAAAGAGCTACCTTGGTCATCAAGTGGTGAAACAGTAGGACATTGAAAAAACAGAAGTACCATTATCAAACACAAACACAAAGACAGCTCCTTCTTGCTTCTCCACTCCAACAACACCCATTTCTCCATATTGTATCCAAAGCAATGAGTGAGAGAGAATGAACAAGAAGAAGGTGTTATGAGAGAATAAATTGAAAGATTTTTTTTTTTTGAGAAGTAGAATAAGTTGAAGATGATATAGAGTTCTAGTTTTGTTTGTATGACACAGAGAGAGAGAGAGAGAGAGAGAGAGATAGAGCAGGCGTTTAGCGTGAACTGTAAGGAACACAGTTAATGAGTCTGGCTGGGTAGAGTGTGTGTACTGTAGAGAGAGAGAGAGAGATTGGAGAGATGTAAACGGCGGTGAAGCGACGTTAAATTGAGAAAAGAGAGAGAGAACGAGACACACACAGCGGCCGTCATTCGTACTCTCCGTTTCCCAATGTTGTTGCATTTTTCGACAGGCTAGTAATGCCTAGTATTGTTCACTGCTACTCCCACGCGCAACATGTTTAGGAAAGTAACCGCGTGCATTATTCAGAGCCCTCTGGCCTCTACTGTTGCATTCTGATTTTGTTCTTAAAACAAATGCAATTAGTAATTCCAATAAATTTTGGCATGAATGCATTAACAACACTTCATGTAATATGAGAAATTAAGCGCTTTTATTTAGATAAAATTGTACACAGAGAAAGTTTGATGCCTAATAAGCAATTTTGCTGGTTACAAACAGGTTCTAGCTCCAAACAAACTAATATTTTATCTGACCCTCTTCACCAGATGTAAAGACACAAAATGGGGTCTCTCAACATTCCATGTAAGCCTGGCTTCAATGCCATCTTCAAGTACATATACTCCTGGCTGGCCTGGACCAGGAAAGGAAAAAAGTTCGAAGATTAGTGAATTGGAGAACTATTGACCACCTGAAAAAGAAAACATAAGACTGATGGAATAGAACAGCCATGAGTAATAACACATGCAAATTCTCAGAAATTCCTTAAACATGATCCACCTTATAGGAACACAGTGCAAATTCCATTTAATGTACTATGGTAAGTAACAAATAACAACACTGCTTATGAGGATATATGTGCAATGATGTGCACGAAAGCTTTTGTACATTAAAACACAATATTAAAAAACCTCCAAAAAAACCCTTATCACCAGTTACCAAGATTGAAGAAGAGGGTTAACCTGCCACTGAAGCATCTTGATTCGCAAAACATCTACTAATGACTTTCACAATGTCCCAAAAAAGGTGTTGGGAAACATTTTCAAGGGTCGCTTCTCTTTACAGACCATATAAAAGGACACTTTCAAAATTTATCCTCTATAATTGTTGACAAAAGAGGAAGAAAAAAAGAAAGATATAATGCAAAAAAGCCCCATATTTGTTGTGGCAGACACTCAGCTGATCTACATGTTTGCGTAAGCTAGCCATACTTTATCACAAATGGAAGTTTAATCATAACTGCATATACCAAAACAAAAAGGAATTGATTTTATTCAAGATAATAGTTATTGATTTTAGTTGAATTGCCTAATGCAACAATCATAATTTCATAAGAACATTCCATATATTCATTGTCTATACTCTATACCTCTAACTATGACACAAGGACAGCTTAAGGTTCAACAGTACAAGGGAATGGCATCAGGATAGTTTATTAAAAATAAAAAAAAGTATATACAGGGAGTACACAAATAAGAAAAACAGCAAAGCAAAACAAGAAAAGAAAAGGAAAAACATGAGGCCAGCTGTAAATCAGGAGAAAATAATGGATACATAAACATTATAAACCTGAAAGAGATAGCTACTATATAGGAGTATGTGATGCAGGAAGCACAAGGAAAGATTTATTTTAATTTAATTTAAATTATTTTTAGATTCAATTATATTTTATTTTAGGTCCTGGTATTTAATTAGTTTTATTAGAATTTCTATTTAAAGTCAAGGGAATTATTGTAGTTTAAAATTAATTAGGGTTTACTATGTCAGTTGGGATTAGGATTTAGTCATCCATATAAGCAAAGTATTGTACTCATGTTGAGGGGTTTATTTTGAATAAAATTTCTATTGAAATTGTTCTAATTGGTGGTGCTGACTCCAGCCAGCCCTAGGTGCCGACTTTGAGAGGTTTTCTTTTGCTTGGGGCTGACTCCAAGAAGGCCTAGATGATGACTCCTAGCTTCTGTATGTTTATCTTCCTATTCTTCAATTTTCCTATCGTATTGTTTTGGTTTGTCTTGCGTCAGTATGTACAAATAAAACAACTGGAGGTTAGCAGTATGGTGCAAAAGAAGTACCAAAATATAGGAAGGATACAATATATTTTCCACTATTAACAAAAAAAAAAAAAAAAAATTTTGAGCTCTGTACCTAACTATTTTACTTGCTCTTTGCTTCCTCCAAAACCAACTGCATAGAAGAATCAATTGAGAATCCCAACTTTAGCATGATTTCTTCTAAGCGCTTCACATTTGTTAGGTACAGATAACCAACCTACAAAATGTGCAGTCCAAAAGTTTATGTTAAGAAGTAAAAATCAACTTCCTAAATCATGATTCATGACTTCCTACAAGGATATCATACATACGAGTTGGACAATATAAATCAATTAAACAAGTAGATGTCTATAGAATACCATGCTCTGGACTGCTGAAGGTCAAAGTTCACTGAGATAACAGATTGTATTACATTAGAACTCAAAACATACTAACATGATCATATGTGCCTTTTTTTTGGGTAATTTACACACGCATTTAGTGAGTCTTGAACCCATGACCTCAACCTCCACCTAGTAGTTGCCAGGAAAGGAGGTGCCAATTGAGCTAAAGTTCATTGGTTCATATGTGCTTTTTTCTTTTCAAATAAGTATGAAAATGCTTGCCTTTCTGCTCACTATGAGAAGAAAAGACGATATCAGGGTTCATTAACAAAGTTGTGTGGAGTGAGAATAAAAATCTAATATGCTACTAATAGATATATTTCGACAAAAGTTTTCATGGTGAAAACATGTTAATTGTCAGCTTCCTCTTTGAACTGGCAAGTTTATATATAATAGAGCCCAGAATAAATGAAAGTGCAGTTTAACAGAGATCAACATTACGTGAAGAACACAAAGGAGCATTGAACGTACTAATGTCTCCAGTGAAGATGCTCTATTATAAACTGCTGCACCAGCACGTTTTTTTGTACGTGTTTTAGCTGAACCAATGTTCTTTCCCCAGCGAAGAACATTCCTGCAATATAAATCATAAATACCATGGGTTAAAATTGCAACTTCTGCACACAAAGAATCTGCCTGAAAAGTTTTATTGGTAAATTCATAAGAGCTTTAAGCAGATATCTCTTCTATTAGAAAAATTATACAAAGGGACAGAACATGTACAAACATTCTTATGGCAGAACAAATACGCCAATACGGATGGTTTGCTGGTAATGAGATTCACTCCTATTTTTGAATGCCTATTCACCTTCCACACAATTTGCTGCTATTTTTGTTCTATTGATAACAGATCTAAGTTACTCATGGCCACACCTTACTCGTTCAATACTGTGGAACCCCCTTAAAGGCATTTGTCCAACAACTCTATTGAACCTTGTACTAATTAATGAAGTCCTTGTAATTAGTAGGTGCTGGAACAGCTTTGGAGATGTTTCTAATTGAATTTTAAAGAGGAACAATGCTTGAGTAGTTGAATTACAATCTAAATATTACACGCAAATCACTTGAAGCTTGCATAAGATGCACACTAACTTTATGAGGTAGTGATGAAAACCCTTTTAATTGCTTCTGATGAACTCAAATAAGAAGCGAAACCATTGAGCTTAAAAGCCTTGATTCACTTCTTTTTTACAAGTAAAATAATTTTAATAAGAAAAAGGTAGCAGTTTGAATGCATAATACACATAGCAAACTACACCAGAAGGATTACAACCTCAAGTTCAAAGAGTCTATAAAATGACAAGAAGGAAAACAGCCAAAAGCAGTCATCCATTCGTACAAACATCTGTCTGACCACAGATTTTTGATAACGCGATTCTGATGCTCGACCCCTTCAAACATTATGCTATTACACTCACACCAGATTGCCCACATAACATACAATGGAACCACCTTCAATATTTTAGCACTTCTATGATGATGGAATTTCCCTTGCTAAAATTAAAAAATCTGAGTCACCGTTTTTGGCATAACCGAAGTCTTTGAAAGTTTACTTCAATAAATCATGTCACTAGGTAAAATATATTCCTTAAGAATCATCTAAATGAGTTAAGGACTATCTACTTGCTTATGTACGTAGATTTTTGGTGTTGAAAGATGCATTTGTAAACAGATTATCTAGAAGAATTCCATATATAATTCTCACTGGGGGTAACTCATATATCAAGGTATTCATGTCTCCTAAAGCCACAAGACACTTCAGCATTACATGATCTCCTTAATTCTAAGTCTAACTACTACAAAATGCCTAACTTGTTCATTCATTCAGTTCCTACTTATTTTCATCTTCCACAGGAGAACCCAAATCCTCCTCGTTTTCAATTCCTTGACCTCAACAAGAATCTCTGAGTCTTTGGTAGCAAGGTGCAATATCAAAGTAGTTTGGGTTATGGGCTGGAGCTTTACTCCCACTCCTGGTAGTCTGTCTTTAGTAGTTCTCTTGTAGAAAGGATAGAACATAATCCTAATTGTTCTTCTTGGATTGCTCCAGTATGATGGATCAAGAGGCTGCAGCTACACACCTAAGTCAGCAGAGGAAATGCAACACAATAGAGGAGTTTCCTACGCCTTCTAATTGACCAGAAGCATCCAGCAGCGTTGTGCCAGTTTAAAATCTGATTCTAAGGGCTAAGGCTCTCCTTTTCCCCCCCTCCCCATGATGGCCACAATGCTCAATTATTGCTGATCCCAAAGACACATTTGGTTGAATGTCCACACCTGATTCACCTTCTTCACTTCCTACATTCACTTTTCTTCTCACCATCAATGGCCAAGTAATTAGATTGAGAGGAGAGAGATTGAAGACAGACCAAGAAAGGGATGTCCATTTGATGCTAGAGCTGGGCATCAGACTGCTAGCTAGCTAGAGAGGTAAGGCAGCAAAACTGGGCTGAGGGTACAATGGCACTATGCAGTTGGGCAGGCTAGAGTCAATCTTGGCGGAAAGGCACAATGACATGTGGCTGGGGCAATTCCCCTTCTTCCTCTGATGAAATAGATTGGTCTTCCCACGTGATCAGTACTAACACTTTTTATTTTGAAGATCTACTTAAGTACCAAAGGTGGACAAGGCTCCCATGCAAGGACATATGGCAGAATGCTAGTGTAGGATTCAATTCAGTCTATGGTCTCGCCACTGGAAGTCAGAATCGGATAGCTAATCACTTACCCTACTTTTGTAGAGTGAGAAGTGAATCGACTCAAATAAAATTGTCAGGAATCCGAATGACAGCACAACACAAGCCACCATAACTTTGAAAGCTCTGCTTTGCTGCAGATCCATTCTGGTTTCGTCCCAAAACACCCCCCCAAGGTGCCAGCCACTTGACAAGCAAGCTATTACAACAAGTACCTAGAGCTAAAGGGAGTTGTGGAGTGGCAGTTCTTCTAATCTAGAAATCTGAATAAACAATACCACTACTAAATATAGTAAGACTAGGTCTTCAAGAAACTAGCATAATATGGGATGATGAACCTTTTTTTAATAAAAAAATTCATTAATTTTTTTTTTTTTATACTACAGATTTGAGATTCTTTAAGCAGTCAAACATCAAATCAAAATAGAAGGAAGTCATAAAATTTACTCTTCCATCTTCAGTTGGTGTATTATGCACATCCCTAACAGCATTTGTGTGAAACATCAGCTAATCAATCCTATCAAGTAGCACTGAAAATAATATTCTTTATTGGATGTCTTACTGCTTTTGCTGTCAATTTTCAGCACACACTAATTCCTAAGTTTTGTCAGTCAAATAGCCTTTTATGTGACCTAGAAAGGCTGATTAATGTGCCTTAAAGTGCTTTTGTGCTTTGCAACTGTTCCCACCATTTACCTACCAAAGGTTCTATGTTTAATGTTTCAAATATTTGTGTCCTTGAAAGTTCACATGAACGCATCCCTGCATCCTCATACCATATTTTCACTAGAATCAACCGTTCTCCTTCAAATGGTACAGCCTTGAACAGAAACTGAAAACCATTTAAGGCACTTACAAAGCTGTACAAACATAAGATGTAGTTGCAACATCTAGGGTAAAAAAGTTCTAGAATATTGGACCAAACACGTGAAAAGGACGTTTCTTCTACATGGCATTGGGAAATGAGTAAAATTTTCAAACTGAAGATGGCTCCCAATGCTTGATTATTAAAATCAAGGATTGCAAGCTCACTAATTGAGATAAAGAGCCCTACTAGCTATTCTTTCTTATGCTTCCAGCCAGCCCTCCACACAGAGAACAAAAGGCATATAAAAGAAGTTTTTTCATTTCATGATTCTTTACAAGATGAAGATTCATAGAGACAAAAGTAGATAAATATTAAGATTTAAGAGGACTATAAACTCTTCTGGTACCTTTCTTCTTCGGATAAGTAATTATCATTAAGAAGCTTCTGGAGCAATGCATCCTGAAATGCAAAAAACTCAAATATTAAGAAAAAAAAATTATCCATTTTCATCTAACAAAGAAAAGGCAGAGCTTACAACAACAACAACAACAACAACAAAGCCTTAGTCCCAAACAATTTGGGTTCGGCTACGAATCCTCAACAGATTAGTTAATGTCGGTTACATGTATTCTTTTTCCTCCATTCTATTCTATCTAAAGTCATATTCTTTGTACTTCCTTAATTGACAACCATACAAAAAGATTCTAGACTAAGGAAACAGCCCTACACACATATATAATAAAAAAGATATCACTCCCATAAAAAAATAAAATAAAGATATCAGTAAAAGTGTGCCATGAAGATACAAAGTACTGCATAACACAGCAATATCATCTTCAGCACAGAAAGGTCTTTAAAATAAGTAACAATTATATATAAAAAAACTCAATCACAACAATGACAACATATGGGACAAAGTCCTCCTAACACCATGAGCCCATGATAATGATTGATTAACTCAAATGTCCAGATGATGCGGGAAAAATTCATACTTGTGCTTCGCAACGTACAACTGCTGTCACCCGATCATTGAATTCTTCAATATTCAGAGGAGGGAACAAAAAGTGCCTGCGAGCATATAGCTGCATATTTTCAGAAATATTGGAAGTAAGACATGTAGGAAGATTAAGTTTCCTTAGATAAATGATCGTGCTAGTCATTATATTTTAAACTAGGAACCTAATTGTTAGTTATTTAGATATAGAAGCAATCCCAGACAACATATGCTTTCACAAGAAGGTTTCAACTATATATCTCTAAGACCCCTTACATTGATGGGTTGTTACATGGGCATCAAATTGCCCACATATCTTTAAGATTGCAATCTATACTTCCCAAGGTAAAATATACATCATAAATGCCTCCAGTTGAATTCCTTATCATGCATCTACTGATGTGTGGTTCTATAGCCCACCTCCGCTAAAGCCCTTTGCACAACATCGTTCCTATGCTTCTTCACATATTTATCATTCATGTTATATAACTATATATCTACATCATTTGCTTTAACATACACACAGTTTGAACTGATCAAAAAAGACATACACACAGTTTGTTCAGAATTTGGAGGACAAAGTGAAAGGTATTTTTCTGTAAGCTTACATGAGCTGAAAGTGTAAAAGTCTGTTGCCATTACTGACTAGGCTTTCATAGGTAAAGTATTATTTACTAACAATCTGCAATAAGTCATAGCAGTAAGGTTCTATAGATGTAGTCAAGTCAAAATTCCATTCCAGGTAACATTTTCATTAAATGTGCCTTTAAATTATTTTCTACAATAGCAAATGGTTGTTAGCTCATGTCATCAACAGTCTTTGTGCACCATGCAGTTCCTCATAACACACATTTCTAAAGACCTACTTCAACATTGAGCATCTGTAACCGCTGGTCCACTTATAGTTGTTCACAAGTGGAGTATGGTACTACATAACTTGAGTCATAAACAAACCTCATAGATGCAATCACCGATATATGCTAATGATGCTGCGTTGAACACAGATCGAGGCTTCTGCACTTTTGGAGGACTTGGCAACCATCGCTCGTAACCCAAATAAAATTCATCTGGTTCCACTTTTTCTTCTACAAATCAGAATTCCAATAATTTTTTTTTTAAATAAATAAACCATTACAACAATAGTTACAATACTTAGTTCATTTCATGAGAAAACATATCAAATACAAAGAAATCTATTGTTACTTATAAAACCAGTACAATTGTTTTTTTCCTTTCTAGAAATTGCCAGTAATATAAAAAAATAAAAACAGTTTCAAACTTCATTTTTAGTAGGAAAAAATTTGAATTAAAATAATGGAAGAAATTTCTTCATATTTTTTATTACATGGGACTTCGCCAAAACCACCAAATTTTCATTCCATCTCTTCTGGTTTGGTTTTTTTGGGAATGCATATTTCCTCTGGTTTCTTACTAACCAAACAACATTATTAGCACCCACCAGGGCCACCACAACAAAACTCCATACAAGAAATTTGCTTGGAATTGAATTCCCCATTTTCCACAAAACCAAAAACAGCAACCCTCACTTCTCTCATTAACCAAATAGAGAGCACAAACAAAACAGATACCCCTTAAAGAGAATGTGAATAACAAAAATTAAATACACTTTCATTTCCAAAATATTCATTCAATTTTTGGAAAGAACAATGGAATAAACAAAACAAAGAACTTTCTTGGATTTTCAATTTCATGGGGTTCCTCCAAAACCACCCAACTTCTCATTCACCTTCCCCTGGTTTCTTACTAACCAAACAAAATTCCTAAAACCCAATAAAACCCAGAATTCCAGTTCAAACAACTTGCTCTAATTGACTCAAATTTCTATCCCACAGAAGCAAAAAACTTCAACTTTCTTAGCAACCAACCAAGCAGAGCACATGCAACAAAAGACCCATTAAAACACATGAGAACTTGGTACAGAGTGTAATAATATACCTACTGTGGAGCGTTTGAGAAGGTCAGCAGTTGGGACAGTTAAAGTGACAGTTGGTGGTGTCTGTGGTTGTGGGGTTTTAGCTTTGAGTGTGGTGTTGGGATTTTTGGGGGGTTTTCGTGGGGCATTGGGGTTGTATGTGAGCCTCGGTTGCGTGTCCCATGAAGCTCTAACCGCTACTCTCACTCTCAGAGAAGGCACTGATGATAGCGTCTGCATTCTGTCTGAGTGTTTTGGAAAATTTGTGGGATAAGACTTAAGAGTGAGTGGGAAGTGAGTATGTGGGTATCCAGAATTTTACAGCAAATTATATTTGCATCAATAAATATAGCAGTAGACTAAATCCTAACTAGAAGTGGGTTCCAGTTATTTCAACTGGTAAAGTCTATGATGATATTTTGGTCTAATGATAAAGAGCTATCATTAGGAGCGGACGCCATAAATTGAAACTCTCTCAAAAAAAAAAAAAAAACTAGAAACATCTATATTACAATATATATATATATTATTACCAAAAAAAAAAAAAAAAAAACTAGTAACATCTAAGAAATAAAATTTTCTAGTGAAAAATATAAAATTTTAAAATTCTAATCACAAAATGCTTGTAATTTAAGTATAAAAGGCCTATTCTAAAGTTATAGATTTTTTTTTTTTTGGTTTTTTAGTAAAACTTTTTTATTCAATCTTTTATTTTGAAAATATGCTTTATTTTAATGTAAGTGTGACTGTGGCGTTGTTAGTTAAAATAAAATTTAATTCTGTATCCTTAAATTTATTTATCTATTTTTTTATACAAAAATGTTCTTAATTTATTTTATTATTCACTTCGGTTAGCTAGAAAGATTTTTTTTGGAAGTATAAAAAATTGGTTATATATATATATATATATATATATATATATATATATATATAGATTATGTGGGGTCAAGGGCCCAAATCCTATTTTTGGGCCTTGGGCCTGTCCCAGGACGTGATCAGACCGAGAACAGTTCGAGGAGGAATAAATGATTTTTAAGTGATTCAGGCTCGAGATTTTATGAGCAAGGTGGCGACGAGAGATCAGTCCGAGGACAAACAAGTCCTCAGACACCGTAAATGCAACTTAGATACATATCCCAGCAATCCAGGGAGCCCTCCAGAGAATCTCGGTAATAAAGACACGTATTCTAAGCACGCAAGGAGGAGGGAGAGTCCATAAATATCTAAGGAAAATCTATTACCACTGCATTAAATGCGTTATAGCTACTTTTCTAGTCGCATTTATGTGGAGGAGACCCTTGAATAGTGTTTCCTTGGCAATCGCGACTCATAGAGAGCCAAAAGGAGTGTATGATGGGACAACTACTCAAGTAGCAGCTTGGATGATTAACAAATGGAAGATCAAGATCATCGGGAAGAGGGTATATAATGTAAGAGACCCCTGGAAGAAGGAGGAGGGAAAAAAAGAAGGAAGATACACTGTAGTGATTTAGAACCAGACTTGTAAAAGTTTCAAGAGCAATATTTAAATGAACAAGTCTCCTCGGACCTGATCGAGGACATTTCTTCTTTAGCAAATATCTACCATCTGTCTTTTTTCTTCACAAAAATCTATTAGTTCTTTGTTTAACTCATTAAAACCAGTTCTTTAGCCCATTCTCTACAAATTCATTATTCTGGGCTCATTGGGCCAATATCCCATACCTTTTGAGCTTAGATTACAATACGAGACCATACAATTGGCGTCGTCTGTGGGAAGAACTTGTGCATCAGTGAGTACAACGGTTAAGCATGGTAGGATCAGGTCCACACCAAGCGGACCCTGCAGGCTCTCAACGGGTGGACAATTTTCTCAACCTCGAATGGGAAAAGGATCGGGAGAAGTATCGAGAGGGTAGTGTGCATACTATCCGTACAAGCAGAAGCCACTCTAGGATAGGAAGTCATGTATCCCAAAGGCAAGATGATAATAAGGCCTTACACAGGGAGATTGATGATTTGAAAAGAAGGTCACGTCATGCCCAGCGGAAGCAGTCCCCTTCTAGTTCTGATACGTCCTCCAATGCTGAAGGGGACAACAATTATAGACGGAGGTCGAGGACCCCACCTAGCGAAACTTTTTCTTACGAAGAAGAGCGCCGTCATAAACGACGACACAAAAACCCATCTCATAAGGGTCTAGGAAACGACGCCATGAGCAAAGCCTTGGATCGGATCTCCAAGTCACCCTTCACGTGCAAAATAGAAGGGGGTAAGCTCCCTCGGCGATTTCATCAACCTACATTCTCCATGTATAATGGTCGAACGGATCCCGTAGAACATGTAAGCCAGTTTAATCAGAGGATGGCCGTCCATTCCAAAGATAAGGCTTTGATGTGCAAAGTATTTCCGTCCAGCTTGGGGCCAGTGGCGATGAGATGGTTTGATGGCCTGAGGCCAAACTCTATAGGATCCTTTAAGCAGCTCACCCAAGCCTTTGGCTCTCGCTTCATTACGTGCAGCAGGGTTACTCGGCCCTTGGATTCCCTACTATCCCTGTCAATGCGAGAAGGGGAGACCTTGAAAGCATACTCGGACAAATACTGGGAGACGTATAACGAGATAGAAGGCAACTTCGATGACGTCGTCGTCAACACCTTCAAGAGAGGCCTCCCAACAGAGCACGGCTTAAGAAAGTCCCTAACAGGAAAACCTGTCACCAGCCTGCACCAACTAATGGATCGGATCGACAAGTACAAAAAGGTTGAAGAAGACCAGCACTTGGGCAAAGGTAAAGCGAAGGTTATCCCTCAGGAGGGGAGGGATTTCAGGTCGGACCGATTCAATACTGGCCGGCCTCGAAGAGATTTCGCTGGACAACCTGGATCTACAGGTGCTCAGGCGGTTAGTGCTGTGTTCCGAGAACCAGTGCACCAGGTGCTAGAAAAAATTAAGAACGAACCATTCTTCAGATGGCCCCTTAGGATGACAGGAGATCCCATGAGGCACAACCAGACTCTTTACTGCCACTATCACCAGGACCAAGGACACACCACCGAGAGCTGCAGAAATTTGAGGAACCATTTGGACCAGTTGGTTCGAGAAGGAAAGTTGAAGTAGTTCTTACACAACCCCAGCAGCCAAGAGAATCAAACAAATCCAGAATCCCGGGGAGATGCCCTTTTGAGACCTCCCTTAGGCACGATAAACGTCATTTTTGCCGCCCCAGGAAGGACTGGTTCTTGTCCCTCTAGAGTAATGTTTGTGGCCTGGTCGACCGCCGAGAACCCTAGTCCAACGTCTAAAAGGGCCAGACTGAATATCCAACCGGCCCTAACTTTTTTGGAAGAAGATAAGGTCGGAACCATACAGCCCCATGATGACGCTTTGGTGATCACGCTTAGAATTGGGGAGTATAATGTGAAGAGAGTCATGATAGATGGTGGTAGTGGCGCTGAGATCATGTACCCAGACCTATACAAGGGGCTGAACTTAACGCCCGAGGACCTGACGGCCTATGAATCACCCCTGTTAACCTTCAATGGGCAGATTGTCGTTCCGAAGGGCCAGATTAGACTGCCCATGTAGGCTGGTCCAGAAATAGTGGAAGTGAACTTCATTGTGGTGGACTCTTACTCCCCCTACATGGCCATTGTGGGCAGGCCCTGGCTTCATGCCCTAAGGGCCGTCTCCTCCACCCTGCATCAGAAGGTGAAATATCAGTCGGACGGCCAAGTAAGAGAGATCGTGGGAAGTCAGACCGCGGCTAGACAGTGCCTGGTAGCCGTTATTTTGCATCGGCCTGAAACTGAACCCTCGGCCTCCATTGAAAGGGGCTTATAGCAATTAAGGACTTTGGCGTCGCCTGCCGACGCATCAGCCGAGGGAGTGAAATGCGAGGATTTGGAAAGAGTCATCGTTGATGAGAATCCAGAGAAGTTCTTCTAGATTGGGTCTCAGCTCCCATCCCCAGAAAAGGGCGAGCTGGTAGAATTCCTTAGAAAAAATGTTGACGTGTTCGCGTGGAACGCTTACGAGGCCCCGGGGGTGGATCCGGATTTTGTCTGCCATCACTTAAACGTAAATCTGTTTATTATCCCCAAAAAGCAACCTCCTCGGCTCCCTTCTAAGGAACATGCAGACACTGTCAGAGATGAGGTGATGAAGCTAAAGCAAGCAGGGGCTATCAAGGAAATTTTTTACCCACAATGGCTGGCTAATAGAGTAGTAGTCAAGAAGAAGAGTGGGAAGTGGCGAGTCTGTGTGGACTTCACAGATCTGAATAAGGCTTGCCCAAAAGACCCCTTCCCTATGCCGAATAGATGAATTGGTGGACGCAACGGTGGGACATCCTCGGATGAGTTTCTTTGACGCCTTTCAAGGATACCATCAGATACCACTGGCCTTGGAGGATCAGGAGAAGACAGCTTTCGTCGCTCCCATCGGAAACTACCACTACAAGGTGATGCCCTTCGGTCTGAAGAACGCAGGATCCATCTACCAAAGGATGATGGCTAGAATGTTCGAACCACAATTGGGTAAGAGCATCGAGGTCTATATAGATGATATGGTGGTAAAAAGCAAAGTAGTATCCGAGCACGTGAGGGACCTCGGAGACATCTTTGAAACTTTGAGGAAACATAAGTTATGTCTCAACGCTGCGAAATGTTCATTTGGGGTAGGATCAGGCAAGTTCTTGGGCTATATGGTAACCCATAGGGGAATTGAGGTCAGCCCTGATCAAATCAAAGCCATCAGCAGCCTACAACCACCTCGAAATCCTAAAGAAGTCCAGAGGCCTACCGGCATGATCGCGGCCTTAAGTCGTTTTATTTCTCGATCAGCGGATAGATGCAGACCCTTCTTCCTCTTGATGAATAAATGGAAGGGATTCGAATGGACCGAGGAGTGTGCTTTGGCTTTTCAACAACTCAAAGAATATCTGTCCCGGCCACCGATCATGTCCAGCCCTGAGGTCGATGAAGTCTTATTCGCCTACATCGCTGTGGCCCATCACACGGTAAGCCTAGTATTGATCTGAGTGGACAATGGCATACAACGACTTGTTTATTATGTGAGCAAATTGTTGCATGAAGCCGAAATCCATTATTTGCCACTAGAAAAGGCCATCCTAGCGGTGGTTCAGGCCACGCGAAAGCTTCCCCACTACTTCCAGGCGCACACAGTTATCGTCCTGACCCAGCTACCATTCAGATCCGTACTTCAGAGTGCTGATTATATGGGGAGAGTTGCTAAGTGGGGTACGATTCTGGGGGCTTTTGATATCAAATACATGCCTCGTACCTCTGTTAAGGGGCAAGTCCTCGCAGATTTGGTGGCTGAATTTGCTGAACCATCGTTAGAAGAAGTAGCCGAGACACAAGACATGGATGAAAAATCAGTCGGCACAATCTCTACACAGGGACCTGTACACTGGGAAGTATATGTTGATGGCGCAGCGAACCAAAAGGGCTCTGGAGTGGGGCTGATTCTGATTTCCCTTGAGAAGATTACCATCGAAAAATCACTCAGATTGGGCTTCTCGGCCACGAATAATGAAGCTGAGTATGAAGCCTTGCTAGAGGGGATGGCCATGGTTCAAAGACTGGGTGGAAAAGCTGTGAGCGTGTTCTCGGACTCGAGATTGGTTGTTGGCCAGGTGAACGGAGAATTGGAAGCAAGGGACGAAAGAATGCAGGGATACCTAAACCAAGTTAGGTACCTACAGTCACATTTCGATTCCTTTAGCCTAATGTATATCCCTAGGAATGGGAACTCACACGTGGACTCCCTGGTCACAATCGCCTCCTCCTCAGCCCAAAATTTACCCTGGATCATTCTAGTGGAAGACTTGTGCAAACCCACAGTGATAAGGAGAGAAGTAATCGAGGTCCGCTAGGTCAGAGTGGGGCCTAGCTGGATGCACCCTCTAGTGCGGTTTTTAAAAGATGACATCTTGCCCGGAGAAAAGTCAGAGGCTGATAAAATACGAAGAAAATCCTCTCGGTTCTGGCTGTCCGAGGATCAAAAACTGTATAAACGCTCTCTTTCTGGGCCATACTTGCTCTGCGTTCACCCTGAGGCCACAAAACTAATCCTAGAGGAGTTACTCGAAGGGATTTGTGGAAGCCACACTGGAGGCAGGTCTCTATCTCACAGGGCCATCACACAAGGCTACTGGTGGCCAAACATGCAGAAAGAAGCGCACGAATACGTGAAAAAGTGTGACCAATGCCAAAGGTTTGCACCAAACATACATCAACCTGGAGGAATCCTCAATCCATTGACCAGCCCTTGGTCATTCGCTCAGTGGGGTTTGGATATCGTCGGACCTTTTCCTAAAGCAGCGGGGAATAAGAGGTATCTACTGGTTGGCACTGACTATTTTACTAAATGGGTTGAGGCTGAACCCTTGGCGAACATCCGAGATGTAGATGCTAAGAGGTTTGTTTGGAAGAACATCGTTACCCGGTTCGGGATCCTTCACACTCTCATCTCAGATAACAGTCTTCAATTCGACAGTAAGACCTTCAGGAGATACTGCTGTGAATTGGGAATTACGAATGGATACTCTATCCCAGCTTATCCCCAAGGGAATGGACAGGCCGAGGCTATTAACAAGACCATAGTGAATGGACTTAAGAAGAGGTTGGATGATGTGAAGAGTAGATGGGTGGAAGAACTGCCACACGTGCTGTGGGCGTATCGAACCACACCTCGCAGATCAACGGGAGAGACCCCCTTTTCGATGACTTACGGAGCCGAGGCCGTCATTCCTTTAGAAACAGGCTTTCCAACGCTAAAAACCAGCTCATTCAGTCCGAGCAGCAACAACGAGCTGCTAGAAAAGAGTTTGGATCTGATCGATGAAAGAAGAGAAAGCGCAATGGTCCAATTGGCATACTTCCAACACAAACTCAAGTAAGGTTACTATGCCAAAGTAAAGCTAAGGCCCCTAATGCCTGGAGACTTAGTGTTGAGGAAAGTACTGGGCGCGGCGAAAAACCCAGCATGGGGAAAACTAGGACTCAATTGGGAAGGACTGTATCACATCACCTCAGTGGCTGATATAGGGGCGTATTTTCTAGAAGATTTAGATGAGCTGGTGATACTGCGCCCTTGGAATGTAAACAACCTGAGAAGGTACTATTACTAATGAAAATCTTCTTTATGAATAAATCTATTCGGCGCACAAGGACACCCTTCTAAGTGATTAAACAGATCCCAAGTCATGTCAGGTCTCTCGGACCACATACTTGGGTGAAATTAACGCACAACGACATTCTTCTAAGTGATTAAACAGATCCCAAGTCATGTCAGGTCTCTCGGACCACATACTTGGGTGAAATTAACACACAATGGCATCCTTTAATCACTTCCAAGTGATTAAACAGATCCCAAATCATGTCAGGTCTCTCAGACCACATACTTGAGTGAAATTAACGCACAACGGCATTCTTCTAAGTGATTAAACAGATCCCAAGTCATGTCAGGTCTCTCGGACCACATACTTGGGTGAAATTAACGCACAACGGCATTCTTCTAAGTGATTAAACAGATCGCAAGTCATGTCAGGTCTCTCGAAGCACATACTTGGGTAAAATTAACGCACAATGGCATCCTTCCAAGTGATTAAACAGATCCCAAGTCATGTCAGGTCTCTCGGACCACATACTTGGGTGAAATTAACGCACAACGGCATTCTTCTAAGTGATTACTTGAGTGAAATTAACACACAACAGCATTCTTCTAAGTGATTAAACAGATCCCAAGTCATGTTAGGTCTCTCGGACCACATACTTGGGCGAAATTAATGCACAATGACATCCTTCCAAGTGATTAAACAGACCTCAAGTCGTGTTAGGTCTCTCGGACCACATACCTAGGTAAAATTGACGCGGTACAGGGCTAAGTGTTAACGCGAACTCTTATCTATCTTTTACTAATCAAGGAAATGGGCCGAAAGCCCTCATTCATTTGTCCGAATAATTGGCAGAGTGTAAGATGTTTACCCTTCACTTAATCCCCTATTTCTACTTACTGTCACTAAGTTCAACCTTCACCACAAGCTGTTATAATAAAGTGTGCTAGCAAATAATTCTAACGATTCGGATCAGTTGGCAATAGTCATAATATTAAAGACACATGAAATAAAAGCATAAAATAATAAGGAAAGTTTTCTTTTTTTTCTCTCTTTTCATTAGTCAATAAAAGGCACATTACAAATAACGGCAAAACGCCTTTACAAGATAAATATACACGTAAAAAAAGGGAGAGAAAGACAGAGGCTCTACATCCTTGGCGCGAGCCCAACGCTTATGCCTTCGCTTGTGGAGGGTCCTCCCTAGTATCAACCTTCTCGGAGTGGGAGACCTCTGCCTGAGACGTAAGCTCTGCATCTTTGGCCTGGGCGACCACGTCTTTGATCGTAAGGGCATCCTTGGAAAGCTTGGCCATCGCCGGAGGATTACCCCCCTCATTCTCACCAAGAAGAGGAACCTGAGTTGAGAGGGGCTGCTCAGGAAGGGGGATTGCTCCCGGAATCTCTTAAATATCCTCCGGGAAGAAGATATTCTCGATATTCCTCAGCTCAGAGTCCGCAGGAACTCCTGCCCGGTCCATCGCCACTCCCCAGGACTCGGTGCAGTAATCCCTGCATACCACGGCTACCTCCTCGGAAAGCCTGGCCTCCGTATCGAGCACCCCACGCTCATAGGATGCTTTCACCACGGCCTTTGCTGCTTCCCTGGCCACCCGAGCTGCATCCTTGGCTTTTCGCAGCTTCGCCTTCAGATCCAAAACGGATTGCTTCTCGGTGGCCAGATTTATTTCAGTTATATGCAGCTTTTGGTGCATATCCTCGGCTTGCCTTTCCGTGGTCTTCAGACCGTCTCAGCACTATGGCAAGCCTGGACGGCCTCTTTAAGTTTCTCAGATAACCCCGCCTGCTCTTGCTTCAAGACCCCAAGAGCCTTCTCGGCTTCATGACGGGCGTGGGTCTCAGATGTGACCTCATCGCGGGCATTCCTAACCTACTTCTCAGCCACATAAATAAATTTGTTGGGTAACCTGCATAAAAACAGCAAAGGATTTTCACAAGTAAACGCATGTTAATGAACGTATGACTCAGCATCTGGCTATGAAAATGTTAGTCGGCTCACCATTGCAAGGTCCCTCTTCAACGACATGAAGAGGTTTGGCTGACGAGTGCGCCTAAGGCCATCCATGTCTCGAGGGAGGAGGAGAGGTTGCTCTAAAGCCTCGGCGAGGAAGGTGGCATGCCCCCTCTGAGACTTCCAGATCGAGGCATCCCAAGGAATCGGAGCACCCTCCATCTCCAGCCGTGGAGCCCACGTACACTACACTCGGCGTACTTCAGTCTCATCTCGGCTGTTAACTGACTTGCCCCTTTTATCTTTGGGATCCTTGGACTTCTTCTGCTGCTTGGCCCTCTTTTGGACTGCCACTTCACCCTCCTCTAGGTCCTCCATGGGCCTCTTCTTCTTTAAGTCTGGATTGGCTTTCAATCCGAGATCGGCAGGAATCATAGGGAGAGCAAGGGGAAGGCTAGTGGCTACTTAAATTTTAGGGGCCTCCTTCGAGCCTTGCCCTTTGTTACGACTGGCCATCAGGCCTTTTAAGTCCATAACGTCCCCTTCCTCGGAGCTGGTCTTTGGCCGAGCGACTATCAACCGGGGGTGACGGGCTACGAAAATTCTCTCGAAACCGGACTCGGAATCCGAGACCTCTACTGGTCTTTCTGCGGCCCCTTCCTCTTCCTCGAGGAGAAACTGATTGATCTCAGTGTCTAGGGAACGGCGGGATGAGGCTGACTCCTCTCTCAGAGCAACCACTTGCTGAGGAACACGTTGAAGAGGCAACTGAACAGGGGGAAGTTCTCTCCGAGCCAAGAATCCAGGCTTAGAGACGTCTATTCTAGCAAGCTTAGCGCTACCTGCTCTAATCGTCTGACCCGCATCCTGGAATATACGCTATATGGGCTCGTAATCTAAGATCAGGTGGGCAGCCCATAGTTGTCTATCCTCGCTCACGAATATCTCCGATCTCAGCAAGAAGTTGAGTCCTAGGACGTTGACTAGGCTAAGCTTCGGAGCTACGTGATCCTTATCTGCAAAACATCCGAGAAGGAAGATATGGTCAGATCAATGGCAAATTTTGTCCGAAGAGACAAAAGGCTCAAAATGAACAGAAGAAAGTGTGAAAGCTAAGGGACCTATCCCTAAGACACCCCACCTGGTGTTCCCGCCCTAACTGGACAATGAAGACCGTCGTTCCACGCCCCGGAGACGATCAGATAATCATCCTTTAAGCCTTTGTTGGACTTAGGAAGGCAGGATATCAACCTAACAACATCGGACCGGGACTTAAGGTAATATCTCGCGCTAGCAAGGGAATGGCACTTGTACAGGTGAACAACGTCATGCCAGGTGAGCCCTAGGTTCATCTGATCGTTCAAAGCGTCTACGCTCCCTAGAACCCTAAACAGGTTGGGAGCGCACTGATGGGGGCACAGCCTGTGGTTGCGCAGGTATTCTGTGGTGATCCTACCCATGGGAAGTGTCATTCCTCCCTTTATAAAGGCGATTATCGGAATGACAACTCTACCCTCCCCTCTAACTGAAAGCACTTGGTCCGGGGCACAGTACTCAAGGTTTACCCCTTGTGGGATATGATATTTGGCTCTAAAACCCTCCATGCCAGCCGGAGAGTCTACTAGGTGCTTGAATCTACCCATCCCAACAAACACGAACGACGCAGGAAAAGATTTGCAAAAGAAAGAAGGCCGAGAAGGTTGGCCGAGGAGAAGAAGAAAGTTAAAGATATGAATACTTATGAAAAGCAGATACGCTAAACTTCGAACCTTTAGAAAACCTTTGGGAGATTTTTTGAGGAACGGAGTTAAGGAAGTTTAGTGATTAAGGAGGTTGTAATGTTTGAGATTCTCTGGAGCACTTGAAATTTTGTAAAGGAAAGAAAGGAACGGCTTCCCTCAGGGCTTTATATAGAGGGAGAAAATTGGTGGGAATACTCCCGCTCAAAGCCCAAGGAGAAGCTCAGCCATTAGATCTGCGCTTCACCGTTAGATGCTGAAGACATAACGCCGCCCAGAGCAATTAATAACGCCTCGTGGGCCACGAAGCGTCAGGAGCAATCATGGGGCGCGCGAAACGGAGATTTTACACGTGCGAAGTAGAGAAATAAATGATCTCATCCTTCAAAAGTCAAAACCCCACATTTTCTCCTTGGATGAGAAGAAAAAATTGGAGTTTTGAGGGGTTATTGTGGGGTCAAGGGCCCAAATCCTATTTTTGGGCCCTTGACCCCACAATAACCCCTCAAAACTCTAATTTTTAAATCCTATTTTTGGGCCTTGGGCCTGTTCGAGGACGTGATCAGACCGAGGACAGTCCGAGGAGGAATAAATGATTTTTAAGTGATTCAGGCTCGAGATTTTATGAGCAAGGTAACGACGAGAGATCAGTCCGAGGACAAACAAGTCTTCGGACACCGTAAATGCAACTCAGACACATATCCCAGCAATCCAGGGAGCCCTCCAAAGAATCTCAGTAATAAAGACACGTATCCTAAGCACGCAAGGAGGAGGGAGAGTCCATAAATATCTAAGGAAAAACTGTTACCACCGCATTAAATGCGTTGTAGCTACTTTTCTAGTCGCATTTATGTGGAGGAGATCCTTGAACAGTGTTTCCTTGGCAACCGCGACTCGTAGAGAGCCAAAAGGAGTGTCTGATGGGACAACTACTCAAGTAGCAGCTTGGATGATTAACAAATGAAAGGCCAAGATCATCGGGAAGAGGGTATATAATGTAAGAGACCCCTGGAAGAAGGAGGAGGGAAAAAAGGAAGGAAGATACACTGTAGTGATTTAGAACCAGACTTGTAAAAGCTTCAAGAGCAATATTTAAATGAACAAGTCTCCTCGGACCTGATCGAGGACATTTCTTCTTTAGCAAATATCTATCATCTGTCTTTTTTCTTCACAAAAATCTATTAGTTCATTGTTTAGCTTATTAAAGCCCAGTTCTTTAGTTCACTCTCTACAAATTCATTGTTCTGGGCTCATTGGGCCAATATCCCATACCTTTTGGGCTTGGATTACAATACGAGACCCTATAGATTATTATATGTATTTGTCTTTGTGGATAAAATACTAATTGGTTTCACTCAAAAACAAAA
Source organism: Notholithocarpus densiflorus (assembly GCA_030021035.2). Taxonomy (NCBI): domain Eukaryota; kingdom Viridiplantae; phylum Streptophyta; class Magnoliopsida; order Fagales; family Fagaceae; genus Notholithocarpus; species Notholithocarpus densiflorus. Next base: position 84,618 of record JARYZH020000401.1, read on the forward strand.
AAAGAAACCAAATAGTTTATAAAGTAAGTTTATTTGATGTTGTCTAGAAAACATCTTCACTAATTCAAATAAACTCTAAATTGCATTAATTAATATTTGTTTAAATATTTGTTGACATAATAAAAATTAATTTATTAATTTATATAACAACTAAACAAAAATTATATTCCCTGATGAAATTATCATAACAAATCTAAGTCCTCGTTTTGGATGAGGGAATTGAATGGAATGAAAATGAATGAAAAGAATAATTTTAGAATATTCTTCCATTCTCTTATTTGAAAGTTTTAATGGAGGGAATGAAAAATCCATTTACTTATTTGAGAGTTTAAGTGGGAGGGAATTGAATGGGTAGGAAGAAACACTCATTACTTTCTTTTCCCTTAAAACCTCAAATTTTTATTCCCCCTGAAATTGGGAGGAATGTGAAGAAATGAAATTAGATTTAATGAATTTTTTACTAAAACTTTCAAAATACTCCTATATATTCAATCATTTATTTTAAAATAGGGGTCTAATAGTAATATTGTCATAAAATGAATCCATTCCATTCCCTTTATGTTATTTCCAAATAAGATTACTTACATTCCATTCATTTTCATTTCTTATTTTAAAACATTCAATCAAGGTTACTTAATTCTATTTCATTCCATTTTTTTTTCTATTCCTTTCCTTTGCTTAAAGACATTTCATTCCATCCCATTCCATTCTCTTATGATCATTCCATTCCATTCAATTCTCTTAACTCCCAAATGAAGGAAAACTCATAATCCTTAACTATGCAACGCACCATTTCACCCCACCCTTAATTCACTTACATTATATCATATCATTCAAATGTAACAGAGCATATTTGTCACCCAAATATAAGCCTTTGGTGGCGTTAAATATGCTCTATTTAGTCTTAGCCAATAACTCAAACACTCATCTCTTGAAGAAAAAAAAAAAAAAAAAAAAACTCAAACACTCACATGAATGAATTAAGCAATAGTTGTGTGAATCACAAGTTTACAACATGCATACAACACATAATTTACAGGGGACAAAGTTTAGTTACAAAATTTATTGTAGCTTAAGTCTACAAACTCACTCAATAAAATAAATATTACTACATATTTTGAAAATTTAACTGTTGAATTGCATGTTCTTTACGCTCTTAATACACATGTCAAATTTTGTATTAATCGGATATTATTTACTATATGATCTATAAGCTTATATTTTTTAAGCATAATTTTAAATTACAAAAACTTGCAATTTAAAAAATTTATTGATGACATAACTGGCGACCTTTAATTTTCTTGAAATTTTGCAAGTATAAATGATATAAGAAGAAGATGTAATCCAACGGTAGATTTGTCAAAATTCACATCTAATAAAAAGATATTAAGTAAGATTGTAGTCTAAGACTACAACAAATTTTGTAACTAAATTTTGTTTATCTACAGGCATTTTCAACTTATATCACTTGACCATAAATCACAAAAGACATTAATGGCTCTCTTGCATTAAAACACTCACTTGGGATATGCCTTGTAAAATTCAACCACCAAAAGGCTTACAAAGCACACATAATAATGGAGTATATCCCACACTGTACACTTTGTTTTTTCCTCTTATAATTGTTATTGACACCGTCAACAGCTTAGGGATAATAATAATATGCAAGAAATAAATGTCAATAATGGTTACCAAGTAACTGTTCCTTGGACTTGCTACACAAATTAGTGACTTCCTTTGGGATATAATACTTGCTATTTTAGAACATTTTCACATTGCCAAAACATCAACATGGTTGTTCCTACCATGTAATTTCATGGTAGTCATAGCAGCTTATACCCATTGAGCAACTGATAAAGCAAAAAAAAAAAATAGTCTTCCTAAATTTTGTATCATTGAATGTGACCATAGCAGTTTATACTTTATACCTATTTAGCAATCGATAATTATGGGATTTAGACGACAAGAAGTAGATGTGTCAATTCGGGTTAGTGTGTCGGGTTCGTGTCGTGTCGTGTCGAAGTAGGGGTATTCGACTAAATGGCTCAACCCGAACCCGACCCATTTAATAATTGTGTCATGATCCTTCAATCCTAACTTGACCTGTTAATAAGGCAAGTTGACCTGACCTAACCCACTTGACACGCTTAATAAACGAGGCGTGTTGGGTTGACACGAATATAACACAACCCAGTTCAACCTGCATAATATTAAATATAGCATCCATCTAGAATATATATATATATTTTTTTTTTTTACATCCTAAAAGTAGTGCATACATTTTAAGTCTTCAAACCCACATTCAAAATAATATAATTCAACAAATATATAATATCTATTTAGAAATAAATTCTTTACACCCCAAAAGAAGTACATATACTTCAACCCAAATTCAAAATAACATAGTTTAACAAAAATAAAATAACATAATTCAACAAAAATATAATATCCTCAAGGTTTGTAAAGTTTCAATTTCCAATTATATCCCTTGTAAGTTTTTGTAATTACTAACTTTTATTTTTAAATTTAAAATATAGGTTGGATTTAAAAGGTATTTGACAAATCTAAAATAAAATGAATATTTATTTGCTATATTAGTTAAATGAGTTGTGTCAAATGGGTCATTTCGGGTTGACACAAATAAATTGGCGTGTCAAACGTGTCTATTGTGGGTTACGCGGGTTAACCTACCTATGACACATTTCTTATCGTGTCACTTTCAGGTTGACCCGTTTATGACCCAAACCCACTAAGGCCCAACCCTAACCCGCAAAAACCTGTGTCACGTTTGTGTTGTGTTCGCAGGTTGAGTCGAACATTGACACCCCTAACAAGAAGTTGATAAATTCTTACAAAAGATATAAATCTTTATAAATTATGAGTAATATCACATACACTATATATTTTTTTTTCAAGGGTCATGCTAACGAATGCACTTAGAGTAATGGTTAATAATTCATTTTATGAAAGTTTTGACACCATTTTTATAGGAAATGAAAAAAGCTGTCAAAACATTAAATTTTTTTTCCCATAAAAATTTTCTTTAAATGGATTGTTAATCATTGCCGTTAGGGCATCCGTTAGTATTTCTCTTTTTTCAAAATGATTAATGTGGTAAATTAATATTAATTTACCGTATAAACCAATCACCAACACAATTTATGTATTTACCATTTTAAAAAAATTATAATTTATATATAGACTTATTGATAAACTACATGGACACATATTTTTTGACCTACACAAAGGTGAAAACTCCTCTTATATCATTTTACTGAAGGTAAAATTTAAAAATTTAACTATTGAATTACATGTTCTTATTATATATAGTTATATCACCAATTAAATGTTTAAACTTTAAGTTTTTGTGGTATAAAATTTTGTATAAAAAATAAGTTTATTAATCGAATAGTAAATAACATTCGATTTGAACGAAAATTGACATGTGTATTAAGAATCTAAAGAACATATAATCTAACCGATTAGATTTTCAAAATGACTAATTTAAAGAGTTTCACTAAAAATTAGTTATCTACATAAAATTATTATTATTTTTAAAATTATTATTTTTAAGGTGTGACGGTGGATGTGAGTCCCACTCACACATGGCATGTCATTATTGGAGGTTTCAGCCACAAGATACACAAATGCGTAACTCTATCATCCAACGCAACTCTCTCTGTCTCTCTCCCTCTACTCTCTTCTTCTTCTTCCTTCTTCTAAAACCCCTTTTCCTGATAACCTCACCGGCAGTATCATCATCCCCACATCATGAGCCGCTATGACAGCCGCTCCGGTGACCCCTCCTCCTACCGTGACCGCAGAAGGTAACCCTCACCAACCCCATATCGCTCTCTCTCTCTCTCTCTCTCTCTTTCTCTCTCTCACACACAGACACACTTGTATATGTAACTGTGTTTATGTGTTGCTTTGCTTAAATTCCCATGTGGGTTTCATTCATTTGTATCTAATTTCATTACATGTGAACTTAAATTTTGCCCCTTTACTGTGTATATCTCTAACAGACATAAAAGCACACACATTCATGTGTTATTATGTATGTAAATTCATATCTGGGTTTCATTCCTTTTTGCCTAATTTGATTTTATTTTGAATTTAAAGTTTGCCCATTTATTATCTCTCTCTGTTATGTGTGTTTGACTTGTTTTACATAATATTTGTTGAAATTGAGGTTTTTGTTTTGGTGTGGAGTTTAAGTTTACTTAGTGATTCTGCTTCTTGTGGCTCTTTCAATTAGGCCCAGAATTAAGGCTCACTGTTTTGCTTTATCTTAGTTCTTATTAGAGTTTGTCTAAATCTAGTGTTTAGTCAGTGGCTCATTAACAATCATTGGCTAGTTTTGTGAACTTTAGGTTTTGTTCAATGATTCTGCATTTGCTCTCTTTCCATTGTGTCCAAACTATGGTCCGTTTGGATTGAGGGGGAGTAGAGTAGAGTAGAGAAGAATTGGCCCAAAATTAGCCTATTTTCAGCCAACTCTACTCTACTCTACTCTACTCCCCTTCCCTCCCTCCTCAATCCAAACGGACCATAAGACTTATAACTTTCTTCAAGTTCATTTAGCTTTTTATATATATATATATATATATATATTTTTTTTTTTTGTTGAACAACCCATTTTTGTAAACTGCTTTGTTTTGATACTTGTTTCTTATATTGAATTTTATATAAATATGCCCGTATGTTGAGTTAATATCAAGTACTGATCAATTCTCTACAAATATATTCCTTTAGTGATTCGGGTTTTGGTGCATCCACGGGCTATGGTGGCTCAGTTCGGTCCTCATCGAGCAGAAATAGTTATGAAGTTGTAGAGTCACCAAGGAAGTTGGATTTGGATGGGTTGACTCCTTTTGAGAAGAACTTCTATGTTGAGTCACCAGCAGTGGCAGAAATGTCAGATAGGGAGGTTGAGGAGTATCGGCTGCAAAGGGAAATTACTGTCGAGGGCCTTGATGTTCCAAAGCCTGTCAAGAGTTTCCGTGATGTGGGGTTTCCAGGTAACTTATTTTAGGACAAAGACCCTTTCTTCATTGTTTGAGGATTTTTAAATGTTTCATTTAGCATATACATGAGTTAGAAGAAGCACAAAATTTCAAAATAAGACATCAAATAACTTTTTATCTTGCGTGTCCATTTGGCATGAGCTTATTTAGTTTTTTGCTAAAAGTGTGCTAAAATATACTTGTACTTTGAAAAAGTGAGGTTTTAAAAAGTTGTACATAAAAGTTAAAAGCTAAAAGTTAGCCAAATAAGCTGGACATAAACGGACTCGCAACATCTGTCTTTCACTTCTACCACCTAGTCTGGATAGTCCCTTGATGTGATCCCGAAGAAAACGCCAAAGATGGAGTAATTGAACGACACACTCTCTTAGTGAAAAGTAATTTCTTCACTAAAAAAAACTTCATAATCCACATTGAAAATTTTGGTAGGAATACAAACACATGGTTTCTGTATCAGGATATTTCACCATATTAGTTCTTCTGAGATTGCTATTGCACTTCCTAAGTCTTAATCATGGAGGTTCCCTGCAAAATTAATCATCTAATGCATCACATCTGCTTAGTTGTATCACCTTCTTGTTTGCACCAACTTCTTGATTGGTTATGTTAATTCTTATGATAACTAAGTTGTGCTGAAAATTTACTTATCAAGAAAAAAAGTTGTGCTGAAATTTAGTTGACTTATCCTCAACTTGCAAGTTATTTTTCTTTTTTTGACATTGGTGAGATAATGTTTATTCCTACTTGTCAACAGATTATGTTATTCAAGAGATTACAAAAGCTGGCTTTGTTGAACCTACCCCTATTCAAGCTCAAGGATGGCCAATGGCTCTAAGGGGCCGTGATCTAATTGGTATTGCTGAAACAGGGTCAGGGAAGACACTTGCCTACCTGTTGCCTGCCATTGTCCATGTTAATGCCCAGCCAATTCTTTGTAAGGGTGTAATGTTTGGGTTGATTTCTTCTTAATATGATCTTGATATGCCTCTGTTTATATTTTGTCAATCTCTGGAAATATGTTTCGTTGATCCCCATTATATTTTTCAGCTCCTGGAGATGGCCCAATTGTTTTGGTATTAGCTCCAACCCGTGAACTTGCTGTTCAAATACAAAATGAATGTACTAAATTTGGTGCATCATCAAAAATTAAAAATACATGCATATATGGTGGGGTTCCAAAGGGACCTCAAGTTCGTGATCTTCAGAAAGGTAGGTTGTCGATTGAGTTTTAGACAACTTTTCATTTCTTGCTGTATTTTGATTTCCATGAACTGTCTCTCCTGTGATAGGTAGTTACTATGTGAGTTGACTTAGCTATTTTTTATTACTTTCATGTCTAGGTTTATATAGTTGCTTACTCTTTTTGATTTTGTTAATGTCAAATTTATTCCTTTTCTGGACCAGGCGTTGAAATCGTAATTGCGACACCTGGGAGGTTGATTGATATGTTGGATTCGCATCATACAAACTTGCGAAGGGTTACATATCTTGTGTTGGATGAGGCAGATCGGATGTTAGATATGGGTTTTGAGCCTCAGATTCGAAAGCTTGTTTCTCAGGTTTGAATTGTGCCTTGCTGTTTGAAACTTATGTCATGATCGTTACTGTACTTTTATCTCTGTTACAAAAATAATTTTTGACAGATGATTGTTTCCCCTAGCTCTCATATTTCCTCTTCCTCATGCCTTTCTGTCTCCTGCTTTCATTTATGGATTAGATCTGTTAGAAAAGAAGGGCAGATTAGCAGATGTCTGATCTGAAATAGCTTGGCTGAACTGAGTTCTTGAACAGTGTGGAAGTTCTAATTGTTGGTTTAGAATCCCAATTTGACTTCTAGTACTTAATTGCAGGTCTTGTCCAATAGAACTTAAGCTTGTAACAAGAACTTATTAGATTATTTTTTGTATTTCTTTTTTTTGGAGTTTTTGAAGGCCATATCATTAATAAAGCCTCTTGCTTACTTCCCTACCAAAGAGAAGATATGATGTAGACAATAAAGAGATTGAGGAAAAGCAAGATTAAACAAAAAAAAGATAGATTTGTGATCTCGTTTTGATGTGGGGCCTTCTTGGAACATTTCATAGGCTACTTTAATTATTATTGAGTTTTAGTATTAAGTTTCTTTAAAATAGAAAGCAACTGGTTTAGTTTTAATTAATTTTTACTGGAATAAATCTCGTAAAAGAATACATGTGGCCTACTTTGACTAATTTGTTGAGAATCCATAGCCAATCCCAAAAAATTTGGAACTAAGGCTTTCTTGTTGGTGTAGAATAAGGGCAATCTGTTAAATTCCATTTTTTCAGGAATGGCTGTTCTTGTCTCTACCAAAGGCCCGTGAGTCTTATTTTGTGTTTTGAGTCATTTTTGTATTTGGTTTAGAAGTTCTAAAGTACCTTTTCTAGTTATTAGTAGTCAAGTGTTTTTTTAGGAGTCCTAGTGTTTTAGGAAAAGATTTTGGATTTAGCAATTTCCCTTATTTTAGTCAATAACATTCATAGTGAGTTTGATTTTAATAAAATTCCAGAAGCTTATTTTAAGGTTTAAGGAGTGTTGAGGTTGTGATTGCCTTGTGATTGTTTCGGACAGCGTAGGTATGGTTGCCTACTATGTGGTTGTGTAGTGTTTATCTTATTTCTTGTTCAACCCACTATTTTAACACCTAACAGCCATCAAATATATTCAAAATCCAATATTTTTATTACTGAAACCTACCTAAGAGACTGTAAATCATTGGTTGAATTTTCAAATTTTCACTAACAAGGGGAAATCTCTAAACATTGCTTACTCTCCAGTATTTTGCTTAATTTTGTTGCCTATTCATAATATTAGCCATATACTCTTGTTTACTCAAAAAGCTATTGGCTTTAAAGACTAAAGTTACCAACATTTAATTATATACATGCACATACTTGTTAGTATTGTGCAATAAGTATAATATGAATAGTAGGTATCATAGGTGTGTATCGACCATGCTTATGAATTTGATGATACATATATATGTATTGTATGAATCATATTGATTGTGTACGATTTATAGACATGTAAGTTTAAATTGGGTTTTTTTGTTAAAATTTGTGCTTTGACTTGAGTCCAACTAGTGATTGGACTTGTTTTTAACAAACAATTATGGGATACTTGGTTGAGGCCAATAAAATAATGTCCATGGGGTTTTTTTAATTTTATAATTGTTTAGATTTAATAAATTGTCCAGAAGGGGGTACTGTTAGAGTGTGGAATTTAAGGTTTTATAGAGCGTTTGAAGATTGGGAGTTGGCTGCTTCTTATTCTCTATTTCAGCTTATCCAACCTCGAATTCCTCGGGGTGATAGGAGAGATACTCTTTGCTGGCGGCTAAAAGGGGATGGAAAGTTCGACACCTGGTCTTACTACCACGAGATTCGGGGTGCCTCGAATTCTTTATTTCCTTGGAAGGGTGTTTGGAAACTAAAGATTCCTAAGCGTGTGGCGTTCTTTCTGTGGACTGCTGCACATGGTCGGATCTTCACTTTGGATAATCTAATGCTTAAGGGTCGCCCTTTGGCTAATTGGTGTTGTATGTGTTGTTGTGATGGGGAGTCGGTAGACCACCTTCTTCTTCATTGTCCTGTTACTTATTCCCTATGGGCTTTCATGCTTCAGGCTTTTGGTATTCATTGGGTTATGCCGGGTTCGTTGGCGGGTTTGTTATCTAGTTGGCATCAGTGGCTTGGGAAGCATAATTCGGAGATTTGGAATTTGGTTCCAGGGTGCTTAATGTGGATTGTGTGGTTGGAGCGAAATCGTTGATCTTTTGAAGATAAAGAGAAAACGTTGGAGGAGTTAAAGATTTTATGCCAACGCAGTCTAATGGAGTGGTCTCATTGTTGGGGTTTTACTGAGTGTTCTTCTCCCTCTGAGTTTATGCCTCCCCTTAGCTTAGTTTCCTGACTTCTCTCTTGCTGTTGTGTTGTGTTGTGTTGCTGTTGTGTTGTGTTGCTGTTGTGTTGTGTTGTGTTGTGTTGTGTTGTTGTTCATCATCATGAACATCTTGTAATTCTCATTTATTTTTTTCCCTCTTTAATATAAGTTTTCTGATTACCTATCAAAAAAAAGATTTAATAAATGCTTCATTCTAGGATTGACCGTGGTCCTAGGATACTGATTGCTTTAATGATCACTCTGTAATGTTTATGCCCAGTTGCAAGTAGTACAAATGTGGTATTTTGAAGATGCCAGCTAATCCACTGTTAAGTATCACTGATGGCAATGCCATGGGCCCTTTACTTCCCTCCTAATGTTTTGTTCAATGCAGATTCGCCCAGATCGTCAAACTTTGTACTGGAGTGCTACCTGGCCTAAAGAGGTTGAACAACTTGCTAGACAGTTTCTTTACAACCCGTACAAAGTAAGGTGCTCTAACTTAATTTTGCTACTGCCTAGCGCAGTTGTGGGATTTCTTCTGTTAAGATATATTCTTGTGTGTTTCATTTTTATTTTATACTTTTGATGTGTGTAGTTGCCAGTCATAAACTCATATGTCATTTTACTCGCGTTTAGAGGCAGCTTGTTTTTTGTGAATTTTCCCCTACTCCTCCCCCCTCTTTCCTTTTTCTTGAAACTGAGGGTAATTTCCCAGGTTTAATGGCTTGGTTTGTAATTGCTAGAGTTCTGGAGGGCATATGCCCTTTTTTTTTTTTTTTTTTCAAAAAGGGCATATGCCCTTTTTGAAAGTTCCTGCTTTTGTGGTATGTGTATCTGTTTGTAATGTGCGATTATGTTATGTGATTGGCTCTTATCTTGGACTTTGCATAGGTGATAATAGGATCTCAAGATTTGAAAGCTAACCATGCTATACGCCAGCACGTTGACATTGTTTCTGAAAACCAGAAATATAACAAGTAGGCCCCATTTCTATTTTGTTCTTGTATATTCTAATTTCTTCAAGATCTCATCATATGAGATTTGATGTGGTCATTTTACTGATAGGTTTGATTTTCCAGATTGGTTAAATTGCTGGAGGATATCATGGATGGCAGCCGAATATTGATTTTCATGGATACCAAGAAAGGATGTGATCAGATTACCCGGCAGCTTCGCATGGATGGCTGGCCAGCTCTTTCAATTCATGGAGATAAAAGTCAAGCAGAGAGGGATTGGGTCCTCTCAGAGTTTAAAGCCGGCAAGAGTCCTATAATGACTGCTACGGATGTTGCAGCTCGTGGTTTAGGTATAAAGATAAAACTCTTAAAGCTTGTTCAAAGACTTGATGGAAATTCTATTTTAGTACAGGAAATTGTGTTGGTAAACGATTTACTAATAGCACTCATCATCAGCATCTCATTTTGGAAGGAAATTATTATCTGATCTTCTTGTTGTCCCTAATTTAAGTCTTCTTTTAATTTTATTGGATGGGCTTTATGGTATAATCCACCATTGGATTTCTTCCTTTAGAGCTGTATCTTACATTATTATCTTTCAAGCGGTTTTTTTTTAAGGAACATTTTTAGTATTAATCATGTTTTCATTGATAAAACAGATGCAAACCATTTCACTCAGCTCTTTGCTGCGTATGTTGGATATTTACCTTTATTTTTATTTGCACTCATTTGTTATGTTTTCTATCCTGATGCTCGTACTCTGTTATTTTGAAAGATTCATTTTTTTAGTTATTGCTTTGCTATATTTAGTGGTCTCTAAATTGTCTTATGAACACCTTTTTTTTACCTAAGTTGGTGTTATTTGTCACATGGATCCTACTTGTATGTTTGTTTGAGCCACTTGTTTTCATGTCTATGGATATTGGATATTGCCCTTGTACACTTCCCCTCTGTGCATAATTGTTGCCAGAATATGGTTTCTGGGGGTATTCATCTGACATTTTGTGTTTATTTGCTACAACAACACACTAGCATACATGCAGAAATGTGTTGAGATCATAGATTCTCTGGTCTAAATAAGCTTCTGATGTGAGAGATCGTTGGCCTAATGCATTTCTTATAACTTATAATGCTCTTTTGTTTCATGGCAGATGTGAAGGATGTGAAATATGTGATAAATTATGACTTCCCTGGATCCCTTGAGGACTACGTTCACCGTATTGGTCGAACAGGAAGGGCCGGGGCAAAAGGAACTGCATACACTTTCTTCACTGCTGCAAATGCTAGATTTGCAAAGGAACTCATCAGCATACTTGAGGAAGCTGGACAGAAGGTCAGTCCTGATTTGGCTGCAATGGGGCGTGGTGCGCCTCCTCCCCCGTCAGGTTAGTTGGCTAGCTTGAATATTCTTAGACACATGCGCGTGCATACACATGCGCGCTCGTCGTGGTGTTTACATGTATGAGTGTGTGAATTTGATTACTAACATTGACTGTTTCAATGAATATCAATCAATCAGGTCATGGGGGTTTTCGAGATCGTGGGAGGGGTCATGGTAGTGGTCGCTCATGGAACTAACTATTGAAGGTAAACCGGTTCTCACGTTGTATTTTGGAGGGAAACATTTAACATGTATGATTAGACGATAGGAGTTTAAATGTCTTTTTTCATTTATGTTGAATTTTTGTTCAATTACGTAGAGGACTAACTGTAGTTAGTGTTGGATTATGTAAGATAAAACATTTGTTTATATCATTAAAGGTTTTGAGGAAGAAGATAAACAATTGTATTTTCATTTTGCTTTGCCCAAAAGTAGTGAAAGTATGCACACAAGAAAGTCTACTTCAACACTCAGTATCTCATTAGGTTGATATCAAAGCAACCCTGGTTTGGATCATTGGAAAGTTGCGAAAAAGGTTGAGATACTTACAAGGAACCAATGATTACAGGTTGACTTACATGCATATTAATCAGTTGGAGGTGATTGGTTACCCAAATTCCAATTTTACCGGATGTGTAGACAAGAAAGTCTACTACAACATATAATTTCCTTTTTATTTTTTGGAGGTGATATATCTTAGAGAACTACTATATACAATTGTTGCTTCATCTACCGTGGAGGCTATTGAATACTAAGCTACAACACATGCATTATTTATGGTTAAAATCTTTTTATCACAAATCTCAAGATTTTCAATTCTATATCAAGACCTTTAAAAATGCTGTCACAATTTATTTAATTGCATTTTTCTTCTCTAAGAATAATAAAAGTGGAAGCCAAAGTAAGCAATATTGACATAAAGTACACTAGTGTTAGAGAGAATGTTAAGAAACAAAAGGTGTCCATGAGCTATTGATTATTGATCCCGTAAGGTCATAACTAAAGGTTTGTTGGCTGAACTATATAAAGATCACGCGGAACATGTGTGGCTTGTTAGTTTATTTGATGTTTAATATCTCTTTATTTGTTTTGTTTCACAACACTTTCACAACAAATCATAGGTGGTAAGTTATTAACTTGTTATTGGTTCTAACTTGAACATACCATTGAAACTACTTTGTTGTTTATCAATAACTACTTGTAACAACTTGTCACTTAAGATTTGTTGTGAAAATGTTGTGAATATAATATTTCTCTTTACATTTAGGCCTTTATTTGGTTATTTATAGAGAATAAGGCAAAATGTTTTTTTGTGCACATAAAGTATAAATATAAAGAGAGTTTTATTCGTGGTGGATATATGAAGGGGGACTTGAATGGCTAATAGGTAGTCTATTCATAAAAAATTGATGGCTTATAAAGTACTCGCATAGTACCATACATTGTATTACATGGAAGACAATACTGGTTATAATTAAGTGTTTTACCGCTATGCTTTATGTATTGGATTGTTTATTAAAGTGGGAGAATTTCACAACTAGATGATTAAGGTAATATCCTAAGTATATTACAATGATCATCACTCGTCAAGTTATTTAAATGCCATGTGGGCCAAGTGAGAGAATGTTAGGAGATAATTGCTTTATCACAAGTTACATGGTTCTTTTTCCATTGCTTTTCCTTGGAAAGGTATTTGGAAGGTTAAGGCACCCCAGCGTGTCTCTTTCTTTGTTTGGACAGCGGCTTGGGATAGGATTCTTACAGGAGATAATTTGAGGCTTAAGGGCTTTGACTTCGTTGATTTGTGTATTATGTGTCATTGTTGTGGGAAGACAGTGGATCACTTATTGTTACATTGTGGAAAGGCTTATCGGCTGTGGTGCTTTGTCTATAGAACCTTTGGGATTTCTTGGGTCCCCCCTGGTAGGGTGTCTGATCTTCTTTTTGGCTGGTGGAATTGGTTGGGGAAGCATTCATCTCACATTTGAAATTTAGTTCCATTGTGTTTGATGTGGTGTATTTGGAGAGAGCGCAATCGGCAGACATTTGAGGATTTGGATAGATTTGATGACCAAATGCTCACTCTTTTTTCTTGTTCTCTTTTTGATTGGGTTAAGGCTTGGGGACTCACATCTAGTGATTCTCTTCCTTTATTCCGTAGTTCTCTTCTTCTTTGTTCTTCAGTGTTGTTCTTCTTTTATGTTTGTGCTTTTCTTTCTTTTCTTGTACGTTTCTTTTGCTAGTGCTTCTTTGCATTTAGCAGTTTATTGAATATACATGTTTCTTACCTATCAAAAAAAAAAAATAAAAATAAAATAATAGGGGACTTATTGTGGTCCTCATACAATTTACTCTAATTGATTAATTACAATATACATAGATTTATTTTAGAGTGATAGATAAAGAACTTCTTTTAGGAGTATATTTGTTAACATCACTTCAAATGTCATTAGTGAATAAACACTTTAAAATCCTGAGTGGGTGAGGGACTGGCTTAAGGAACTGCTTGATTGCCGCGCCATTCTTGTTGCAAAGGAAAGCCATTCTGAAAGCGGCTACAACCTTCACGCTGGCATCCTTAACCGAGATGCCTCAAAAAATACAGCAACAAATAAAATAAGGTAGATCTTCCATGATTGGGAAGGACGCACGCTGGGTGTTCCATTTTATAGAATCTGGGCGTACATTTGTAGGTACCTTCTCACGCAGGATAAGTAACTCTTAATTAAATTTTTTAATGACAGGAGTATTAAAGAGAACACACAATTTACATTAAATTGAAAGGGACCCTAGTCTAATTTTTAAAAATTTGTGTTCTCGATCAAAGAGTTTTTAAGGTATAGGCCGTAAGCTAGAAAAGTTCCCTTCACAACTCATTCTTTTGCAGTGAGATTTTCTCCACAAATCATTTGAACAACATGGCTGTAAGCTATTATTATTATTTTTTCATTCCACTGTTTTAGAATTCTTACATCCAATCCAATTCATGCTTACAGTCACTGCATTGGGAGGTGTTGGTCATTGGATTTGAAGGAATTACTCGTTTTATGCTTTTTTTCTTTTTTTTTTCCTTATTAACTTTAATTTTGGGTTATTTTGGCCTTGTCCACTTTGATTTTTATTTCTTTTTATTTCCTGTGAAATGTGAGATTGGTTTTAATTTTGTTTCATTTTTGTAAATTAATTTGAGTGGAATTAATTTCGTACTCTTCCAAGAGAGGGTTAGTTTTAGCTTCTTATCTCTTCATTTTCAATCTTAATCTTATGTAAAATGTATGGGTGGGACGTTCTATAACTTGCCTTTTTTATATTGATTTGTCAATCTTTTCAAGTGGAAATTTTGTACCTTGACTTAGTTTTTGAGATTTTTTTTGAGCTCGCCATCATAATGGTTGTATTCGGCATAGTGGTGGGTTGAAGTTATTAGAATTATGGATTCAAAAATTTATTACTAGATTGACTAATTATGTTTTGTTACTTCTATTTTCTTAATGTAAAAAGGGGAGATGATTCACTAGAAAATTACTTTATTTTTTGAAAAATTTCAATTGATATTGTTAATTATTATTAATTTAAAATATAAATAATTTATTTATGTTATTAAATAAGTATAAATTTAATTGCTTATTACGTCACGAATTTGACCATTGATTAAATCCGATCAACCAAAAAAAAATGAGAAACCATTTTCTTGTTTGGGCAAATTACAACTTACCTACCTATAGTTTGTTTGAAATTTAAGTTACCTATTTGTGGTTTAAAATAGGAATGGCAACGGGTCGGGTTTTTTAATACCCGGACCCGACCCGCGGGTCTTAGCCAGCGGCTTGGACCCGGCCCGTTTACTAAACAGATTTTTTTCCCGGGACCCGGACCTGCCCCCGCCGGGCCTCGCGGGCCCTGTTAAGCCCTGCCAGATTTGGGCCACCGATTGGGTCCAAATCGAGGCCCAACCTAAAAAAAAAGAATTGAAGCCCAAATTTATTTTTGCCTACATTCAAGCATGCATATTCTCATTCAAGCTTAGATAACGTGGCCCAAATGCCAAATCAGTCCAAATCATAGGCTACTAACTAAACTAATCATAAATCAATAAACCATAACTAATATCATAATTCAATAAATCACCTAGCTAAGATAACCATTTAATCATTAATCAACAAAATCATAACTAAAATCAAAAGTCCAACGAGTCCAAGAAATTAAAAAGTTACAAAATAAATCCCACAAGTTTGAAATAATTACAAACCAACAAATTAATCTAACAAGTCTAAAAAATAAGTATCAAAAGTCCAACGAGTCCAAGAAATTAAAAAGCTACAAAATAAATCCCACAAGTTTAAAATAATTACAAACCAACAAATTAATCTAACAAGTCTAAGAAATTAAAAAGGCTACTAAATTAATACAAAATGTCTAATCCTCCACAATTGTGACATAACTTCCATCCTTTTCATTAGGCTCCCCATCATCAAGAATTGATTGAAGTGTACAATCTCCAGATATAGTTGAAAAACCTACAACAACAATGAATTAAAAAATAGAATAAACTTCATCAAATTGTAACTAGAAAATATAAAAATACAATTTTGATTTTATAAATAGAAATTAGACAATTGCTAACCGTTGATTTCACTCCATAACCAATTCAAAGAAACAGAATTCACTAATCTACCAGTAACATTTCTTAATAAACAGTTTTCAAAATCATAACTCATAAGGACCCCATGTTACATAAACCATTAATTTTCCATATTACATTCTTCTACAATTATATACTATCAAATTCTTGAACAATTTCAAGTAAACCCATATACCCATTTCACATATAAATATCCTTTCACCTATGGCTTCCACCATCCCTCCAACAAAAATGAGGAAAATAGCATAAAAGTGCAAAATTTTAAGTAGAGAAGTAACATACAATCCAGCATTGATAAAACCCATTTGCTGAAAAGTGAGAATCACTTACTTTTCAGTTGACATGAACTAGCAAGAAAGAAAATGTTACAAATTTCTGAGGAGTACCTGAGGAAGAGCGTGGCTGCAAAAAATAGTGTGAGACGGAGAGGCCAAAGCAAGAGAGGCCGTGTGACTGTCCGTGCGAGTCTGTGTGAGGTGTGAGGCCGTGAGATGGAGCATGAGTGCGTGACTGTTCGTGTGAGGCCGTGTGTTGTGTGAGGCCGTGTGCTGTCACTGCTGTGTGAGGCTGTGTGCTGTCAGCTGTGTGAGGCCGTGTGCTGTGTGATGTGAGGCAGTGAGGGTGAGGAGGTGTGAGCTGAAGTGAAGGAGTGAGGGTGAGGAGGCAGAGCTGAAAAATGAGGTAGTTAGGGTTAGTTTATAACTATATATATATATATATATAGGGGGGGTTTTTAGTAATTTTGGAATAACCGGGTTTTTGGGGTCGGTTCTGGGTCCGGGTTCAGGTCAGGTTTCGGACCGAATTTTTTATAAAACCTGGACCCGCTTTGGGTATTTTTTTTTTAAAAACCCATACCCAACCCTATTCCTTATCGGACCGGGTAAAATCTGCCCCATTAGGGCCGGGTACCTGCTGGTCGGGCAAAAATTGCCATCCCTAGTTTAAAAGTTGGCACTTTGCCCACTTGAGGTTCACTTCATTAGACTTCCATTACCCACCTCTATACTGTTAGGTCATATGTGAATCATGTTAGGAACATATGTCATTTAGAATTGGCTAATCCTTTGATAAAACGCACTTTACTTGTAATTGGGTAGATCTAAGATGTGTTTAATACTTCAAGGAATAAGAGTTCAAGTCCAAGTATTGAAGCCATGCAAATTTGTCCAAGAAACAAGTGAAAAAGTGCTGGATTTTAAAGCTCGACAGCTAGCTTGACAGATAGCATCTATCGAGGTTTAAAAGGCAGTTTAGCTCGATGCTCGACAGCTGCTCGATAGATAACCTATCTATCGAGAATTATGAAAATCAGTTTTTCAGATATGATTTCACTCCAATCCGTGTGTACATGTTTAGGTTTTCTTTTCTCACAACCCTAAACATATATAATAATTATTTTAAGGGCCGTCAAAGGTGGCGCAAGTGTGAAGCAAAGTTTTATTAATGCAAATTGTAACCGGAGACAAAATTTGCCCTAGTTCATCTTTCTCTTGAAGAAGCTATTGCGTTTGTACGCCGTTGGGTTTTGTAACTAAGGAGTTTCGTGATCTTCATCGTGTTGATGAACTGAAGAACTTTGCAGCCAACATCTTTCTCAAGTTGGTGAGTAAGTCGCGTACTGGGATCCGCGCATCGATTGGTTAGTCACGTATTGGGAGCCGAGCATTGAAAATGAGAGATTGTCACTACAGAACAAGTCCAATTGTGTATTGGGTAAAGGTTCAACTGTAGGTTGGTATAAGGTACTGAGATTCCTTTATTTGTAACCACTTGTTGTGATAATAGTAGATTCTCAAGAGTGGTGACCTTAAATTCACACGGTGGGGTTTTTGCCTTGTAGGTTTTTCCCATTCGTAAACAAATCACCATATCAACTTTATTTTCCGCTGCATATTAACTTAGTTGGTGATTTGTTTGTGCTATCACGCGTTTTGCATGTTAATTAGATTAATTAATTAACTTGGCTAATTAATCGGTTAATTTATCACAAGGGGTCAATACATTCTTGGCCTATCATATACTTTTATAGTTAAAAACACAAAAAACATAACAAAAACATAAAAATCAAGATCTAAAAGTATATTTCTTAAAATGGTGAAGCTTTGGCTTAAGAACATTTTTTCTCTTCATAAGAACATTCTTAAGCCTATCAATCCGAACAAAACTCTCAAGGGGATATTCATCAATGAATGTTTGAATTTTGCATGTCTTGACTTATGGATGCTGTGCAAATCACAAATGTTAGCCTTTTACAAACTAATTTTTAGGCATATTTTGATATGATAAACTTATTCTGGACTACACAAAACCAAATTATTATATTCCGGGAGAGGGGCCATGGGGAGATTAAGGGGCCATCTAATCCAACTAGTTCATCTCCAACTCTACTATTGTGCTTGAATGGAGTTCATTTTGGGTATTACCAAGAGTTTATGAAGATGAGATAGAAGCAGTAGATGTAATGATTTTTAATTTCATCATAATTTTAGTATTACTTCGAATTTTTATGAAATGATGAATTTTTAAAATTTTGGATGTAGAAGTTAGAAATGTACTTATTTTTTTAAGTTGCTGGTGTGATATATTTCATGTAAGACTCCACTTTGTATATGTTGGTGCAAACACAATGATAATAGAAATAACACAAAGAGAAACTGAATAATACTTCTGAATTTTATTAATTTAAAGAGAGAAATTACACAACACTATTTGGACTGAGGCGTGGCACTTGTTCTCCTTAAAGAGATTCAAGCCCTTGGTTGGCTAAACTTTGTAACCGGTGTAGACCGTCTTTGACTTGTCTCCCCCAGGATACAACAGCCCAACAAGTGTCGTATGGCTAGAACAACCTCTGCACAAAGTGTTCAAGCCCAAAGCTCCACCAGATGAACACCCTTCCTTGACAAGAACCTCTCTATTTTTTTTTTAGTGTATATTGCAGTAACTTGGATTGGGTCTGAATGAGTCTATTTATAAGCTCATTGAGCCTCATGAAATTACTACCCAAATTAATGGCTCTTCATTTTCCATAATAAAAATGGAGTATTAATTCGGGCCATTTACTCACCAACGGATATGGTAATTACTCTGAATGGGTTGTCAAGTAGGAGGATCCAAGAGGCTGATTCATTTCCATTTTTGATACCTCCACCCTTCACCTCTCCCTTGCGCACGTATTTAGCCCAATATCTGAGACAATTCATGTTAGCCCATTAATCACCACAATTAAAAAGAATAAAATAGTCCCTCATTTTCAATGTAGGATTAAACATTTTCACTAACTCCTTATCTTCTATATTTACTCCCATATCTTTACATTTATGTTGTAACATTTATTCATTTTAATTACTAAATATTAAAATGCTCCAACAGTATATTGTACTCCTTTAGCATTTTTCCGTACTTTCAAGAGGATTTCTATGTTTATCTTGTTGTGAATTACGAATAAGTGATTTGCCCAACATCCACAAGTCAAGACATGCAAAATTCAAACATTCATTGATGAATATCCCTTGAGAGTTTTGTTTGGATTGATAGGTTTGAGAATGTTCTTATGAAGAGGAAAAATGTTTTTAAACCAAAACTTCACCATTTAAAAAAATACACTTTTAGATCTTGATTTTTTTTTTTTTTTTTTTTTTTAACGCTAAAAGTACAAAGGTGGGTAACGAAAGCCTAATAGAGAGAACTTCAGGCGGGCAAAGTGCCAACTTTTAAATCATAGGTAGACAATTTAGATTTCAGTCAAACCATTGGTGAGTAAGTTATAATTTGCCCTTCTTGTTTCTTATATTCTCTGTTTAATCTGATTTTTAAAACCTTTCTAAGGGAATAAATGAAATTGGAGTAAAATCAATGAGCATAAATTTTTTTTTTTTGGTGGAAAAAAATTAATGAGCATAATAAAAACATTATGAAGATGAATTTTTTTTTATCAATATTAATTGTTAGGTGTATTAAAAATTTATTGATGTGTTAACAAAGATGCCACTATTAATTGTTTACTTTAGTCCACAACACAACCTACAAGGAAGTCACGCTATTTTAAAATTTATTATTTTGTGTAACGTCTGTTTGCAAATATATTTCTTATATGCAAATAGATTTAGAAAATGTTATGGTTGAATAAAAGACCTGGGGTTCAATTCATGCATAGAACAAAAGCCAATTGATGTCTTAGTTTGATTATAAAGAGCGCAATCATCAGAAGTGGACGCCATTAATTGATATTCTACCCAAAAAAAAAAAAATGAAATGTTTGACGTAAAACCACCTCTCATCAAGGTCAAAGGAATAAGGAATTTGCTTCTTGCAATGAGAAAAAAAGAAAAGTAGCTTTAATTCTTCTTAACAGTGACACGCGTGCTTTAAACGTGAGAGATGGCCAAAATTATTGCGGCGCTAATCAATACAAAAGAAATCAAGCAACTGATTGCTTGAATTCAAGAATATTGTGTAGCCCAAGTGCCGAACAAAACAAAGAAGTAAATTGTTTGGAAGGAGGCAAGCTGATCATGGTTGTTGGCTTGTTGCCATGCATCCAAAAAATTGGTTCAACTAAAAGGTAAAGATCAAATACAAGCATTTAATTTTTTTTTCGTGCAACAGGAGCATATCTTTGATTTTTATTTTCGTGTATTTTTCAAATGAAAGATATTTAAATTAAAATTTTATTTTTTTCAAAAAATATTTTTTAGTATTAATTTTCATTTAAAAAAAAAAAATGCAAACTATGTTATTTTAGAGGTTACTAACGACACAATTCTAATGGAGACTAACAGGAGGCATGAATTGAATAAATTTGAAAGTTAAAAAAATTTATTAAATAAAAATAAAGTTAGTGGAAATGAACTTTAATCAAAGTTAGAGAGTCAATATGTAATTTAGTAAACTATTAAACATTGACAAGTAAAAAGAATGTGAGAGAAATGGGGAAATTGGAATTTGAGTTGTAAACACTAAGTATCCATTTGGATATAGCAGCCATGTTTAGCGTCTGCGTTTCACCTTTTTTTTTTTTGGGAAGAGCGTTTCATGCTTTTCTAGTGGGTCCCGTGCACTGTTCACGAGACCCACAACCTCTTTTTTTCTGCAAAACTTTCATTAAAAATGAGTCACACAGCACTATTCATACATTTAAAAATTATTTTGTTACAGTGTTTTCAGTTTTCAGTTTTTAGTTTTCAACAAAATAAATGGTATCCAAATAGACCCAAAATTGTAATAGATTTTTTTCACAAAATATGTAGAGACAGCTCAAAACTTTTCATTGTTCATTTCAAATTCCTAAACTTTAGGATTTTAATATTGCCCCTACTCAAAGTCACATATTCTATATTTTTGAAAAAGTGGAGTCACTTGAATAGCATGTTTACCACATCAAAATAATACTACAAAATCAACATACCAAACATATTATCCTTTAACAAGTTGACTAAATGTAAGGTAATGTTTTAAATAGTCTTTTTTACCATTGCTCTTTGGTCCTGCAATAAAAGACAATGGCCGTAGAAATTTGACAAATCGAGGCGTGGTCATGAGAATGTTGGCACCCAGAAACAGGCCACTTGGAATCTGTTTCTCTATAATCACTACAATGGCCAATTGGTCATAGAAGCAGACCACATGGGGTGTGCTATGGAATATAGATACTCGGCATTTTCAAACTGGCTTTTATCCTTACGAACAGGGACGGAGTCAGGACTTGAAGTCAGGACGGAGTAAATTCCAAATTTTGAAACGTTATGGTATAAAATTCAAACACCTCCAAACTTTAAGATTGTAATTTGTAATTTGCAACTTACCCTTTATTTTTTAACATTTTAAGTATATGGCAATCATCATTGAAATTGGTAATTTTATACCATATTGATCAATACAGGTTGGCAATTTTCATATTGGTCGCTAAGCTGGGAACGATTATGCCCCTACTACATTTTAGATTCAGTTCTTCTAGGATGACATCATTTGCCACAATAGTTACGGCATCTGGATGATATATGCAATTTTAATCGGTGAACTGTCACTTTCAAATAGACTCAATACATTTTTTCCATAACTCACAATTGCACATATATTGTGGCAAAAATTATGGTACAAACGTGTTTCCACGTACTTTCTCTTTCAATTTAAATGCCAGCCATTTCAACTACAATCATTCTAGCAAAGTTTCACCTCTTTTTCTTCTTCTCTCTCTCTTCTCCGTCAATTGCGTTTCCGGATTCCACACATATGAACTTTCCTTGTTCTTTCTATTTAGTTCTTTGTCAAATTAATGGTTGGTTGGTGTGTGTGAATGTATATGATCTTTTCATCCTTCTTGTTTCCATCACGTTTATGTGTAATATTTATTTAGTGCTATATACGTTGATGGATCAGGCCACATGTATTTGGCTGGCATATTAGTCTGGGACATGTGTGCATGTGTTATTTATTTATTTGCTGAATGTAAAAAGGAGGGTCTCCGGTGTGAGCTTATTGACCCCACGTTATGTGACGGTAATGGGTAATACCACATGTATCGCACAGGTTTTGCTGGGGCTATCGCTCGAACCGCTTATCTCTAGGAGTTGGGACCATTCCGGCCCTAGACATTTTGGGGCTTAAAGTGAGAACTAAAATAGGGCATTTTTTATTTTTTATATTTTTTTATATATTTATGTATTATAATATATTTCATTTAAAATCAATTTTTCTTGCCTTTTGAAATGCAAATTGACTAATTAAAATTTTGTATTCAAGTTCTTCTAAAATCTCATTTTCAATCGATAATATAACTAATCGGCTAATCCACTCTAAATGAACCTCTTTCTACTAATAAATCTCTTAATTTTGTGTCAATATTTTTCCAATTACCTATATCATAAATATTTGTAGGAATGTATTTCGACATGTCATTATTATTTTTATTTTCTTCTAATAGAACATCATTATGGTGAACTTGTTAATTTGTGCCATTTTCATCATTATTTTCATTTTATTCTAAATTCTTTTGAAATTCATTATCAAGATTTGTTGTATTGCAAAATTGAACATCATTTTTATCTTGCAATTGTATCATTTCATTATCTTCTAACTCATTTTGGTGGATTTCTTGCTCATTTGTGATATTTTCATCTAAATTTTGTGTTGTATTTTGTTTATTACTAATATCATTATTACGTTGGTGTAATCTGCTAATGTCATTCATTATGATAGAAAATAATACTTCATAGAAAGAGAAATGTTAACGAATGCCGTAAGTACATTTGTTAGTAAACTATTTTAAGAAAGTTTTATGGGAAAAGAGAAAGAGCAATTAATATTTTGACAGCTTTTTTAATTTCCCGCGTGGAACTCACATGTTAGTGAGATATGAGTCTCGTGTGCCCGTCTCAGAAGATACCTTCTCTATTCTTTCTTTTAGTTTTGTTTCTTGGGGTTGCATGCCATTGTGCTGGCTTTTATGTACAACTTCCGGGTAATGGGACGAGTACTTTCTTCTTTATTAATATACTTTTATCATTTTTGTCAAAAAAAAAAAAAAAAAAAATCAATAAGGCTAATGGAAAAAAAAGCGTAACAGGGATTTTTCTGAACCCGTTAAAACATAAATAATTAAATAGAAAATTCGATGAGTGCTTTACTTGAAACTTACTAGACCAAAAAAATAAAAAATAAAATAAAAATGAAGAGAACTTTATTTTTTATTTTTTTATTTTTCGTGAGAAACAAAAATATAAAATTGCAGAGAACCTAAATGAACATGCAAATGAATTCCGGCGGAACCCAATGACACATAACCCATGAGAGACATATATCCATACACATAGTTCCTTCTCCTAAGTCTTAACTATTACTAAAAAAAAAAAAAAAATCTTAACTATTATTATAAAAAAAAGTCTTAACCATTTGTTGCTAAAAAAGTGTTAACTATTTGTTCCATTACCCTTAGCACCTACTCATGAGTTAGTATCACTAGGACCAAAAAGTACTAAAAAAGAGCTTTAGATAATACACAAAAGTTATAAAAGATAGAGAAATGTTTGTTTACAACATTTTCACAATACTTTCATGACAAATCTTAAGTGGCAAGTTATTACTGGTTGTTATTAATTGGTAGGCTGAAAAGTAAATTTAATGGTAAGTTCAAATTAGAATCAATAACAATTTATCACATATGATTTGTTGTGAAAGTATTGTGAAAATATTGTGAACGTAAAACTTCTTTAAAAGATAACTATTAGCATCTACGATCTAGCTTCAATAGAATGAAATAATAGTTTTTGCTTGATATAAAGAAAACATAAAGAAAAAAAAAAAGAAAAAGAAATGTTGAGAGCTTTGTAGTTTAACTGGTTAATATTTTTTAGTGTTTTTAAGACATTCAAGCTTCAAATTCCCCTTTCCTTGCCATCAAATTATATATATAAAGATAGACACATATTTGATAATAAAGCAAATAGTAACCGCTTCAATTAGTCGTCACAATTGAGCTTTTTTTTAACCTTATAAAAAAAATATAAATAACTACTTGTCTAGCACGATATATATTGTGAAATAGCAGAAATTCTAATATTCAATGTTGTGTTTTGAGACTAGTAGAAGCACATTCACATGGACAGAAAGATAAACTATTGAATGAAACAACAATATTTAACGTGGTTTGATAACCTCCATACCTACATTCACATGCAATGCAACACCAGCTAAATTCACTATTAATGATATGGATTACAACAACACTTAATCAAACTGACTCACACACCTTGCAAATGTAAACAAAACCTCTCACAACTCACAAACCTTATTCTCACAAACACAAACTCACTTACAAACCTCACACACATATACTCACAATCCGAAAACCTCAATACACTAAAAAAACTCACATGCTCACAAAACAAACTCTTAATTGATACCATATGTATCTTTCAACTCAAACAAATTTACCAAACTGCTCTAAGGAACCCACTTTATGTTCTTTTAAGAGTCTTCTCCCCATGTGGAAGGATTTCAAAAGTCACCAAATCCTTTGCAATAATATTTATTTATAAGGTTTTGATTATATTTTTTCATGTACAATGAATATCCATATTCCTCTTCAATAAGATAATTTTTTTTCCCTTTCATATCAAGAAAAATCCACATGTTGTTAAGAAACCTAAACCAAATCTAATTAGAAATTTGATGCAATATTTAATGGTATATTTATACAACACTTAATTGATATAACAATGAGTCATATAAGTAAGAAAATTATATTTAAACCCATACAAATATTTAGGTTAAATGAAAATAAGTAAATAACCCAATTGAGAGTGATTCTATGAGGTATATCTGTTTGTTTGTTTAGACCTCTGAACACTCAGATTGTTTAACCTAATTAATTAACCAAGTTAACACTTAGGTTTACTACTTAGATCTAGGTTAAACAGCAATAAATCACATCATGTAGTGCAGAAAAATAAATAAGACAATGATATGATTACCTAGGAAAACTAATGAAACCAACTATTTAAAGGTAAAAAACTTGAGGAGGATTTAACCTGACCTATCCTTAAGGCAAACAAATCCACTATGATAGAATGAAAGTTTACAAATAGATTTTCTTCCTAAAATCTAAAGCTACCTCTTGTAGAACTTACTCACACGACCATGTGCAGCTCCGAATTTACGAACTCTTCTATCTTGAATTTGTTGCACACAAACACCCATGTTTGTAACTTTGAGATTCCACTCAAAGGTTTTAGATCACCATCAGTAGTGGATATTGTATGCAGCAACTTCTACAACACCGGATCTTGAGATTCTTCAAGGAATATTGCCGGTAGAAGACTTTAGAGAGTTTTGGGTACAAAAATCCTAGATCTACAATTGGAGGCACATGATGCACTCTTTTCTCTCTAAAAACTGCTAAAAACCCCATCTAGGATTAGCTTATAATGTCTTTTAAATACTGCAAAAAATGGATCGCGATTTGAGCTTCAAACGGACAAGTTATGGGCTTTTTAAGTTTGCTGATTTTTGTTGATTTGCGACTTCCGATCGATTGAGCTTGATTGATCGAACCCTTCCGATTGATCAAGCCTAATCGATCGAACCGGTTTGATTTTGACTTTTTGAACTTGCAGCTTGTATGTTCTTTGAATTTTGACTTGCAGCACTTTGAGCATTGTCTAATATGGCTTCATAGACTCTAAGATCTATATCTAGACAAGTTTATGTTCATGGTTTGCCAATTGTTCTAAACTTTTAAAACCTAATAATATCAATGCGGATTAGGATCCCATACAATACCTAGGGTATTGCATGGGCTCATTCGTCTCACACACGATTTTTATTTCTTTAATTTGTAATTTTATAATTTGTAATATTTTATTATTATTTAAAGATTGAGATTGAAATTTTTTTACAAAAAAATTAAAATTCTCAATCTCAACAATAATTGAGAGCAATTGCACATGGTAAAATACCCCTTAACTTGATCGGTGTGAATGCTGGCATCAATAAAGAAGCTGGTGTTCAGTGGAGGTTGACAAACTTCGTTTCCGACATTCAAGATTTAATTTAGAATCAAAGCAATGTGAACTTAATAAATGTTTTATTGGGCTTGGCCGGCCGCCCCTAATTTTTGTAAAGTCATTTCATAAGGATTGCCTAGGTCTTGCTTGACAAGAGAGATTCCTTCTCTATTGCATGGAATGTTTTGCTGTTTTGTTTCTCTCTTTTCCAGCGATAAAAGTTTTTGTTTCAATTAAAAAAAAATGAAAAAACCCAAACCCGAAAAGCTTTATGCATTTAATAAACGAGAAATATTAATAGAATAATACTACAACCATAAACTATTTTACAACATTTTTACAAATTGTTGTTGTGGATAACTTCTTATTGGCTTTCATCTAGGCCTACCATAAATATTACTTTTTTCATTTACTAATAACCACTCGCCGTATCAATGATTTGTAAAATTTTGTATCTTTAGCATTACTCATTTCGGTAAGAATGTAGGTATATAAACACTATGCTTTAATAAATGCTTTATTTATTAGATTCAAGAATTATTATTATTATTTGTTTTTTTGGTTTGTGGAACTCATTATTTTATTTTTTTCAGTTTTTGTCTTCATTTGACGTAGAGGAGAGTAAACATGAGATTGTGTTTCTATGATTTTAGTTGACACCGTTTAGGTGACAATTTTGACTTTAACTTTTAGAAATAAAAGGATCAAAATGTAAGTCAAATAAACCTCAAGGAGCGTTATATAATTTTCTCTAAACTTTTCTATATAAGAAGACTTAGCTGGAAATGAAATTTGGTGCTTCACAATATTTCTCAATGGAGTGGCCTTTAGTGAGGTCTTTACTGTGGGTTTTAGTACTTGTTGCTCACATTCATGGGCTAAGAGCTTGCATTGAGGAAGAGAGGATGGGTCTGCTAGAATTGAAGGCATATCTAAAATCCAATACTAATTATACAGAACCCCTTCTTCCATCATGGGTTTACAACCTAAAGAGTGAGTGTTGTAATTGGGAGCGGGTAAAATGTAATGACACCACTGGCTACGTGATCAAGCTTTGGCTCTCCAATATAAACCATGAAACTCACGTCTATGCTGATAAAGAAAATTGGTTCTTGAACGAGTCCTTGTTGCAGCCTTTCAAGGAGTTAAGAATTCTTGATTTATCTCGCAATGGAATTCGTGGTTGGCAAGGAAATAAAGGTATGTGAGCTCTGTTTCTAATTTCAAACACCAAAAAAAAAAAAAAAAAAAAAATGTTAAAAGAAGAAGAAACACAATCATTATAACTCTAGTTGGTAACATATACAATGCACAAGAAATTTTATTCTTTGTCTAAATATGAAATTTGATAATTATGTTAGTTATTAACAGTCTTTTATTTTTGTCTAAATAAGAAATTTAATATGGTAGTTATTAAAAAAGAATTGTTATAGTTATTAATAGTCTTTTATTTTAATTGCAGCAACAATTTACTGCAGATTTAAATATAGAATATGATTTAAACTTAATCAATATATATACATATATATATATTTTTTTTTTGTCATATAAGATTTTGAGACCTAACTATTTTACATGTCATTATTCGAATAATGACATGTAAAATAGTTAGGTCTCAAAATCTTATATGACAAAATATATAAGGTCAACAAACATCAAATGACCTTGGTTTTAGAGTAATGTTACGTTTACAAGATTTTCATAATAAATTTTTAAAGAACTTTTCTTAAAAAAATTTCAACGTTTTTTGAGTTAATTTGTTATTCTTTATTCTTGATTTACCTTTCTCTAAACTTGAAAACTATTTTGAGATTGAGAAACATTTGAAAGGAAACTCAATCTTAAGGGGGGACAACCCACAATGTGTACCAACTAAGGAAGTCAATACTATATTGGTACTGGCCATATCGGGATAATATACTGTATTGGCCATTAAACCGGTACTGATACTCCTCCAAAATGTACCGAAAAAATACCAAGTTGTACCAGCTTATTTTGGTTGTACTGGCCTGTATCGGCGTTTCGGCCAGTACAATAAAAAAATAAAAATAATTTACTTAATCTAATATATTTGTTAACATGGTTGTCAAAATCGCGATTTGGATTGTAGGATCGCACGATTTTACGATCCCACCTCACCAAAATGTTTAGGATCGCACTAGGATCGTAAAAATGGTAGGATCGTATGTAGGATCGTGTAGGATCGTAGGATCGTATGGGATCCTACCGATCCTACCAAAAACATAAATTTTTGGTTTTTTTGGTTTTTTTTTTTTTATGGGATAAATTTTTTGTTTTGATGAAGCTTTAAGGGTTTTTATTTTTTCATGTTTTGATGGTATGACTTTTCATTTTTATTTTTTATAAAATTATGTTAACCTAAGCAAATGTTTTCTAGTTTCTAGTTCACTTGTAATCAAAATGAAGGAATGCTTCGTCATTTCTAAATGAAGAATTTGATGTTGGCTTTACTTCCTTTTAAGCTATAATGTTGTTAAATTTGTTTGATCAATATATTAATTTGTGTTCTAATATTACTAAAATATTTTTTTATATATAATTTTATCAATTATGCTTGTATTTGTATATTGATTGATTGATTTTTTTGAGCATGCTCTTTAATTATTGCTGAGTAGTATAACTTGAATAGTTGAGTGTGAAATTGTATCTTGATGTCTTTTTCAGCTCTAATATACAAATATATAATGGCTACATAGATGATAAAATGGATGATGATGTTAGGAATTTAGGATGGTGGTTATAAGAACCTTAGAATGGGAATAATTAAATGTTTACTTTACGTTAATATTCATCTTGCTTTTGGATTTCATATTGTAGTTAGCTAGTTTCAATTTGCTAACTTATTTTGGATTTCAAACTTGGAACTTAGAACTTGGAAAATATTTTTCATATGTTTTGATAAATATTTTGGTATTTGTTTGCTAATTAAACATTTATTGAACTTTTTAAATACATTGGGTCAAAACTTAAATATATTTGTTTTGTTAGTATAGACATAGCGATGTATGACATGCAAATTACATCATATGATGCAAATCTTAGTTTTTTTTTTATTTTATTATTTTTTTTAATGGATGAATTTATAATTTACGTGATTATTCAACATACAAAGTCATTATCAATGTGTTTTTTGCTTTATATCTAAAAATATGTAGGATCTTACGATTCACGATCCGATCCTACGACTTACGATCCCACCTACCTTTAACGATTTTACGTAGGATCCTGATTTTGACAACCTTGTTTATTAATATATTTAAGCTAATATGTAGGCTTATAAAATATGTGGATTTAAAATTTTTTGTAGATAAACGTAAAAATTAATATATTCATACTTACATAAATAATACAAATATATATATATTTATTTATGTATAGAAATATATAAATAGCGGTAAACTCAAAACGGTACACCGGTACCAAAATATTTCGTTCCTCTGACCAAACCCAAACAGCCTCCAGTACAAAATTGACTCTCTTGGTACCAACTCCATCATTTCAATCAAACCTATTTCCTCACAAACATCAAAGCTCAAAGCCAACAACTCATTTTCTTTATAAGCTTCATCCAAAACCCCAAACTCATCTATATTTCCAAAATACAAAAGGGAAAATTACACTTTTTCACCCTAAAATTTACCTCAATTTACAGTTTTTTTTTTTCCATGTACTATCAAAACGCATGATTGACCCCCAAATAAAATACTTTGTAACACTTACCTTCTACCATTTGGTTTGCTATTAGATATAATGAAATTTAGTTTTAAAAATCCATTTTACTCCTCTACTATAAATTTTGGAGAGAGAGGTAAATTGGTTTTTCAATACTAAATTTTGGCAAAGTTTGCACCAAAACAGATGGCAGGGAGAAATTGAAATAGAGTTATAACTTTGGAGAGTTATAATCGTGCATTTTAATATTTCAAGGAATAAAGTGTAAAATGAAGGGCAGAAAAATGTAATTTCCGGTACAAAAAACCACACACAGACCAAACATCAAACACCTCACTTTGAACAAACCCATAGCCAAGACTGAAGCCACAAGCTGAAACCACACCAGACCAGTCAGGCCCACCGCTATCATTGTCATTGTGATAAAGCCAACCATGCCTCTAAATTTCACAATTTTTTATTTTAGTTCTATCAGTTTAGATTTTGTCATTTCAATTCTTTAAATTTCATATTTTTCTAATTAAGTCCTCCGTTAGTGTGCTGTTAGTTCTGTTAATTTCTACCGTTAACATTTATTTATTTATTTATTTTTAATTTATTCTAAATTTTAGAAAAAACATTAATTAGAAAAAAAAAAAACAAAAAGCCAATTAGATGAACGAAGTCGTTCCAATCCCTCCCACACCTGAATAACAAAAATGAAACCAAGATCACCAGCAACCTTACAAAAAATACCACACCTCAAAGGCTACATTCCACAACAAGCCCTCAAAACCCAACCCAACCCAACCCAACCAATTAGACCAAAACCTATTCTACCACCTTTCTCATGGTTTCTACATCTCCCACTCCGATGTCGTTCTCCACCACTGTCGTTCTACATCTCCCACTCCACTCTTTTTAGTCTTCTTTTGGAGCAGGTCATGACTAAGGAGAAGCGCATTAAAAAAATTGGTTTTTCTTTTTCTTTGTTTTTTACTAGGCTCCATACTTCCATAATTTTCTTGGGGAAAGTAAAATATTACTTGGTGTGACCGGTAATACCCGGTGATTTCAACTTTCAACCCTGGGTGACAGTGCACCACACGTGCGTTCTTATCCCCCGTCATTGTAATATTCGGTTTTTGTTTCATTATTATTCTTTTTATGTTGAGGCAGTTTTTTTTTTTTTTTTAATTATAAATTTTATAAGTGTTACTCAATTGAATCCAAACAATTTGTTGTACTGATTAATTAAATAAAAAAACTATTTTTTAAAAATATCCAATCAATTTAACCAAGTGTTTTTAAATTCAATTATAAAACATAATGTACTGCATTTAAATTTACTCATTTTATAAAATGGAATATGTTAATTGCGCTCGATTACAATTGGTAAAAAGGAACCGAACAAGTCCGTCTAAATTTATAAATAACAAAAATTAATAAAAAAAAAACCTTTTAACATAATGTTATATAAGGAGTTAGATTTGATTTGGTGCGTTATTGCACTCCAAAAATAGCGTGAGAAATGAAGGTTAATAAAGTTTTAAAAAAAAATTGATCCAAGAATTAAGGCCAAATATACTTTTACTTTTAATCTTAACCCTTCAATATGGTATGGTATAATGCAATAACCTTAGCTTGTACTTGACTATTACACCGGTTCTCAACTGGTTATACAACTCTCAAAAAGATGAATAAATTGTAACAAAAAAATTATTTCTTCCTTAACACGTACATTTTAATACTAGTTCATCCTATGCTTATAAAATTTATGGGAATAAAACTTTATGAAAAGTTAAAAGTATTATTTCTTTCTGGGAGTTGAAGTCCCTGCCCTGCCCGTCGTGGTGGTTCTCTGGGACCTCTATGGTGTGCATCAGACATTTGGTGTTAAAGCTGGTTACAGAGGGTTTTACTCCACTAAACTTGCGGTTGCTGAGCTCAATCCTAAGCTAGTACATAGCTGGCACAATAAAGGTGGCACTGTTTTTGAGACGTCGTTCCTCTGGCTTTTTTTTTTTTTTTCTTTTTTCTAAATTTAAATTAATGTCTTTTTTCTAAAATTAAGAAATAAATTTTAAAAAAAAAGTTAATGGTAAAAATTACCACGGAAGACTTAATTAAGAAGGAATGAAACTAATTAGAAGAATGAAATAACAAAACTCATACTTATATAACAAAAATGAAAAATAGTGAAATTTAGAAAGTAAATTTTACATTTTAACCTATTATTTAATTATGTGAAAAATTTTTCAAAGTCATTATTGCCATCATCATGATATTTTTATTTTTACTTGTCTTGTCACTGATTTAGTTTTAGGCCACGATACCATAAAAGCACCATTTGTTTGAGTTATCGTAATAAATTTGAATAATGGTACCATGTCCATTAAATAATTGATTAAACAAATACTAGCTGTTATTTACTTAGTAGTGACTAAGAGCCCATTTGGAATGTACTTATTTGTTTAAACTTATTTGAGTTTTTAGCTTTTTTATTTTTTTGGTATTATTTATGAGTCTCATTGCACTTTTGATACTATTTATAATTTATGAATTCTATTGTACTATTCAGCTAACTTTTAATTTTTTTTTTTACACTTTTTGTAAAAAGTTTTCAGTTTCAATTAAATAAGCTGTTTCCAAATGGATACTAAGTGTGTGTTTGGCAAAAAATATTTTTGCCAACTTATTTTATTATTCAGCTTATTTTTGCTACTATTTATGGGCCCCACTGCACTTTTTGATACTATTCATGGTCACATTGTACTATTTCAGCTAACTTTTACATTTATCTACAGTACTTTCAGCAGAAAATTTTCAATTTCAGCAAAATAAGTGGATCCCAAACAAACCCTAAATGTACTTAATACGTGTGGATTTCTTCCACCTTCCCATGGGATAATTTGATCACTGAACTTGTCCTCGGAGGAGTGTAGACCATTTTTATCCATGAAATTATTTCAAAATAAAATGTTTATTTATTTATTTTGTTTTTCCCTTTAAAAAATATTAAAGGGCACCCTTTTTCTATTGCGTTCTAAGATTTAACAATTGGTTGTATACTTTCTTCAGAATGGAATTCTTTGCCTAAATTGAACAAGCTAAAGCACATAGATTTAAGTTGGAATCTCTTGCAAAAGGACATTTTAAGATTTTTGGGTGCAGTCCCAGATCTTAAATATCTGGACCTAAGTTACAATGAAATGCAAGGGCCTCTTTCTAGCAAAGGTACGTACATGTAAATTTGAATTTTTCTCAAAATTTCCCCCTAAATTTTCTTTAAAAAAGATACCATGAAAAAACTCAAACAAAATTGAAATCTTATATGCCTTATTAACCTCATCTACATTTACGCTAATTGTACATGCTTTCTAGTGAATATTTCAATGCATTCAATAAGATCGATTAAGATTCTCTAGAGTTTTTAGGGTACTTTACTACAAAGAATTCTTTAAATCCTAATTTTTCCTTCAATATGACTAATGTAATTCTCTTCACCTATGATTTAGAACTGAGTAATCTAAGAAATTTGGAGGTACTCATCGTGCGAGAGAATCGACTCAATGGAAGCCTACCATTGAAGGGTAAAATTCCATCATACATTTTTTAACGGCTAAAGCAATTTACCTCTGAGAAGAAATGTCTTTTAGTATCCACAAGTACGCCATTTATAAGATTTACTCTTTACACTATCTCTTTTTAATTCTCTTGGCAGATATGACAAATTTCAGGAGTTTGGAGATTTTAGATATGAGTGGCAATATGTTCACTGGAATTCTTTCTCCATATATTGGGACACTATCTTCTCTCAAGGCTATATCATTATCTCAAAATAAACTCCACGGGAATTTACATGCTAAAGGTAAGAATCTACTATGAAATCTGGCATTTATACTTTGTTAATGTTACCTGTACTTATCTGACATAGATTAGGAGTGTAAAAACTAAAAACAAATTAAGAAGAATGACAGAAATATAATTATTCATGTTAGGTTTTATTGGCACATTCCATGACAATGTAATCTTGTTTGAATATGTAATGTGTCACCAAGAGTTCAAAATTACAAGTCCAAAATGTAGTTCAAAAAAGACACCTGTTTGATTGATGATTGATCAATCAAACAAGTGTCTTTGATAGCCATTTGATCGTAGCTTGACCGATTAAAAGAAGATTCTCGAAACTTCCTTGATAGCAACTCGATTGATTGAAAATCTTGAAACACGGATTTTGACATGTTTTAGTTGAGTTAGTGCTACCTTGTTTTTCATGCCTAACCCGCAAAAATATATAAGATACTTAGTGACGTGCTACAAAAGAGAAAACCTAAACCAAGAAATCATCAACCCGTGAGTCGAAAGACCTAAGATAATTATCATCTGCTGTGTTGCTACTAACATGGTGCGGATCAAGAGTTGAAGCCGCAAAGCCATCTCAGTGTGTTGTGTTGGGGATTTTACCAAATCAAAGCATAACAATGAGAGAACAAAATGAACACATCAAGTAAATAGAAATTAGTGATTGACTTGGAGGCACAATTGAATGTTATCTTTAGACAATATTTGTCCCCATACGCAAGTTGCTAAAGGGTTTCTACAAACTTTTTCCCAAGATACAACCAAGTTTATTGGTTCTACAAATAGCAATTTTGGAGAATACCTACAGGAATTATTGTGTTTCTTTGTAACTTACTATTTTGGAGAATACCCACAGAATACCAAGTCATATTTTCAAGTGAACATTAACCTCTATTTATACCCATAGGGTTATAACCATTCAAAAGATACGCATGGAGAGTTACGATGCCTCAAAAAACCATTTACAAGATTTAAAACCTTTCCCAATGTTCAGAATGGTTATCACAATTCTGCAGAAAATTCTGCAAAAAACAGTTTTTACGAGGCTCGATTGATCGAGAGGAATCGAGCATCAATTGAAGGCTCTTTTTGATCGATCGAACAGGAATCGAGCATCAATCGAGTTAGGTAGAAACTTCAAATCATTTTTCTTGATCAATTCGATCGATTGAACAAAAGCTTTGACTGATTGAACATCCTGAAACTTGAATTTTCACAAAGAAAATTCCAAATCTCGAAATTCAATTTTATTCATTTTACAAATGAATAGTCTCCAACCTTATATCATTATTACAATCTATCCTTGTATATACCTTTATATACAACATGTTGTTACAAATATAAAATCTTCAAGGTTTTACGCAATCCCTGTAGCGTTTTTATCTTTCAAGGTTCTCCATCGATTTTTCACTTCGTCACCATATTGCTGAATTTATCATGAATTACTTTTTACATTGGGTGACATGCTTGCTTGGGGTGATTAACCTATGATAATCTTGTTTACATAATTTTGTTAATTGGCTTAAATAGTTTAATCTACTGGTTGATAATCCAAGGGGTCAAAACATATTCATTCCAATTACTATTCTGGCCAGTAAACTAATTGATTGTCTTGTTGATTTTTACATTGGCACATAATTAGGATGGACACTATTAATGTTATTGCTTTTGACAGATTTGGGTATGCTGAAAAAACTTGAAGAGTTAGATCTTTCTGACAATCACTTTGAATGGATCCTCCCTCCATGCCTAAGTCGTTTGACATCTCTTAGGTTATTAGATCTATCTAAGAACCAATTCAGTGGAAATTTGTCTTCATCTGTGATAGCCAACTTGACATCCCTTGAGTACATTGATCTTAGTTATAATCGTTTTGGCGGTTTATTCTCATTCAGCTCATTTGCCAATCACTCTAAGCTCAGAGTGATTCGATTGAAAGGTGAAAACTACCGGATTGAAGACGGTAACAAAATTGTGAGTGAAAGCAACACATTTGAGATTGAAACTGAAAATCCCAGTTGGGAACCTTTGTTTCAGTTAAAGGTGCTAGTGCTGCCTAACTGTGATCTGAATAAGTTATCCTCCAACATTCCAAAGTTTCTCTTTTACCAGCAAGAATTGGAATTGGTTGATATCTCTCACAATAGGTTGAAGGGAAGCTTCCCCGTTTGGTTGATTGAAAATAATACTAGATTGCAATTGCTAAATCTTCGGGATAATTATTTTGGGGGTCAATTTCATTTGCCAATAGATCATTGCAGTAATCTTTCTTGGTTGGATTTCTCTTACAATAACTTTAATGGGCAACTGGAAGAAAATATTGGAAAGATGATTCCAAACTTACAATATCTAAATATATCTCAAAATCATTTTGAAGGTTTTCTCCCATCCTCAATTGGTGACATGAGTAATTTGGAGAAATTGGACTTGTCCAATAATAATTTTTCAGGAGAGGTGCCAATGAAATTGGTTGCCAATTGCACCTCCTTGGTAGTTTTGAAGTTATCTTATAATAAATTTCATGGTGAAATTTTCTCAGAGGGATTCCAATTTTTTAATAGTAGCTTACGTATTTTGGAATTAAAAAACAATCAGTTAACAGGTACTTTGCCAACTATGGTACCAGCAGCTGGTAGTCGGCTGGGGCTCCTAGATATTAGCCACAATGGCTTCTTAGGTTTAATTCCCAGATGGATGGCAGGAAATCTGCGGTATGCATGGTCTGCAGACATGAGTAATAATTTTTTTGAAGGTCCAATTCCATGTGAAATGCATGCATTTATTTTAATAGACCTTTCTCATAACTTGCTTTCTGAATGGTCACCTTCTTGCGTTGATTTATATACTATTCAACATCTATTTTTACAAGACAACAAACTCACTGGATCATTACCGAAACTTTCTTTCAATTTTTCACTTCATCTGGTGACATTGGACATTAGAGATAATAAATTTTATGGTAGAATCCCTATTGGAGTGGGCGTGCTTCCAAATTTAAGAATATTGTTGTTGAGTGGCAACAATTTTAGTGGTGTGATTCTGGACAAGCTGTGTTGGTTAAAGAATATTGCGATAATGGATCTTTCCAGGAACAATTTTTCTGGAACAATACCACATTGCTTTCACGACCTAAAATTTGAGAAGATAGATGCTTTTGATGGCCTTACTGAACCAAATTCCACTTTTTTGGAGTTCAGAGATATAATTGTCCCATATCGAAGTATCCTCAAAAGGAATTTTGAAAATTTTGAGGTAGAACGAGAGGTTGCTGCAGAGATTGGGATTGAGTTTGAAATGAAATATAGATCTTACTTCTACAAGGGTGGCATTCTTGATCTCATGTCTGGATTGGATTTGTCAGTCAACAAACTAACAGGTGGCATCCCTCCAGAGTTAGGACAACTATCTCCAATTCTTGCACTAAACTTGTCTTACAATCAATTGACAGGTTCCATTCCAAATACATTCTCAAAATTGACTCAGTTGGAGAGTTTGGACCTTTCTCACAACAATTTGAGTGGAGAAATTCCTTCAACATTGATTGATCTGCACTTTTTAGAAGTTTTCAATGTGGCTTACAACAACTTATCAGGTAAAGTTCCAGACATGAATGGACAATTTGGAACATTTCAAAATAGCAGTTACGAAGGAAATCCATTCCTTTGTGGACCACCGCTAGAGAAAAGTTGCACCAGGGTTGATAAATCACCTCCATCACCAATAAAATCTTCAAATGCAAGTCACGGAAAATGGTATGATGTGGATCCTTTAGTCTTCTCCACAACTTTTATCGTATCATACGTTATTTTCTTTATTGGTGTAGCTTGTATTCTTTATATTAATCCTTATTGGCGACAACGATGCTTCAATTTGATTGAGAATCGTATGTACTGGTGCTATAATTTTGCATTTTATAAGCTAGAAAGGTTGTCAAACTGTATTTGTCATTAGTTATACTTAATAGGTGATGATGGACACCTATGTGTCTATTTGGTTATGAATAATGGTTATTATGAATATGAAACAAAGTGTTCTGTTTACAATTTTCCAACCTCTATTGTAGTTTTGTTTTGAAACAATTAGAAGGAAGTTTTTAATAGCCATATATAATGCTCATCTGCTTATAAAAAAACATGTAAGTCATTTTGTGGCATATGATATCTTTAAATGGGAAACTAGTTTCAATTGTACAGCATATCATTAAGAAAAAAGGAAAATTAAATAACGTGATTTATTAAGAATAACAT
Source organism: Notholithocarpus densiflorus (assembly GCA_030021035.2). Classification (NCBI taxonomy): domain Eukaryota; kingdom Viridiplantae; phylum Streptophyta; class Magnoliopsida; order Fagales; family Fagaceae; genus Notholithocarpus; species Notholithocarpus densiflorus. The sequence goes on from JARYZH020000401.1 coordinate 122,815, forward strand.
AGCTAATGTGAATAAATTGTAAAAATTCTGTTTTGACCCCTATCTGTTCTAATTAACATACTTGAATTTCACTTAGACGCAACATCAATTCAAATAGTTGTAAAAAATTGACATTGGTAAATTAAATACTCATGCATCACCACAATCAATAAAGAAGTAAAAATAAATCATAAAGAACACAAGGATTTGGTGACGTTGTGGGAAGCTTCTGAAGGACTTCAAAAAAAAAAAAAAAACACTCTGAGAGTAAACCTATTCCATAAGGAATCCTCTATAAAAGAAATTTTTATGAGACCGACTTACAAACCTTTTAGCTAATAAGTGTATTGTAGCGACGACACTAAGGTAGTCGCTAATAAGTCGTCGCTAACGTCATGGAGGGAATTTTATTTACTTTTGAAAAATGGAGGGAAACTTTTAGCAACGACAATAAATTTTGTTGCGACGACATTTACGACGCTAAAATAAGGTTTATTTTAATGACAACATCTATCATCGCTAATAATCATCTTTAGTGACGACCTTATGTTTCGTCACAGATATGTGGCCAAAAATATATAGTAAATATATTATATATATGCTTTATTTATCAGTGATGACACATTGGTGGTCGCTATTAGGATGCTATTATCGATGACACAACATGTTGTCGCAAATATATCTACCTAAATATAATGGAGAGTAAACTTTTCACACTCAAAAAGCGGTGGGAATGAAGCCGGACCATCCACCTCTACACAACACAATATGTACGGCTCTACCCAAGTTGGGCCATCAACAACTGCCCGTAATGAGCTGACCACCTTCAATGAGTATAATCCAATTAGTGTCAACGAGTACTGCATGTCTTTATATCAATAGATTGGCCATTATCCCCAACCTAGTTCAAGACCTCCCTCCTATCACCCATCGCCACCTCCATCCTATTCTGGGTAATACAATTATGACCAGGATAGCCAATCCCCTTCCCAACAACATCTGTATCCAACTTTATATGATGGCCAACCCATGTCTAATCCATTTCACAATAATCCATATCCACATGGGCAGTACAGCTATGAACAACATGACTTGTTCATCACACCACAACCTTCCTAACCATCCCCTCATGTTGGTGATTTCTGCACACCATGGGCATGTGCTCCGAACTCTAAGGAAGAGGCCTCCATAACAGACTCTGAGGAAGATGCCTCCATTAAGGACAGTGGGGAAGATGCAGAAGATATAGAGGTGTCATCAGATGATGAAAGTGACGAAGGTGGTAATTATCAAACAAATTTTGATATTAGAAATGCAGCCAAGGCGCATGGGGAAAAGTCCCTCTTCTAAGATGGTTGTACCTGTGCAAGCACAAAGGTACCCTCAACGAGTAAATAGGCATCCTCCACGTTGTGGAACACAACAAAAACTTCATGTACCCTATCGTGGCAATCACTAATCAATATAAAATGACTGTCTATTAAGAATATATTAAAGTATTATCATTTTTTGTGCATCATTGTAGCAAAAAATATTATGCCTAAATAGTATACTAATCACATTATACTACTAACCGCAAGACCTTTGTGAAAATAAGAAATGTGTACACATATTTTGGTATTTGAAATTAGAGCCCAATTAATCTAATCATACATCTATTTAATATAATTGTCCAATCCTACAAATCCAACATAGAATCTATATGTGTAGCAACAATTGTAGGCGCAGAATAGGCAAAAAAAAAAAAAGTTTCAAACTTCTATTTTTGTAGTCGATCTTTTTTCCTTTGCATGATGGCTACTGTGGTGTACATTTCTATTTTCGTTCTCCACAACCTCTCTTCCAAACCCTCATAAAAGTGTCAAAGAAAAATAAAACTTTCACCATATAATTTTCGTCCAAATTTATAGCAGCAACTTTTGAGTTAATTTCGGCCTTCAAAAATTGTGATTTTCAAAAAACTCAAAACTGCAAAGTTGTAGATATTTAAGTCACAATTCCAGCCCATCCAATCTTGAGTCAATTGGATTTTTGAAGAGAGAGATACGTCAAAAATACTGATTAGTGCTCAAATCTGATTTTTCCTCTTCAGATTGTGGCCCTTTGATTTCTTTCCTTATTTGAAGCTTTCAAACATGGTAAATGGCCCAAGCACTCCATAAAAAGTATACATTTTAAGGTGTTATCGAACCCCTAAATTGTAATACACAATATATACACACACACACACACACACAAAATAAACATACACCCCAATCCAACTTGCAGTGATAGAAAACATCATAGCATATATGCTTGTCAATGAAATTAGTACCAACTTGTTATTTCAAATAATACAAACTAACAATACAGTCCAACTCCTAAAAAAAAAATACGGTCCAACCAATCCACTGAAGTAGATTGAATACTGATGTTGGGTCATTCAGTTTGACCACTAATGGAGCCAGCCACAGTTTGAGTGGGGCATGTTCTTCTATTATGGCCTTCTTGCCTATAAAGACTGCACAATGGCCTTGATTGATGCTTTGTCCCTAAATCCATTTCATTTTGAAGCCGTCTCGATCTTGGTCGACCTTTTGCACGGCACAGATTGACATTAGGATACAAGACCAGGAAATCAGGCTCATTCCAATGTACACTGTTTGGAACCAAGCGAAATCTAGGTGCATAACAAGCAACTTGTTCTTCCAAATGGTAGCAGTGGTCAATATATCGCATTGCAGATATGCTTTGATATTTACACATGGCAATGACATGTGAGCATGGAATCTTATAAACCTGCCATTTTTGACAACTACAAGTTCTCTGCCTCATATTTACCTCATGACGATGATTACCCTTATATGCAGTGTTAGGGTTTATTGGTGTTCTGACTTCAAATAGACCATCTTCATGACTGAACACAGTAACTGAATGCTTTGGTGCCTTTTTTTCCCATTTATTGAATTTATTCTTTGCATAGGCTGTAATGAGTTCACTGGTTGTAACCTCTGCGCGTGTCTTAGTATACCAATCGGCAAAGTAGGCTACACAATGGTAGTATGTAAGTTTGACTAACGCAGTAATGGGCAAATTTCTAACACTCTTTAGAATACCATTGAAGTTTTCAGACAAGTTTGTGGTCATTGCCCCATAACGATGTCCACTGTCGTGTGCTAACATCCACTTCTACACTGGTATATACCTTAAATACTTATCACCATCTGCATTTAATTGAATAATTCTATCCCTGGTTATTTGATACGTTCGTACCTGATTCTCCATGCCTACCCACATTACCATAGCCTTCAAGTTTTTATTCTCAATTTGTTGATTGAAATTGCTAGCCACATGGTGAAGGCAAAAACGATGATACCAATGTGTCGATTGACATATAGTCCGTATCGCTGAAATTATACCAGGGTGACGATCAGACATGACGCATAACCCATCCCGATTAATGACATTATTCTTAATACAACGCAAAAACCAACTCCAGTTGTCATTAGTTTCCTCATCCACAATGGCAAAGGCAAGTGGAAAAAGTCTATTGTCACCATCCCACGTTGATGCAATCAGTAACTTACCTTTGTACTTACCATATAGGAAAGTTCCATCTATACTAATCACTGGCCTACAATGTTGAAAACCTTCAATTAATGAACCAAAAGCCTAGAACACTTTGTCGAATATTGCACAGCCTGGCACAGTAGCAGGTAATGTTCTCAAAATAACCTTGCTGCCCAGGTTTGAATTAGTCGAAGCTTTCAACCATTTTGGCAATAATTGGTAAGTGTTGGGAAATTTAGATCCCGGTTAATAGAATTAACAAGTTTTAAACCTAAATTGTTAATTAGATTTATTATGAATAAAACTTATTCAAACACACAAACATCAATATCATGTTCATATCATGCATAGCGGAAAAGTAAATAAAACAAGATATGATGACCTAGGAAAACCAATGAAACAAACTAGTTTCATAGTAAAAAACCTAGGGGGAAACCTTCTCGAAAAGCAATTCACTATAGTAAAGAGAAGTTTCAGATCTAGTACAAAACTTTTGTTCTTAGACTTTACAATCCCCGTAGATGAACTTACAGCAGAAACTTTCTACCACTTCAGAACCTTTAAACTCTTCAATATATGAACGCCACCCTTTTGCACGGATCTCAGTACTTGACTAATTCCAGCAACTTGAAGATGTTGTTGGCTGCAAAGTTCTTCACTTCATCAATAATGAAGATCAAGAAGTACTTGGTTATAAAACCCTAAGGTGCAAAAGACGCGCAACTTCTTGTAGAGAGAATAAGACACTAGGTCACTTTCTGCATGTGTTCTCCATGTATAACGGCCTTTAAAATAAGCCTTATATATATTTAGGGTTGTGAGAAAAGAAACCATACACATACATGTCAGCTAGAGCCAAAAATCAGATTTGGAAATTTTGATTTCATAGATCTTGATAGATTCAGCTTATGTCGAGCTTTGTTCTTAAATCTCGATAGATACTGTTTCTGTCGAGGTATCTGTCGAGTTTTAATGAATAGCTTTTCTTCACTTGTTTCTTGGTCCAATCTTCATGGCTTTAATACTTGACTTGAACTCTTGTTTCTTGAAGAACTAAACCCATCCTAGATCTACCAAATTACAAGTAAAGTGCATTTTGTCAAAGGATTAGCCAATTACATAAAACATGTTCTTAACAATCTCCCCCTTTGGCAATTAGTGACAAAACCACAACAAAACAACTAATTATGAGAGAAGTCTTAAATTACTTAACTCATAACCACTTGTTGTATTACACAATAAATTTATCCCAACTACAAACTCTTGAAAAACTTTGCAAGAAAAGAGTTCATGGCATGATAGACTTTCACAACCTGTCTTTCTGAAACACTTAAACAAAACTCATCAAGGCATCATGTGTGAAACAGAAATAAAGATTGTGTACATAAAGAAACATGTGTATAAAGAGAGAAAATAAACAACACATGTAGAAGTAGGTGAAGAAAACATACATCATCATCATATATATATAAAAAAGTACAATGTATGTAATAAAATGGTCACAAGACCAGTATACAAGAAGCTCCTAAAACAACAAGGAGGTAAACACTCCCCCTAACAAGATGAAACACAACTCCCCCTTCAAAGACATGTATTTCTCCCCTTAACATGTAGAATCTTAAAAAGAAACCACATTTTCTCCCCCTTTTTGTCATGATTGACAAAGGGTACAAGAAGCTATAAAGCTATACCCGAGAAACATAAAGATGATCTAAGATGATCAAGGGGGCACAAGGAATCCATATAAATGCATGAATGTAATGAAACAAGATGCTATGGATGACAAGATAATAGAAAGATGCAAAAAATGTGAAAAACAATGCATGCAAGAGGGTCTCGACAAATCGAGAAGCTGTCGAGTTGGCAGAGAACATATAAAATTACCTCGATAGATCGAGATATGTGTCGAGAATCTATTGAGAAGCTACCCAGAAATCTCGATGGATCGAGAATCTGTCGAGAATGTATCGAGAAGACAGAGAGCACAGAAATTTGTCTCAATGGATCGACCTAGCTGTCGAGAAGCTATCGAGGTCAAATCCAGAAATCTCGATAGAAGAAATTTGTCTCGAGCTGCTGTTGAGATGCTATCGAGAAGGTATCGAGTAGTTGTCAAGAAGATAGAAGCAAGGTTTTCCAAGGAAGGAAAAACACATAAGATGAATGCAACAAGATAGCTACTTAAACAAGCATCCAAGCAGCATGTTAAGCACTCAAACACAGCTTAAATCTAGATGTAAAGAATTTCTAGATCAAAAGACACACATACATACTAAACAAGTCTAACCAATTTTATTTTTCAAAAACAAGTTAAGACAGTTTAGTAAGCATATATTAGCACATGTATCCTTTGTGATGGCCAAATCACATTGTACCTGCACGTGTATCAAGAGTAGCAAAGAATTTGCGTGTTGTGTGTGAAACAAAGCAAGAGTGCATAAGTGTCTCATATTATGAAGATTTGAGACATGAGAAAATCAAATACACTTACGTACAATCAAAACTATTTGATAGGGACTATCACCTTCGAGGTACATCCTATAACTCCTACATCTCCTAGCTTGCAACCACATTAAAAGCATTTTGATTCTTTTTGCTTTTTATTTTTCTTTGCATATTTTTCTTTTAAGCATAGCATGCATAGACATATAAGAGAGAAAATAAATACCCAATTATGTAAGCCAAAACATCACAATTTTGCTATATCGAAGCACACAAATGTTATACATAATTGGCGGGCTTTAGTGGTGAGATGGTTATTTATGCCTTTCTCTTAGGATTTTCTAATCATTCCTGTCAAAAAGAGTGATATGAGTATGAGATATAAGAGACAATCTTAATCGTACTCATCACAACCACGAGCCATAAAGCTCACTTGCTTAGTTGTGCATTGAGATGCTCATTTAAGCTACAAGAGATACAAAGTTTAGAAACTTTGTTTTAATTGCCATCCAAGGTACACAAGTACCAATATATACAAACACATACTGTTTTTGAATTTTTCTGATTTTTTCCCTTTTTTATTTTGAAAACAAAACAAAATAAAAATTAAACAACCAAACAAAAATAGACAAACAACATGAAAGTATGAAGATATATGCAAATGCATGAAAGCATGATTCCAAAAACAGATAAGAAATCAAACAAAGAGAGTCATACTTTAAATAGAAAGAAATAAAGTAGAGGACAGATAGAAAAGAAACTTAAGTCTTAGGCTCCTTTCTTACCCACATAACACGAGTCTTTGGCCGTGAAGATGAACAGGCACGTGTCCTAGTATGTCTACTAAAGGACATAGAAGAATTAGAATTCTCTTGAAATTGAGTTAAAAAGCTCAAAGTTTTTAATAACTCTTTAAACAAAGGTGTTGAACCTTGAGAGGGAGCCTGTAACCATTTGGACACTTGCTTATGAGGATACAACTTGAAGCAATTAGGACGAATGTGTTCAGAAACACCACAACTTGAACTACTAGACTTCCTAGAGTGAGGTCTAACAAAGGAATTAGAATTAGCCAAATCAGTTTTGAATTTCATACCTTTATCACCTTTCTCAAATTGGGGCACAAATACAGTCTTTGATCTAGAAGCCGTGGAAGAGGAGGGGCTGGAGGAAACAACATATCTTAAGCCAATCTTATCAGAATTAGGCTTTTGAGTACTCAATACCTCATCAAGTTTTGCACTAGACATCATCTCTATTTGAGTTCTAGCTTGACTAAGCTCAACCTCAAGATTCTTGACCTTCTCTTCTAATGAGGTGTTCTCTACAACAAGAGTCTTAACTAACCTTGTAGTCTCATCTAGTTCGACTAACAGTTCAACTTGTAGTCTCATCTAGTTTGACTAACAGTTCAGCTTTTTCAGTTTTTACCTCATTAAGCTCTTTTCTACAAAGATGAGAAGTCTTTTCAGATTTTATAAATTCAGTGCATAGCTTATCATAGGCTTCTTGAGAGGTCAACTTCTTGGGTACTTCATCATCAGAAGAATCCTCACTGTCACTAGCACTCTTCGCAATCACCTTATCAGTTGTGGCAGCAAAAGCCATATAATGACCACATTCATCCTCATACTCATCAAAAAGATCACTCTCAAAATCACTCAAGGTAGCAACCAACACATTACCTTTTGAATTCTTGGTCTTTTCCTTCATAAGATAGTTTGGGCACTTTATTCTCATATGACCAAAACCTTTGCACTCATGGTACTGGATGAGGGGTTTCTCATTCTTACCCTTTCTAGAGGATTCAGATTTCCTAGGGGCTTTGTTCTTACCCTTTTCCTATATTGGAGAAACTTGATAATCTCATTAGCTATGAAGGTTAAGTCCTCATCCTCATCCTCATCTTCATCTTCATCTTCATCTTTAGAGTTATCACTCTCTTCCTCTATACCCTTAAGAGCTGTTAGGGACATATTTTATGTGATTGGCTAATCTTTTGACAAAACACACTTTACTTGTAATTGGGTAGATTTAGGATGAGTTTTGTACTTTAAGAAACAAGTGTTTAAGTCAAGTATTGAAGCCATGCAAATCTGACCAAGAAACAAGTGAAGGAAGCGTTATTCATTAAAGCTCGACAACAATCTTGACAGAAAGACTTCTATCGAGATTTAGTGTTGAAGCTTGACAGAAGCTTGACACAAACTGTATTTGTCAAAAATTACGAAATCAGACTTTTCAGATATGATTACATTCATATTCCTATTTATTTGTGTAGGATTTCTTTTCTCACAACCCTAGACATATATAAGGATTATTTTAAAGGCCTTCGTGCATGCATTGTGTGACTGAATGCAAAAAGTGACCTAGTTCATCATTCTCTTTGAAGAAGCTACTGCGTCTGTATGCTAAGGGTTTTGTGACCAAGAAACTTCCTGATCTTCATTGTTGATGAATTGAAGACCTTTGCAGCCAACAATCTTCTTCAAGTTGGTGAGTTAGTCACGTACTAGGATTCGTGCATCATTGGTTAGTCACGTACTGGGATTTGTGCATTGAACGAAGAGATTGCCGCTAAAATACAAGTCCAATTGGGTATTAGGGTAAGGGTTCAACTGTAGGTTGGTATTTTGGGATAGGCCAAAGGGTTTGGTAAGATTCCTTATACTTGTAACCGCTTGTGATTGATAATAGTGGATTCTTGGGAGTAGTGACCTTAAATTTACCCGGTGGGGTTTTGTCTCGGTGGTTTTTCCCATTCGTAAACAAATCACCTGTGTCAAATTTATTTTTCGCTACATTTAGTTATTTAGTGATTTTTTTGTGCTACCACGCCATTACATGTAATTGAACCTAATTAATTAATTTGGGTAATTAATTAATTTGCAAGAGGTTAATTCATTTTAACCCAACAAGAGCCATGTTGCTACTCTTTCCACATTTTCCCATTTTACCTAATCCCATCTCATAGGTTTGAAGGTTTCCTACAAGCTCAGTCAAAGGAATTTGATCAATGTCATTCACTTCTTCAATGACAGTGATCTTGGCATGGAATCTTTCGGTAGGGACTTAAGGATTTTCCTAACAATTTTGGGTTTCGCAATAGATTCTCCAAGATTGAAGGCAGAATTCACAATATCCTTGAGTTTAGCATAGAACTCATCAAATGTCTCATCCTCCTCCATCCTTATTTCTTCAAAATTGCTGGTGAGTCTTTGAAGCTTAACGGTCTTCACTGCATTGGTACCTTCATAGGTGGTCTTAAGAATAGTCCATGCTTCCTTAGCAATTTCCGTGGATGATATTTTCTTGAATTCCTCTTTGGTCACACCACTAAACAAAGCATTCAAAGCCCTATTGTTGAAATTTGTTGCTTTGATCTTTGCTTCATCCCAATCCACCGACGCTTCCTTTGGCTTAACCCAGCTGACTTCAAAAGCTTGTCATACTTTTTCATTAAGTGCCTGCAAAAAAGCTTTCATACGAACTTTCCAACATGCATAGTGAGTACCATCAAACAAAGGAGGAATTAAAAGAGATTGTCCACGATCCATGACAACGAGGGTCAAGGATCACACTTAGGAAATTAATCCAATTAGAGTGTACCCGCTCTGATACCATTTGTTGGGAAATTTAGACCCCGGTTGATAAAATTAACAAGTTTTAAACCCAAGTTGTTAATTAGATTTATTATGAATAAACCTTGTTCAAACACACAAACATCAATATCATGTCCATATCATGCACAACGGAAAAGTAAATAAGACAAGATATGATGACCTAGGAAAACTAATGAAACAAACTAGTTTCACAGTAAAAAAACCTGGGAGGAAACCTTCCCGAAAAGCAATTCACTATAGTAAAGAGAAGTTTCAGATCTAGAACAAAACTTTTGTCCCTAGACTCTACAATCCTAGTAGATGAACTTACAGCAGAACCTTCTACCGCTTTAGAATCTCTAAACTCTTCAATATATGAACGTCACCCTTTTGCACGAATCCCAATACGTGACTAACTTGAACAACTTGAAGATGTTGTTGGCAGTAAAGTTCTTCACTTCATCAATAATGAAGATCAAGAAGTATTTGATTACAAAACTCTATGGTGCAAAAGACGCAGTAACTGTTGATACCGTATTTTGTCTACCCTCGATTTGCATGCCAGACCCTGAAAAATCCAAAAATTTCATTTTCTCTCCATGGGGTCAAGAGAACATATATAATGGCGTAGCGCAACCCGTTCGGACACCGGAGCACTCAAAGTGCCTTTTTCAGCTAAAATGACCAAAATGCCCCTGGTCAATCCTGAGTTGACCGAAGGTCAAACAATGTCAAAATCCTCACGAAACAACATTTTTCAAGGTTTTATATTAAACCCAAGATCCTCGGAGAATTTTAGCAACTTTGACCAAGTTCGACGAAGTTTAACCTAGAGTTGACTCCTGGTGGGCCCTCAGAAACCCTAATCTTGATCTGCTCATCAAAATAGGTTGAGACCAATTTCATTGCGAATATAATCAAATTCTCATTCCAACAACTATTCATGGGTCAAAATCGGAGTTAAAACCGTTGAGACACTGAGAAAATCGTGAAAAGCGCATCAACACACTTCCTAAGGTCATAAATTTTGATCCAACTGTTGAAATTTTAATTTCTTTAGTTTTATGAAAACTAGACATTCGGAGTTTTCTAGGGACACCAAGATCGCCTCAATCCGAGTCTGGAAAGACCTCCAAATGCGCATCTGAAGTCAAAACTGAAAAAGTGCATAAGGACGAAATTGCTGACGTCGGTCGGGCTTGACCCGACGCACCAACAAGGCCTATAAAAGGCTCCTGGCAACTCAGATTGAGGGGGAGAGGTTTTGGGAGCTGTTTGGGCATCTTTCTGGGCATTTTTTTCTCTCTGGGCATTTTTTCTCTCTTTTTTCACCATATTTCTCTCCCAAAAAATACAAAAACATATCAAAACTTCTTGATTCTTTTCTCTTCTCCAAAAATATAAGGTAGTGTTCATACCATCCATCTTCCTCTCCTTGGTTCCATACCTTGGATTTGAGGCATAGGGGTATGGATGTAGCTTTTTGGCTACAATCCATACCCCTTTTTCTATAAAGCTTCATCAAGCTTTTTATCCTTTCTTTTTGCTTGAATAACATGATTTATTGCTTTCTTTAGCATGTTTCTTGCTTTATTTGTGCTTCTAGCTTAAATCTCCTTGCTTATTATGCCTTATGCCATGTTTTATGCTTGGATCTACATTTTTCATGTGGTGCTTGTGTTTGGATCTACAAGTTTCCATGCTTTCCATGTTTATGGCTTGATTTACATGTTCTATGTTAGTCTATATGCCTATCTCCATGCTTGCGCCTAGATTTATGGGTCCCTATGCTTGCTTTTATGCTTTACGCCATGCTCACATGTCTAGACCCATGTGTTTATGCCTATGTTTACATGTCTACTTGCTTACATCCTTACATGCTTATATGTTTAGATCTACATGTTTTCATGCCATGTGCTATGATTTCATGCTTAGATCTATCTTTTCTTGGTATTGTTGTTTAGATCTACATGCTTACATGCTTGATATCACATTTTTTGCCATGCCTTGCTTAGATCTACATTTTTACATGCATGTTTCTATGCCTATATGTCTAGATCTATGGTTTCACATGCTTGCGTGCTTAGGTCTTCTTCTCTATATGCTCTATGCTATTTCCCATGTTAGATCAATATGCTTGCGTGCTTCTTGCCAGGTTTATGTGTTTAGGCCTAGGCTTTGTTTGTCATGCCATGTGCTATTGTAGCCCTTTTGTTCCTTTTATCGCATTTTCTTATGTTTTGGCCTATTGGTTCGGACCCGATCTAGACCCTATAGTCTTTGTCATAGTCCATACACCAAGGCCCACATCAAAGGGTTTTGATCATCCTATTTGCATGTCTATGCTTGCTTGCTTCTATACTTTATGCTTGTGTTAGTCTCTCTAGTTCTAGGCTTTGCCATGTTTGGCGCCCTCCGCAGGCTTGGCCTTGTGTCACAGGGTCAATTTTTCACTCAAATTTTCTACATGTGATGGCCCTAAGCCCCTGACTTAGTCTCAGCCAACACCACACACACACTGCAATAACACTTAGGACAGATTATCTAGGGATGTTTAAACACATAGCACACACAATATTTACAGGGAACCCACCCCCAACCTTTATTACTTAATATCAAGTACAAAGGAAACCCTTTTACAAGCCCTAGAGAATTACAAAAAACGTTCTCAAGGCCAATACACTTTGCTATTGACACCCCCAACAGCCTTAGGGTTAAATACACAGAATTAACTGCTTTGGCAGTTACTGCTTAGTAACCACCGGGGTCTTGGACAATCTGCCACTTGTGGTTTGACTTAGGACAGCTTTAACTGCTGTTGTCTTGGCCTACTCTCCACGTTTCCAGCCTCTACACAGCAGGTCTAATCATTAGAAAAGCCAAGAACTGCTTGGTAACTGCCACTGCACATGCTACACATGCACAGCCTATGTCTCAGCAGACCATGAGGCCTCTGCCCATCCTCTAGTAGCCCACACAACTTGTTCCCACACATTTTGGAAAGGCTTGGCCCATGCTCAAGGCCTCCCATCAACACTACAGCCCACACAACATGCCCACATGCAGCACACAAATAATTGCCATCAGCCCACTAGCATTTGTCCATATATCCAGCTAGCCCCCACTAGCTCAATGCCTTGTACACAGCAGCCAACCCTGCCTTGCACTCCAGCCACCAAGCCCACATACAAGGAACCAGTAATTAAGCCACCAATACCATGCATCACCACATAGGGTCAGCACCACCTGCTGTTGCCCATCATCATAACCATCTCTACCCACCATGACCCTCCTTTGCCATAGTCTTGGGGCATCATGTGGAGCAAGGTGCCCCTACATACTGCCCCTCATCACTGCTCATCGAACCAAATCGAGTTAGGAGACTTGGCAGGTCCCCCTCAAAGAGCCCTTAGGAGCATCACTAGTCAGGCATGAGGAGCCATGAGTGTGTTGAGAAAACATGCAGCCAAGCGATTGGCCCAATGCTACCCAAGCACCTTCATTCCTCATGACATCATCAGCAACACATAATGCTCCTAACAAACCACCCCCACCAGAAGAAGCTGACGTCCTCGTCGGTAGGGTATCTTCAAATGCCTTCACTTCCTTTTCAAACCGCCACAAAGTCGATGCCTTCTCCCAACTTGCTTTTGTTTCAGCTACTCATTTCCACTTTACTAAGTAATAAGTTATCATATTTCCACCCTTTCGATAACTCGTTACCTTCTTGTCAAGAATTCTGTCCACTTCTCGATCAAACTGTACTATAACAGTAGGTGGAGTACGCCTTGCCTCGTTCCTTGCAGGATCTTGCTCATCCCCATGATAAGGCTTTAAAAAGCTCACATGAATTGTGGGGTGAATCTGCAACCTTTTAGGTAGTTTCAACTGGTAAGCAACATCACCAACTCTCTTCACAATTTCAAAGGGACCATCATATTTTGGAATCAAGCCTTGGTGCACACTCTCACTTCTAAACTTTCTCTAAATCTGTGGAGTTAGCTTCAACAGCACTTTGTCCCCAACCTGGAACTCAAGAGGCCTCCTCCCTTTATCAGCATTCCTTTTCATTCTTCGTTGTGCTTTCAACAAACTATCTTGTGCTTTCTACACCAATTCCTATTTAGCAATAGCAAATCTATATGCTGCAGGACACCTGCCCCTTGAACGCTGCTTTGTAATCTCATGAGGTGTTAGGGGCTGCTGCCCCATTGCCAACTCGAATGGACTCATTCCTAATGAAGAAGACTTGTGCTGATTATAAGCAAACTGTGTTGAATCCAACAAGTCCAACCAGTTTTTCTGACTTGCAGTCACATAATGCCTCAAGTAATCTTCCAACACAACATTGATTCTCTCGGTCTGACCATCTGTTTGTGGGTGATTAGTAGTAGAAAACTTCAACTCTGAACCCAGCAACCCAAACAAAACTGTCCAGAACCGACCAATGAAACGAGAGTCTCTATCACTCACAATATCTTCAAGTAAACCAAAGTACTTCACCACATTTCTATAAAACAGATCAGCGGCTACCTCTGCTGTGCAAGTACTTGGTGCGGCCATAAACACTGCATACTTTGAAAATCGATCAACCACTACAAAAAATGAATCCATTCCCTTTACTTAAGGCATACTAGTAATGAAATCCATTGAAATAGAAATCCATGGACTTTCTGGTATAGGAAGAGGTTGTAGCAAACCAGCTTCCTTTTGAGTTAAACCTTATCTTGTTGACAAACTAGACAAGTCTTAACATACAACTCAATGTCTAACTCCATCTTAGGCCAATAATAAGAATGGGACAGTAAAGCATACATTCTTTCCTTACCCGAATGTCCTGCCCATTGTGGATCATGAGTCTCTTTCAACAACTCTCTACAGATCTTCCCACTAGGAACAAATAGCTTACCACCCCTTGCATACAGCAACCCATCTTCAAGCCAGTAATGTCGCACTAGGCCTGCAGTCACATCTTGCACCAATTTCTGGTAAGTGGCATCAAGCTTAGAACTTTCCTTGATCATTTCCACAAAATCTGACTCAACTCTGGTCACAGTAGCAATATACTCTTACACTTGCTTGCGACTAAGTGCATCTGCTACTTGATTATGCTTTTCAGGCTTGTGTTCCTACACAAAATCAGACTCTTGCAGTAACTCTTGCCACCTAGCTTGCTTAGGAGACAGCTTCTTCTGTGTGTTGAAGAAGGTATTAGGCACATTATCAGTCCTTACCATGAACTTAGGCCCTATCAGATACACTCTCCATGCTAGCAAACAATGAACTACAACAATCATTTCTTTCTCATATGCTGAACATTTCTGCTCTACATTATTCAGCTTCCTACTTTCGTAGGCAACTGGATGTTTCTCTTGTACTAGCACACTACCAATTGCTTTGTTAGAAGCATCAGTATAGACTTCAAATGGCAAATCAAAGTCTGGTAGATGCAGCATCGGCTCACTTGACACAGCAATTTTAAGCTTCTCAAAAGCTTCTTGACATGCATTGTCCACACCCATTTTTTGTCCTTTTTCAGCAAATTTGTAAAAGGAGCCACCTTCTTGGAATACCCTTGAATAAACTTCCTGTAATAGTTAGCCAATCCAAGGAAAGACTGTAACTCAGCAACTTTACTTGGTGAAGGCCAATCAAGGATAGCCTGCACCTTCCTCTCATCCATCATCACAAGACCTTTGCTGACCTTATGCCCTAGAAATAGAATTTCTTGTTAGGCAAACTCACACTTCTCTTTCTTAACATACAATTGATGTTCCCTCAATTTGGACAGCACCTTCCTAAGGTGTTCCAAGTGATCCTCCAAGGACTCACTATATATCACTATGTCATATAAGTAAACCACAACAAAATGGTCTACAAACTCATAGAATACATCATTCATCAAATTGCAGAATGTAGCAGGGGCATTTGTTAAACCAAAAGGCATAACTAAAAATTCATAAGAACCATACCGAGTTCACAAGTTGTCTTTGGTTCATCCCCTTCAGCGATCCTCACTTGCCAATAACCTGATCTCAAGTCCAGCTTGGTGAAGTAAGTGGCTTTGCACAGTTTGTCAAACAGATCTTGAATCAAAGGAACCAGGTACTTGTTCTTCACCGTTACTTTGTTCAAGGCTCTATAATCCGTATACATACGCAGTGATCCATCTTGCTTCTTTTGGAACAGAACAGGGGCACTGTAAGGGGCTTTGAAGGGCTGAATGTAGCCTACATCAAGCAATTCAGTCAACTGCTTCCTTATTTCAGCCAACTCCATAGGGGACATTCTGTATGGAGCCTTCGAAAGAGGCTTTGAACTAGGAATCAACTCAATCTTGTGATCAACAGCACGCCTTGGTGGAAGGGTCTTAGGCAATTCTAGAGGCATCACATCACCAAATTCCTCTAACAGTCCCGCAACAGCATCTGGAACTTCAACCAACTTGTCCTGCTTGACTTCAATCATTGCAGCCAAGTAAGTCACCTCCCCCTTCTTCAACCCATGCTCAACTTGCATAGTTGACACCATTGGTTCTTTCCCCTTGCTAGTCTTGCTATTTCCTGTCACACGCCTAGTAGGAACATAGCATGGCTGCTTCTCATCAAAAATCAACATCACACCGATGAATGGTAGCAAGGCAGCCTTGGCAACCACAAAGAATTCATTACCTAGAATTACATCAAAGTCATCCAACTTCATAATCAGGAAAGTCACCTTTCCTGTCCACTCGCCAACCTTGAACCTCACACCAAAAGCAATTCTTGAAACAGGTTTTGCTTCAGAGTTTACTGCCTTGATCTTACTTGGACACTTGCTTACTTTTGGACCAAGCCGTTGGATTATAGCTTCATTAACAAAATTGTGGGTAGCACGAGTATCAAGCATTGCTTCAGCCCCATTCCCATTCATCTTTACTTGTACATAAGATAGCCCCTTAGAATTGCCTCCTGCACTTAAAGCATTCAGAAATTGTAAGGGGTTCACCCTGTTGGGAACTTCTTCATTAGACTGCCCCCTCTTATCTTCAGCAACCATTGCATTAAGCTTCTCACGCTTTGGGCAGTCCCTTGCTCGATGAGGGCCATTGCACATGAAGCAGCGTGCATTCAACTTGGGCTGTTCTTTGCTTTGTTGAGAGGTAGAACTCTCTCCTTTGCTCTTGTTATCCTAATTTTTCATCTACTTATCCTTGTTCTTCTTGCCATCTTTCTTATGCTTGTCTTTGCCTTTGTCTTTGGGCTTACGTTTTTCATCATCCCCACTGAGCTTACTGAACTTGTAGTCCACTAAGGCATCTGCAGCAGACATAGCAGAGGGCAGATCACACACTGCCTGCCTCTTTAACTCCAACTGTGCCCAAGGTTGCAAATCAGACATGAAATTGAACAGTTTGTCTTCCTCTGACATGTTCTTGATATCCAGCATCAAAGAACTAAATGTCTTGACATATTCTCTCACTGTACCAGTCTGTTTCAATTTCTTCAAGGAGTCTTTTGCAACCCATGCAGTGTTGGTAAGCAAGAACTGGTCCTTCAACTCTTTCTTTAAGGCTTCCCACGAGTCAATCTTTCCTCTGCCAGCATCTGCATCATCTTCCATATGGGTTCTCCACCATAACTTGGCATCCCCTAAAAGATACATGCTAGTAATGGTCACCATCTATTGATCTGGTACCCTTGCAGCCTTGAAGTACTGCTCCATGTCCCAAAGGAAATTCTCCAAATCCTTGGCACTCCTAGCACCATTAAAGGGCTTTGGTTCAGGCACCTTCACTATGGTGGCCACTTCCCCCTCCCTAGGCAGGCCACACATTGCCTTCTTTAACAAGGCAATTTCTGTCTCAAGTTGGCTTTAGGTCTTTATTGCAGCACTGCCCTGGGCATCCAGTGTAGCAGCCAACTCTTCAACACGAATCAATACAACATCCCTCTGATCAGCAATCTGATTCCGTATCACAGCAATTTCTGCAAACAGTGCATCCAATCTGTCACACACAGAAAGTTGTTCTCCTTCTGCAGGAACTCCATGTATGTTCTCCAAGACAGTCACCCTTGCCTTGGTGTCCGAAGACATTGCAGCCTGGCTCTGATACCAATTGTCACAGGGTTAATTTTTCACACAAATTTTCTGCCTGTGATGGCCCTAATTCCCTAACTTAGTCTCAGCCAATACCACACACACACTGCAATAACACTTAGAACAGATTATCTAGGGACGTTTAAACATACAGCACACACAATATTTACAGGGAATCCAGCTCCAACCTTTATTACTTAATCTCAAGAACAAAGGAAACCCTTTTACAAGCCCTAGAGAATTACACAAAACGTTCTCAAGGCCAATACACTCTATCGTTGACACCCCCAACAGCCTTAGGGTTAAATACACAGAATTAACTGCTATGGCAGTTACTGCCTAGTAACCACCTAGGTCTTGGACAATCTGCCACTTGTGGTTTGACATAGGACACCTTCAACTGCTGCTGTCTTGGCTTACTCTCCATGTTTCCAGCCTCTACACAGTAGGTCTGATCATCAAGAAAGCCAGGAACTGCTTGGTAACTGCCACTGCACATACTGCACATGTACAACCCATGTCTTACAAACCATGGGGCCTCTGCCCATCCTCTAGTAGCCTACACAACTTGTTCCCACACATTTTGGAAAGGCTTGGCCCATGCTTAAGGCCCTCCATCAAGACTAAAGCCCACACAGCATGCCCACATGCAGCACACAAATAACTGCCATCAGCCTATTAGCACTTATCCATGCATCCAGCCAGCCCCTACTAGCCCAATGCCTTGTACACAGCATTCAATCATCATAGCAGCCAAACCCTGCATTGCACTCCAGCCACCAAGCCCACACACAAGGAACCAGCAACTAAGCCACCAATGCCATGCATCACCACATAGGGTCAGCACCACCTGCTGCTGCTGCCCATCATCATAACCATCTCTGCCCACCATGGCCCTCCTCTGCCATGGCCTTGGGGCATCATGTGGAGCAAGGTGCCTCCATATGTTGCCCCTCATCATTGATCATCGATCCAAATCAAGTAGGGAGACTTGGCAGGTCCCCCTTAAAGAGCCCTTAGGAGCATCACTAGTCAGGCATTAGGAGCCATGAGTGTGTTGAGAAAACATGCAGCCAAGCAATTGGCCCAATGCTGCCCAAGCACCCTCATTCTTCATGCCATCATCAGCAACACATAATGCTCCTAACACCTTGTGTGGTTACCAAAATGTGCAACATTCCTTATAAAAGGATGCATATTGCTTCATTTGGGGAATTCTGGAGTTTGTTGTTGATGACATTTCTTCTTGTTTTGTTATGGTCCTATATAGTTTGAGAGGTATTCATATCTAGTTTTGTAGTCAAACTTGGTTTTTTACTTCCCTCTGTTTCTATGTTGTTTTTCTATTTAACTTGTAAGTTTTTTTTTTTTTTTTTGATTCGTTACCTTAAGCTTTTGTAATAACTATCTTGAAACCTTTGATTTAGTTGCTTGACAAAGTTGTCTCTGGGACTATAAATCCGCTTGTTATGAGTTTCTGTGAACTTTATACTTTTATAGCCTACCTCTTTGTGCAGACAAAGAAGAAAGATGAGCACATAGAGGAAGAAATTGCAACTCCAATTTCAACTTTCAAACACAGCTACAAAAAACTGCTCCTCTTGCTAAAAATCCCTTCCCCCCTCGCCACCCATCATAGAGCTTGTGATGTTGCAGGAACAAATTCCAAAGAATTAGCAATGCAAACTTTTCAAGTGGATGTTGGAAGTGAAAAGGAAGATCAAACCGAAAGATCCTAAAGAAAAGAAGCGCATTGTAAAGTTGTGATTTTCCAATATGTATTTTGTTGGTTTTTATTCCATGCCAAATTTGATTGTAATTGTATTCAATCTTTTGTACTCTGTATTTGCTATGGGATTTCATTGTAAGGGTTGTGTGTTAGAGAGAAAGAATGTGAAGACTCAAGCATCTGAAGACTGAAGAAGTTTCGCGGGTATCTCGCAACTAAGCATCCCGCGAAAGGAAGCATGTGCCTTGCACATGACTATAATGCGAAGAGGCAGGCCAAATGGAGACAGTTGTGTCTCGCGAGTATCTCGCAGGTAAGGCCTTCCTATGAGACACCCGCGAGACATTCTGTTCTGCCAGCCTGTCCAGTCTGATACACACTTTCTGCACCCACACTATATATACCAACATTACCCACAAATGATGAGGAGAGCCTCTAAGAGAAAACCCTAGCCAAACAACTTGGGAGTTAGAGATTGTCATACCTACAATTCTCTACACATTTGTTTTGGGAATTTCCTCATCTCCTACCTCTCCATTTCCACACCATTGAGAGGTTAATAGCTCAAACACTTACCACACCCCTTGAGAGTGTCAAGTGAGGTTTTGGTGCTGCTGGGAAGCATTGGAAGAAGCCAAGGATGGCAGATGCAACATGGAGTTTGTTGCGGGATCCGGAGAACTAGACAAGACACGGTTCCGAGAAGCCTTGTTGGAGTAGGAGCTTGGAGGGCTTAGGTATAGAGGGTAGATTAGGCTTGGAGGGTCTCTTGCTCACCCTTGTATCCCAACTGATTGTCTAGTGGATCGATTACCGCTTGGAGGGCGGCGGAGAGGTTTTATGCCGAGTACTTCGGTTTCCAATTCGATAACACATCGGCGTGTTATCTTGTGTTTGCACCTTTCTTCCCTACTTTTTTATATTTCCATTTTACTGCTGTGTTGCTTTTAATATGGATTAGAGTAGCTCTCTCGCTTGTATGCTTGTGTTTATACTATTTCGCACTTAGTATTAAGTTAGTGTAAATTCAACCAAGCCGTAACTTTGATTTGGGGGTCTAAACTACTCTTGTGTTTTCAACACATTTTTGAGCTTTCAATTGGTATCAGAGCAGGTGCACTCTTTGTGGTTTAAACACCTTAGTGCGATCCTTGACCCCATATTGAGATGGACCGATCTCAATCTTTAAATGTTCTACCATATTTTGATGGTAACAACTATGCTTTTTGGAAAGTCCGGATGAGGGCTTTCTTGTGTTCAATTGATGATACTGTTTGGGATGCCGTAGTAGTAGGTTGGACTAGGCCGGAGGCCGCAAAATCCATTTGGGATAAAGCAGCACTTGTGGCAGCCAATGCTAACAGTAAAGCTTTGAATGCAATTTTTTGTGGTGTTTCTCTAGATGAGTTCCACAGGATTTCTCGCATAACAGTAGCCAAGGCAGCCGTGAAAAAGATGAAGAAGGCAGAGGAGGACTATAAGAGTCTTCTAGTGCGCTATAAGGAGGACAAGTGTGAGATTGAGACACTGAATGGTGAATTAACCGAGGCCTACACAAAGGTGAAATTTCTTGAGCTTGATGATGTCATCTCTTCACAAAAATCTTTCTCCGACAAAACCGGGTTGGGATATACTGGAGAAAGTAGTTCGAGTATCAAGGTAACCAAGGAAGTAAACTTTGTGAAGGCAAAAGAACCAAAAGAAGTTGTCCCTACTATTGAGAAAGCCAATGTGGAGAAGAAAAAGAATATGGCTGAGCAAAGGGTGTTGAACAAGCCTCGCAATCAATCTGTGGTCAGGTCTGAAGCCAGAGCAAAATCTCTTCCACAATCACAAAGAGGTCCTAGAACGAATCATATGTGTCATCACTGTGGACTTGAAGGGCACACCCGACCAAATTGTCATAAGCTGAGAGCATTGAGGAATGCTAGTGATCAAGGTTCAAAAGGACCAAGGAATGACAAGAGGACTTGGGTTGTTGAGCCATCAAGAGGTCGAAATGGTGATCCCGGAATGATGGACGTGATAAAGATGATTGGTGCATTTACCAACTGCTTGGAAAGCTTCACTAGAAGGTTTGAAAGTCCTAACACTCGTACCCAATCCTATAGGGATATCACCCCAAACGCACGTGATGTGTGGGTGAAGAAGGGTACTCATGCATGATCACCTCCTATGTCCATGCACCAAAATTTCCAATGTTTAGGATCATAGGCTCATGCATCATATTATGCATTGTTTTTTGTTTAAAACATGTGTTTCTTTTACAAGTTTTTTTGTTTTATACTTGTGTTTGTTGATCTTACTTTATGTGTTCTGTTTTTGAGTGTGTTCAAAAATTCAAAAATCCATAAAAATTGAAAAATCTTCAAAAAGTTTGATCGCTTGTGTTGTGTATATCACATGGGAGTTTGGCCTAGTACCTTCGTACTAATGGCGTAGTGCATTTACGAGCTTAGCTTGTTATGTATGCACATTTATCTTTGTGGGAGAAATCTTGAAATCTATGTGTGATTGTTGTAAATAGATCTTCAAGCTTGTCATGAATGATTGGTCAATAGTCTTGTATGTCTTGATACTTGCATAGACTTGTGCCTATATATCTTCCCACTTTTATTTTTATGTTTGTGCAAATAGAGCTCACCAAATGTAAATCTCAAAATGTAAAAGAGATTATGAGCTGCAAAAGCCTGTCGCACATACTAGTATTTGACTAAGAAAAAGGGAAATCGACCTTTTAAATTGAAATGTATGGTGCTCAAAAAGCCAAAGGCTAAATCACTATGTTGAAATATCAAAAATTTCAAGCACCGATCTCAAAAAAGAGATGTATTGTCCAAAAAGGATCAAATGTTATGATTTGTGCAGAAGCCAAATGAAAAGCTTCTAAGCCCTGTAATCATTCTCTTGTGGGAAGTCATATATGCTCATTTCTATAATTGAGATAGACTACTTGATTTCGTATCAGTTGTGTATGACTTGATTGAATTGATCATTGAAGCTTCACTTTCGGCTATGGACTATTCCACATTTGATACTCACACACAACACACAAGTCTTTGATTCAATGGATGCTTATCTCATTTGTGTGATTGTACATGTTCAAATGTGATGTGTAAGCTCAAATACTTGATGATCAAACCCAAAAAGATTTTTGAGTGTTTTATAAGTTTTTAAAAGTGATTTTATACTTTCGTGCTTTTAGTTTTTGTTCAAAATGCATTTTTGTGTTTTTTTTCAAAAACTGGTTCAGAGGTTGTTTCGCGAGAAGCTCGTGACTTAGAGCTTCCCGCGAAAAGTGCTTAAGGGAAATTAAAAAGTCACATTTTCATACAGAAACTCTCGCTATTGCCTCGCGAGTACTTCGCGACTAAAAACTTCTCGCGAAAAGATTTTTAGGCAAAAACTGGATTTTTCACAAAATCACACAGAGAGTTTCACGGTTGTCTCGCAACTTATTCGAGACCAACAGCTTCTCGCGAAAGTTTTTGAGCTTCAGTGGCCCTTTTCGCGACTGTTTCGCTACTCTCTAACCCGCGAAAAACGCGTATTTTCAGCTTTATATAGCAGATGTGACACTTAGTCATTTCCCTCGGACTAACTCTCTTCGAACCCTTTTCAACCCAAATCACTATTTCATTCAAACCCCATCCTTTTCAAGCAAAAACTCTACAACTTCCTCTTAAGGTATGTGTATCTAACACTTTTCTCATCATTTTTTTTCGGATTTTGCAGAATCTGTGCTTAGGGTTTTGAAAATTGGGGATTTTTCGAAAATTGGGTTGGGTTTCTAAATTTTGTGAAAATTTGTTCAATTCTTTGATTAGGCTGAGTCCCATTTGGTGTTTGTGCATCTGTGTTGGCCCCTTGTGGCAGTTTGAGCATGTATTGAGGCATTTTTCCTTATGTTCATGCATTGTTCATTTGTGATGTTCATTGTTGCATAGCAGGTGGTTGCCAAAATGTCCCAGAGACATTTTTGTGCTAAAGTGAATTCAAGTGAATTTCAATTTTTGGGTTTACATTGGTTTGACCTTGTTATCACTTGTTTTGACATATAAGTCTGTGTTTCTCACACTTTGCCCATGTGCAGCACATAGCGACCCAGTTTGCATATATCCAAGGACAGATCACTGCACTGTCCTCTCAGATTGAGGATATGTCCATGGCGCATGGTTCGGACTCCGAGTCTGACCAGTTCTAGCCTCTTGGGACATTCCGGTCAAAAAGGGGGAGAAAATTTTGAGGGGGAGCTTGCACAGTGTTAGGGGGAGCATAGGCTCAGGCTTAGAAACATTGGTTTTATTGGTTATTGGTTTATTTTTAGATTCTATAGCTACTGTTTTTACCTGCTTTTGTTTAAAGCTTTGATACTCTGTTTTATATTTCAATTTATATTTAGTGTTTATGACTATCTCAATGCTTTTGTAGCATTTTTTGTGTACTTTTAGATATTGCTAATATGTCTTGAGTACTTTACACTTGTGCCCTAGTAGGATTGTTCCTAGATGCATATACTTCGTGTATTTTGCATTGGTTGTGTGATTGGACATGCAAGTAATCATATGTGATTGCTTCTTTTTACATGTCCGGATGAACATTTACGTGTTATATGTTCATTGGAGTCATTCTTTAATGACTGCCCTTATTTGATCAAGCTTTGTGTATTCATGTTTACTGTGTTTACAAACTTGATCGTACTTTACTTGCTCATGTACGTACCTTGTGTTCAACTTGTCATAAGCTTAATGAAAGTTTTGTTTGCGTGCAAATGTTTCAGGTGACAGGTATTTACTTGCAAGTGCTTCATAGCTTCTAGATTAGGTGTGAGTGAGTTTTGCCTTTGTTCCCAAACTCACGTTTAAGTCTAGAGTCTGTTTTAGGGGTTTTGTTACGGAATAGCCAAAGGGGGAGATTGTAAAGTTGTGATTTTCCAATATGTATTTTGTTGGCTTTTATTCCTTGCCAAATTTGATTGTAATTGTATTCAATCTTTTGTACCCTGTATTTGCTATGGGATTTCATTGTAAGGGTTGTGTGTTAGAGAAAGGGAGAGTGTGAAGACTCAAGCATCTGAAGACTGAAGAAGTTTCGCGGGTATCTCGCGACTAAGCATCCCGCGAAAGAAAGCATGTGCCTTGCACATGACTGGAATGCGAAGAGTCAGGCCAGATGGAGACAACTGTGTCTCGCGAGTATCTTGTGGGTAAGGCCTTCCCGCGAGACACCCGCGAGACATTTTGTTCTGCCAGCCTGTCCAGTCTGATACACACTTTCTGCACCCATACTATATATACCTACATTACCCATAAATGATGAGGAGAGCCTCTGAGAGAAAACCCTAGCCAAACAACTTGAGAGTTAGAGATTTTCGTACCTACAATTCTCTACACATTTGTTTTGGGAATTTCCTCATCTCCTACCTCTCCATTTCCACACCATTGAGAGGTTAATAGCCCAAACACTTACCACACCCCTTGAGAGTGTCAAGTGAGGTTTTGGTGCTGCTGGGAAGCATTGGAAGAAGCCAAGGATGACAGATGCAACATGGAGCTTGTTGCGGGATCCGGAGAACTAGACAAGACACGGTTCCGAGAAGCCTTGTTGGAGTAGGAGCTTGAAGGGCTTAGGTACAGAGGGTAGATTAGGCTTGGAGGGTCTCTTACTCGCCCTTGTATCCCAACTGATTGTCTAGTGGATCGATTACCGCTTGGAGGGCGGCGGAGAGGTTTTACGCCGAGTACTTCGGTTTCCTCTTCGATAACACATCGGCGTGTTATCTTGTGTTTGCATCTTTCTTCCCTACTCTTTTATATTTCCATTTTACTGCTGTGTTGCTTTTAATATGGATTAGAGTAGCTCTCTCGCTTGTATGCTTGTGTTTACACTATTCCGCACTTAGTATTAAGTTAGTGTAAAATCAACCAAGCCGTAACTTTGATTTTTAGGAGTCTAAACTGCTCTTGTGTTTTCAACACATTTTCGAGCTTTCACGCATTAGGAAAAAGCCATTCTCAAACAGTTTATTTCAGCAAAATCTATCCCTAGTTTCTAATTATTAATACTATAAATGAATATTTTCCTTTGTTTTTACATGAAGTTTAATTTATCCTATATTCAAATATCAATGAGTCTCCCAATTGTTTGCATAAAATCATGTGCAAAATCTTCATCTAATTTCATTGAAGTTCTTTAGATCATTGTTGTTCAATGCAAGAATAATGTTGGTGTTAGTCGGTAAAAGATAGCGCGGACTAGTGACTTCCATGTTCTGCTACTTGAAGAGCAGATGACCCATTTATGTTTTTCGTGTAACAAATGTTTCATCATCAATGATCACTCAGATTTTCTGTTATAGGTGAAGACTTGAGGGGCGGAACCTCAATTTTGCCCAGCCAAAATCACTCAGATTGGTGGCTAAATGGGCCATCAGCCCTCAACTAAAAGATAAGAATAGAAAATGATAATAACAATAAGCTCTCCTCTTTGCATTCAACAATCTTAGAATATAATTTTTGACATTTACCTTTGTCAAATGGGAAGTGGCCCAGCCATTAGCCCAACAGTCAAGGCCCGACCCTGATGCTAAGCCCCTATCAAACCAAGCCCCAAATTGGTGCTTGTAACCATTGATTTCAATGAATCATATCATTAGGGGTGTGCATCCAAATCACCAACTTAATGAAACCAACCCAACCTGATGCCTTGGGGTGGTTTCATGAGTTGTGCATTGGGTTAAAATTTTATTTTGAGCCTTGGATAGTTTTTTTCCATCCATATGACCCAACTCAATCCATCTTATATATAAAATTATTTCATTACCTTATTTTAATTTGTTTGGTAAGAATATTTTGGTATTTTGAGAATTAGTTTTGATAAATTTTGAAATTTGGAATATAATTTAGACATTTATGTGAATTGTAAAAATTTATTGAAAGAAAAATGTTTGAATATTTGATGAAAGTCAAATTGTTATAAGAGATGAAATGTCAAAGCATAATTCACTGACCCAATCTAACCCAACTTGGGTTGGGTTGGATTGGATTGAATTTTCTACACGTGATTGGTTGAAAATTTCTCATCCCCGCCTTATCAAGTTGGATTTTGAAAAAAATTATCCAACTTGATTCATACACACCTCTACATATCATAATAATTCAAGCTCGTAAGCCATTTATAGCCAGTTCTCTAGGATGCACAAATGTCCAACAACATCCACTTAAAAGTTAAAACCAAATAATAATAATAAAATACCATTTTTTTTATTGTCCATTTACTACATTTTCCTTCTTATTTCACATTTTGATCAAAGTAGTCAATAATGTATCAGTGATTTAATGACCATTTTGTATTGATTAAAGAAATGAAATATTTCAGTTAATATCAATGTACTATTTTGTAATTATTAATATATATATATATATTGTGGGGTCAATAAATCTGGCTACCCCGGCCCAACTTCATACTAGGCCCAAAGCCCACGCCGAGAAAAAGGGAACGTCCGAGGACGAACGGAGAAAGTCCTAACTACCAAGAAGCATCGCTGAGGACAATCATGTCTTCGGCGAATCGAGATCATAGAAGGGAAGGACAGCGCGCCGTCAAGGGCGGTTTCGTAGAACGTCCCAAGAGAGAGGAAAAATACCGTGGGTCAGCCATGGGAGCCTGGGAGAGAAATTCAGGGAGAAGATGTCACATCTACATTAAATGCCCACAACTAACATTCTGGCCGCATTAATGAGGAAATGACCCCTGAATAGTGCCGATTTGGTCGCTGCAACTCACAGAAGGTTTGGGACGGCGGCTGATGGGACAAGCACTTAAGTAGTGACCTGCACGATCAACAAATGGAGGGCCAAGATCAACCTAAAGAGGGTATAAAATGTAAAGAGGTCCTCTAGAGAAAGGATGGGAGATTTGAAGTAGAACACACTGTAGCAACCTGTATCATCTTTGTAACCTCTGTATCCAAGCACCAAGGAAATAATAAGAACAAGAAAGCTCCTCAGATCAACGTCCAGGACAGATTCTAACACTTAAGGCCCGTTTTCCTGCTATTCAGTTTACCCATAACCATGTTTATTCGTTGCTATTCTTACTAAGACCTAGCTCTTAAACCCATCCTCTACAAATTTATTGTTTAGGGCTAGTTGGGCCTGAATCCACTTTTCCAACAGTCGAAGTGCTCAGACCCAGTCCCTACAATTGGCGCCGTCTGTGGGAAGAGCTTGTGTGTTAGTGAGTGCAACGGTTAATCATGGCGGGATCAAGCCCCCATCAGCGAGAGTCCCTGGTGAAGACCATTTTGGCGATGGCGCATGCTACGTGAAGGCCTCCTGAAAATTTCCAATAACGCACACAGTTGTTGTCATAACTCGACCTCCGCTCAGGTCTACACTTCGAAGTGCTAACTGCGCGGGGAGGATTGCAAAATGGAGGACAGTTCTAGGGGCTTGTGACGAAAAGTACATGCACCGTACCTCGGTCTAGGGGCTAGTTCTCGCGAGTCTAGTAGCCCGGTTCGCTAAAATCCCATTGGAGGAAGAAGCCGAGAATCAAGGCATGGATGGAAAATCGGTTGGCACAATCTCCCTGCGAAAACTTCCATGCTGAAAGGAATACATTAAGAAAATCTAAGTACTAGACAGAACCAAGGTCTTGCATGGTCCTCGGACTCAAACCTATGGGGAAACTAGCTACTTCAAGAAAAGCCAAGTACTAGACAGAACCAAGGTCTTGCATGGTCCTCGGACTCAAACCTATGGGAAAACTAGCTACTTCAAGAAAATCTAAGTACTAGACGGAACCAAGGTCTTGCATGGTCCTTGGACTCAAACCTATGGGGAAACTAGCTACTTTAAGAAAATCTAAGTACTAGACAGAACCAAGGTCTTGCATGGTCCTCGGACTCAAACCTATGGGGAAACTAGCTACTTCAAGAAAATCTAAGTACTAGACAGAACCAAGGTCTTGCATGGTCCTCGGACTCAAACCTATGGGGAAACTAGCTACTTCAAGAAAAATCTAAGTACTAGACTGAGCCGAAGCCTTGCGTGGTCCTCGAACCACAGTCCTTGAAGAGATTAATTACTTCAAGTATCTATCTGAGTGATGAGCAGAATCTAAAAGGAGTCCGCATCCTCGGATCACCTACATTAAATCCAACATTCTTTGACGGTCGCACAATTTGCGATAGAAGGCACATGGTTATGTTCTTAATTGTTCCTACATAGTTAGACTATTTAAAATTAGCAGCCGGGTGCTACTACGGGCTTTGTTAAAGTCAGGATGACAACCTTTTGTTACCATCAACAGCATCAGTTCTAAGTCCTAATAAAAAATAATAATAATAACAAAAAAATGATAAATAAATAATAATATAACAATAAATAAAATTGCAGGAAAATGAAATTTCGTAAAGAAAAATTGCAGTCCTTTTTATTAAATAAAGGAGAAGTACATCATATACCGAACAGCTTAGGCAGGCTTGTTTCAAAGCTAACTATAGAAAGAGAGGCTGAGGCAGGCTTGTTTAAAAGCTAGCTATAAAAAAAAAAATAAAAGGGGAGAAAGTCCATGGGAATGGCAGATTCACAGTCTTGTTCCAGCAGTAATCGAGCCAGTATGGACGGTATCGGCGATGAGAAAGAGGAAGAGGCGGAAGCGCCTGAATTGGTTCCCATCTGCTAAGGCCACTCTGAAGCGTACTCTTATCCAGAAGCTAATATCTATACTCCTAAAAAATCGTCCTCCAGAAGTCTCGTCAACTGCTTGCAATGACAAAGATGGCCTCCTTTCTCTCCTAACTGCAAAATGTCCCACTATCAGGGCGAGATCCAAACCTTGCCGCACCAAGAGTCTGATGTAATCTACGCCTGCTACGGCTCCTGGCTGAAGGAGGAGGGTTTTCTTTCTTGCCCGGTTGAAAGGTAGGAAAATCTTTGGCCTCTGCTTCCTTCGCCTCAACTGCGGCAGCCAGGATCTAGGCGGCATTCTTAGTTCCAGAAGGGTTGAGAACTTAGAGTTCCCACAAAACTCAGGGGTTGGAAGACATGAAAGAACGATCCTCCCAAGGTGCCTTATATATAGCAGGCGAAATTTAGGAGAACTTAATTCGTACGAAATTCAAAGGAAGAATTACAAGCGAAATAAGTTCTATCCAATTTCCAAAGAAACCCTCAACCGTTAGATCCGCGTCGCTTCATAAAGGCATTAATGACGGCGCGCCTCGTGTACCGAAGCGCCAGGAGCGTGCCTTGAGGAGGTGAAAAGACTCTAGCGTTGGCGGAGGACAAGACTCGACCAGCCGTGACATAGGCCCGAGGACATCAAAACCCTCCTCTCCGTCCGAGGAGTCGAACAGCAGGATTTTGAGGGGCTATTGTGGGGTCAATAAATCTGGCTACTCTGGCCCAACTTCATACTAGGCCCAAAGCCCACGCCGAGGAAGAGGAAACGTCCGAGGACGAACGGAGAAAGTCCTAACTACCAAGAAGCATCGCCGAGGATAATCATGTCCTCGGCAAACCGAGATCATAGAAGGGAAGGACAGCGCGCCATCAAGGGTGGTTTCATAGAACGTCCCAAGAGAGAGGACAAGTGCCGTGGGTCAGCCATGGGAGCCTGGGAGAGCAATTCAGGGAGAAGCTGTCACCTCCACATTAAATGCCCACAACTAACGTTCTGGCCGCATTAATGAGGAAATGACCCCTGAACAGTGCCGATTTGGTCGCTGCAACTCACAGAAGGTTTGGGACGGCGGCTGATGGGACAAGCACTCAAGTAGTGACCTGCACGATCAACAAATGGAGGGCCAAGATCAACCTAAAGAAGGTATAAAATGTAAAGAGGTCCTCCAGAGAAAGGATGAGAGATTTGAAGTAGAACACACTGTAGCAACCTATATCATTTTTGTAACCTCTGTATCCAAGCACCAAGGAAATAATAAGAACAAGAAAGCTCCTCGGACTAGCGTCCAGGACAGATTCTAACACTTAAGGCCCGTTTTCCTGCTATTCAGTTTACCCATAACCATGTTTATTCGTTGCTATTCTCACTAAGGCCTAGCTCTTAAACCCATCCTCTACAAATTTATTGTTTAGGGCTAGTTGGGCCTGAATCCACTTTTCCAACAGTCGAAGTGCTCAGACCCAGTCCATACATATATATAAATATATATATATATATATTTATATAATGAACATGTATATTTAATTAGAAGTTGTTTCTCAAAAAAAAAAAAAAAAAAAATAGAAGTTCATAAATTATTAAGAGTTTAAAAATGTAAAACCTTACATGTTCACACCATCGTAATTCTTAATAAATTTAACTTTTGTTTTTTTAGAAGACCTAATCAATTTAACTAAATGTATACTTTGACCCACTTATTCTAGCCAATGAAAAACATGCATAGAGTTTGAAAAAATCACCATAAAATACAAATAAAAGAATAAAGTATTACATGTATAGGCTTAGCAATCGCGTGAGGTGGAGGATTAAGTCAAAAGAGAAAGTTTATAGACACAAAAAATTAGACATTTATTGATATGACAAATTGTTAATAGTAGGTAAAATTTTAATGTTGGTGATAGGTCTAGAAAAAAAACTAGTAAAGACTTGCTAACTCAACTAATATGAAAAATGTTGACAAATTTGTGTGGCCGTAACGGTAAAAACGAAAATATGATTAAAAATATTAAACTAAAAGATAAAACGAAAGGAAGCCGTAGTAGTAGCAGTGGTCGACAAAGAAGACATAGTAGCGGTCGACGACGACGAGAAGAAGAATATAAGCTGACAACATCAAAGTTCCCCACTTTAGTTTTAATATATTGTTAGAGTTTAGGCAGAAAGACCTACAGACAAGACTTTGAGTTTTATTAAGGGAAAAGCTCAAGAATGACTTAAGGGAATTGGTTTAGAAAAGAGAAATGTTATGTTGGTAATATTTTCACAATATTTTTACAAAAATTTTAAGTGGCAGATTGTTATTGATTGTCATTAGTAGGTGAAAAATTAATTTTAATAGTAGATTTAAATTAAAACTAATAACAACTTACTACCTATAATTTGTTGTAAAAGTATTGTGAATGTTTTTCATATTTATTCTAAAAGTAGCATCAAAATTTTTCTAAAATAATCTATTTATAAATCTCTTTAACTGGACCCATTAAAAAAAAGAAATACATGTGAGGCCGGCATCTATTTAACAATTCACATGCTCTATTTATGTATATCTACAATTCATAGAAGCATTTAATCAAACACATAATATGCATTACAAAGCCACAAACGAAAATAAAAATAAAAAATAAGGATAAACCCAAAATAAATCATTGAAAATACTATGAAATAAAACGCACAAACAAATCAAACAAAACCCACACAAAAATTAAAAACTAAAGTTGCTCTTACTTTTGAAATTAGCTATCATTTAATATTGTTAATTGCCGAATAGGTGATGAAGGTGCTATAGCAAATATATTATCACTCTAGAAGTCGATGGAATACACATCCAATGATATATGCATGCCTAAAGAAAATAATTACAAAAAAATTTATTTAAAAAACAGAATTTCACTGTGCTTGATAGATCGCAAAGAGATAGAGATGTAGTCTTCAGCCTTATATCTTCCCGTTCCATCAATTGTTGCTAAGCATGCAAGTAGGTCAAAATAGCTTCCGGTTTTTTATAAGATTCGGCGAGGAAGAGAGAGCGTGATAGAGTTGAGAGACACAAACTGTAATACCCCAATTTGATTTTATGATCATCACCGTCATTGTCATTATTAATATAGAGTTGAGGTACTATATGTGTGTGCACAGTAAGATGGGAGTAGATAATTTTGTGATGCTACAAAATAGGTGACAAAATTAAAGTTTTAGTGCATACAATTTAGTGTGGCAGTTAAAGTAATAAATAAATAAATAAAAGAGGAAGATGTTTTATGGGCTTTTTGGAGACCAAAGAGATAAGTTCTAGTGGGTTTTAAACTCCAGCCCACTACTCCACCAAGCCCACATCTCTGATACGTTAAATATAGGGTAGAGGAAAAGATAAATTAGGGTTTTCATTGGAAGAGTTTCTTAGTAAATGTGGATGCCAAAGAAAATTTGAGAGGGAGAGAGAGAGCGGTGGTGTGACAAAAGAAGGAGGCAAAATTGTTTAGAGGCAAAATGTTTGGCTACGAAATCAAGGTGAGAACCCCATCTCAATATTACTATACTGTTTATAAATCTTGAGATATATTTATGGTTTTGCCAATGTGGTAAGATTAAGTCATGTCAATTCGATTACAGTGAAAAGATTTTTATATATTAGCGTTATTCAAATAAAGATCTAATGGTAATACTCTTAAGTTTATGGTAGTGTTGTGATTTGTAAATTTGTGATTTCCAATTAGCCTTTGTTGGCTTTATTTCCGTGCCAAATTTGATTGTAATTCAGTCAATCATTTCCCTATATTTATGTGGGTTCAATTGTAAGGGATGAGTGTGAAAGATTGGTAAAGAATCAAGCATGCAATGAAGATCAGTGCAGTTTCGCGACTAGTTTGAGAGAAGCTCGAAAGTAAAGGAACCTGCGAAAAGGCCATGTGTGAAGCACATGACTAGAAGATGAAGAGTCATGCTAGCCTGTCATTTCGCGAGTACTTCAAGAGAAAGGCCATCTTGCGAGGTACCTGTGAAACTCTTTGTTTGGTAAAAATGAAAAGTTATTTCCTAAATTCTTTATACACACTATATATACCCTCATTACCCATGAAATTGTAAGGAGTCCTTTTCAGAGAGAAAACCCTATCAAAACACTTGAGAGTTAGAGATTGTCATACTCATAATCATCTACACAAATTCCCTTGGTTTTCCTCTACTCCTACCTCTCCATCTATACATCCTTGAGAGGTTCTTAGCCCAAACACTAACCTCACCTATCCTGAGTGTTGATAGAAGTTTTGGTGCCTTTAGGAAGCATTGGAAGAAGCCATTGAGTGGCGGATGCAATCAGGCAGAATTGCGAGATTCTAAAAGCTAGTGAAGACAAGACTCTGAGAAGTCCGTTGGTAGCAGGAGCTTGTAGGGCTCAAGTACATTGAGTAGATTAGGCTTGGAGAGTCTTTTTGATATTTGTGTACTCCAACTTATTCACTAGTGGATCGATTTCGACTTGAAGGGTCGCGGAGAGGTTTTTTGCCGAATACTTCAGTTTCTTCTTCGATAATATGTCTCGGTGTTATCTTGTGTTTGCATATCTCTTCCCTACTCTTTAAACTTTACATTTATTACTCTTGGTAAGATTAAGTCATGTCAATTCGATTATAGTGGAAAGATGTTTATATATTAGCGTTATTCAAATAAAGATCTAATGGTAATACTAAGTTTATGGTAGTATTGTAATTTATATTGGTTACCCGTTGAATTTGAGGACTTTGGGTCTAACAAGAGATGATATATATTAGATTAAATTGCTAGGAGTTAGTACACGATTTCACTAGGTTGCCTACGGTTAGTATTTTAGAACAAAATCATGGAATTTCAAATCTTAATCATGAACATGGCTTTAACGTTTGGGGTTATATATATTAGGATGGCTTTAATGTTTTTCATTGGTTATATATATTAGGATGGCTTTGACGTTTTTCTTTGGGGTTATATATATTAGATTGTAGTTGCCCACTGTGTGTATATTCTAGAACAAAGTCACGGTTATAAAGCCAAATTCATGTTGAGGTTTTACTTTTCGTTTAGGACATATATTAAATCCTAAAGTTTTGGATACTGACTATGAGTTTTGATAAATTTAAGGAAACATATTTTTGGGTAGAGATGCCTTACATCAGTGTTATTATTTAGTTCAGCAAATTATAATCCTAGTGAGTCAATTTGTATAATTCAATAAGCTTTATATTTTGTGGAGGATATTAAGTAATTTCCATGGTTGATTATAGGTCATATTTAAGAGTGTTTTGAGATTATTTGGAGGGTGTTTCAACTGGGCTTTCAAAGTAATTCAAGCACTGTAAGTAATTATGCATAATATGCACAAGTTTTGTTCTTTAGGTTCTAGAAGTTCAAGATTTTCAAAAGTTATGTTTTTAAGCTTACGTTTTCTAAAATTTACCGAAAGCATTTTTGCATCATTGAAAAAGAAACTTAGACTTTTAAATAATTTTTTAAAGAGAAACTTCGAATTTTAAATAACGTTTTGAATGTCCGAATCTCATTTAAAAGATGATTTCTAAACTAAAATATTTTCAAAAAATAATTGAGTTTCAATGTAAGTTGTCTAATTAAAAAGATTCTTGTTCTTTAAGTTGTTTAAAACCAAGTGATTTCAAAGTCATATTCCTACTTTTTTCCAAATGGTATTTAAAACGTTTCTTTTAACAAATTGATTTTTCAAACTAACTCAAGAATTGTAAAAATATTTAAATAAACTCCTCAGTTCCTATTCGTTCCTTAAGAGAGTCAAGCATCCTTTGATTTATATTCAATTTGATATTGTGATATTCGATATGCCTTTATATTTGGAATAAATGTTAATATTAAGAAAATTATTCTATTTTGTATAAATTTTGCTTTTGTGATATGTGACTCAAAATAAGTGTTTTTAGAATTGATTAGGTATATGTGTAAGCCCACTCACAGGGTTGTATGTGAGAATAAGTTTTAATCCCTCACTAGCAGGGGTTAGATGTTGGTATCTGCTCACATGATTGTATATGAGAATATGTAATATGTGTATATGTGACATTGTGCTCTGATCAATTATTTGTATGTGTTTTCAAATGATTTTAAGATTTGATTACATATGTATTAAGTGGTTCATTATATGCTTTGGAAAAACTATATTTGATATTATTGAATGAGTTTGTGAAATTAAAATACCCGTGCTTTGAGCGTTGCGAACAGCGGATTGAGGTCACTCGTCCATTGGTTAGATTGTCAAAGACACCATGTCTATTGTGGGTTCGCTTAGAACTTTTTCTCTCTCATACTAGGCGGCAGGGTAATTGTGTAGCCCATGCTTTGGCTAAGAGAGCAATAGTTTATTTTCCTTTATTAGTATGGATGGAGCATGTTCCATCGGACATACATCAGTTTGTTATTTAAGATATTCCAGCTAATTAATATAAGTGTTCGGGGTTGTTTCTTAAAAAAAAAAAAAAAAAAAAAATACCCATGCTTTGCTTGACTCTATTCTGTTGTGTATTATGTATAAGTGCTTACTAGATGTGTGGCTCACCCCCATTAATTACAATTTTCAGATTAAAGTTTAGTTGGGAAACAAAAACTTTTGATCTCTTCATAAGGTGCAAGGTAGAGCGTGGGAGTTTTTAGGCGATGTCAATAATGCTTGAAGCTTTTAAGGATTTTTAGTTATTTTTATTTCACTTAAGATTTTACAGTTTGGAGATTATTTCTAAATTGTGGATTTTAGTATTGTAAGAGATTTATTAAGAGAATTGTTTATTTGGAGTTTACTGAATTATATTTAAATTAATTATGTTTATTGAGTTATGTAAGATCAGCAAGTTAGTCATGCATCTAAATTCATGTTTCATGGATTTGGGTTGTGACACAAACCTTGCTGCGAGAAAGAGAGAAAGAAGAAAAGCTTGGGCAAGGAAGAGAGAGTGTGATTGAGTTTCTAGAGCTGATGAAGAATTGAGAAGAGAGAGCTAGCGTGAGGGTGAGGGATTTCTAAATTCGTGGATTTTGATCCCTGAAATCCAAGATGGATTTGGGCCAAATCCAAATCCTTTTTTTTTTAACTTACCCAAAAAAGGGATTTGGATTTGGGCCCCCTAAAATCCAAATGCAAATCCAGATTTATGTCATCCAAATTAACAAACCATTAAGTCATCAGACTAGTACTATTAATGCCCCTACAACATGTCATATAAAATTCGAGCCATTCAGCTAATTGTACCAGTCATTTCCGCGAGTTGGAGTAGCGGGACAAAAATCAACTCTTCTATTTCCGTTCTTTTCCTCTTTTTTCCTTTTTCTTTTCTCCGTCAATCACGTTTCCCCTTCTTTTTCTTCTTTATCCCTAGGGCTGTAAATGAACCAAGTCGATCATGAACAACTTGGACTCGACTTGATAAAAAGTTTGTTCATGTTTGTTTGTTTATAAATAAGCCAAGCTTGAGCCTTAGTTTTAGGCTCGTTTAATAAACAAGCTGAGCCTAAGCAAAAAAATTTGTACACAAATAAGCTCGTGAGCTATTAGGCTTGATACACAACAATTCAAGCATAGACTCATTTATAAGTTTATATGTGTTAGCTAAATATACTCATTACATATATTTTAATAATGACATGGCCAACATGAGACCACTACCTATATTACCTTAATTTTTTCATTTTCTTTAAACTAATCAAGAACCACTTTAGACTATAATTACATTTAAAAATAAATAAATAACATATGATCATTCCCTATCAATCATTTAAAGTAAAGTTATGAAACATGTTAGTATTTTCTCATTCATAATAATTACAAACAAGTATTTTTCTAGTCCTTCACCATCTAACATGAATGTAAAAATTGTATTTTGAACAATTGCTGAAACTGTAGACAATGAATGATGAATGAATGAATTTAATTATGTAAATTATTAATTTGAATAATAGCTAATCATAAGTAAGAATAGATGTATGATAAAATGAGTATACTATTTTCTTTTTCTTTTTTCTTAGTTTTAGAGATTTAAGCATTTAATAATGTAATTTTTTTAGATCTCAAGCTCAAAAACTTGACCTGAGCTCAAGTTTGAGCTTGATATTAAGCTTGAGTTTGGCTTGACTAATTAATCAAGCCAAGCCAAGTCAAGCTCAAGCTTTTTGGCTTTCCCACAAGCTCAAACTCAAACACTATTTTTAGGCTTGTCACAAGTTCAAGCCAAGCTCGAGCTTTTGATTTTTCCTGACGAGCCAAGCTTGAACATGCACTACTCGACAAAGCTCGGCTCATTTACAGACCTATTTGTCCCACTGTCCACGCACATGAACTTCCCTTTTTCACCTCTGTGTTCTATCATCTTAGTCAAATAAATTGGTTGGTACATAATATATATGTTAGTCTATCATTGTAAGATCTTTCAATTTCCTTCTCCCTCCCTTCACGTCCACGTTAATTTTTCTTTTTAGTGTTAGATACGCTGATTTATTAGGGCCACATTAGTTTGCCAAGATTTTATATATATATATATATATATATATATATATATATATATACTAGTATCTGAGCATGCACTCATGCTCGTGCTCAGAGACTTTTCTATTTTTTTGAATAAAAGTTAATAATTTGCATATATTATAATGTAGAAATTTATTTTTTTATTTTCCAAATAAATAAAAGTGATAAACTTTAGAGATAAGCAGTAACTGTAATTTTTTTTTTTTTGAACGTGAAAGGAAAAAAATCATAAATTTTAGGAATTCTTCTTTTGAATTCAAAATGAAATTTGTTATTTCACATTTATGACCTTATTTTTAAATGAAGTTACCCTTCATTAATGAGAGTATTTTTGAACCATAAAAAGTTCAGTTAAATGAGGGGAATCCTCTTATATATAGTATAGATAGTTAGAAGTATGTTGTTAAATGATTAAATTTAACATATTTCAATATCTTAAGTTTTTTTAAAGAATCGGTAATTTAACATGTTATTGTCATAAAATTAGAAATTAATTATTTAAAATGGTTGGCATATTTCAAGTTTTTATTAGTGGAACATAGAGTGGAGCAAGAAAAGTGCTATGCTACAATTTTTTTTTTCTTTTTTTGGTAATAAGTAATACTAACATATACTTCGTTGTTAAACACTCAAAACACAACAAATTCCATTTGCAAACCACGCAAGTTTAAGGGAAACAAATATGAACATTGTGACTTCTACAAACCAATCTTTCAAAAACAGACGTATGAAAGACAGAATACCACATAATTACAGAAAGCAAGATCATTGTAGAAAGAAAAAGATATAAGCCAATTAGGCAATTATAAGTCCAGTTACCGTGTCAAGCAAGTCGGCCTTGAAAATGATGTTATTCACTAATTGAGCAATCAATCCTAAATTCACATATAATACTAATTAAATTGATCTAGTGGGAGACTAACAAGCAATCACATGGGAGTAAGAGACTGTACAGTAGAGTTGAATAAACTTGAGATAAGAAGGTTTTTTTTTTTTTTTTTTTTTTTAAGAGATAATTACAATATGTTACTAATTTTACCGCTCAAATTCTTTCCTCCTTACATCTTCAAGTACTTTGTGTAGGAGGAAGTGTCAATTCAGCTATAATCCTATAGCTCAAATTCTTTCCTCCCTCCACTCTCAAGTACTTTTCCTATGAAGAAATGTCAATTCAACTACAAGGCTTTTGGCAAGAAGGTTTTTAGATCCATAACCATGATTAATGTCTCCACATGCTTGGTTGGAATAGTTAACCGGTCAGAGCTTCAAAAAGTTGTTAGATTTGATCCATGCAGATATCTATGGTTTTAGCTTAACATATTCAAAGAAATCAATTGGAATACAAAAATTGATTAAAAAAATAGATTGAATTTATATAGCTAAATAAATAAGTTTGGGATGAGGTTTTTTAGTAAAATATTTTGCAAAATCAGAATATTTGGCAAAAATAGATTGAATTTGAATGTGTAGTTGGGTATGTTTCTAGCATTATCTTATTATTATTATTTTTAAGAAAACTAGCATAGTAGTAGCATTATTCTTTGATTTACATGAGAGCATCTCCAGCAGAATCAACAAATTTTTGTACTGTTTGGAGAATAAACAGTGACTTTTACCTTTATCTACTCACTTTTTCAAATACACTTTCCAACAGACTCTCTATCTCATTTAAATATTATTTCTTCATTCATTATTTTTTATTTTTTTAACAACTACACATCTTCCAACATTTTTTTATTCAACACCTACTATTATAATAGAAAAAAAGGATTTGAAGAATGAACAGTAGCTCATCAGACCTGATGAACTACTGTTCATTAGCTAAAAAATGTGAGTTTTAGAGAGGCTGTTGGAGCCCTCTTTCCTTGTTTTTTCCGGTTTCACTCTCCATATTTTGGCTATCCATAGCCTGTTGGAGATGCTCTGAAAAGCAGACCCATTGGCATTAGTCCTTGGTCTCCC
Source organism: Notholithocarpus densiflorus (assembly GCA_030021035.2). NCBI lineage: Eukaryota > Viridiplantae > Streptophyta > Magnoliopsida > Fagales > Fagaceae > Notholithocarpus > Notholithocarpus densiflorus. The sequence goes on from JARYZH020000401.1 coordinate 162,359, forward strand.
GCCAATAAGCGAAAACAATCAAACATAAGCAAAGGCAAAACGAAAACGCCTTTTTCAATACGTCAGAAAAGCCCATGCAGTAAAAGATTGTTTTCTCTCGTACAAGTTACCCAAAAATATATATGATCAGAAACAAGTATTGCTGTTTAAACAACAGTTTTTAGTATTTAAATACTACAACATGTATTTTCACAACACTTTTTAACCCACATGCATTTTCACAAGTCACAACACTTAAACAACATTATTAGAAATATTTTACCAAATGAGTCCTAAAATTTTGAACTTATCTCAAATAAAAGTTTCTTAAAACCATGCGAGGATTTTTGTTTTTGTTTTTTGTTTTTTTATATTATTTGTATAATATATAGTATAGTGTATACAATATACTATGTTGTTAAATGCACATAACGGATTCCATTAGCAAATGAAAACTAGTCAATTTTAAAAAAAAAAGATTAGATGAACATTGCGAGTTGTGACTTCGACAAGCCAATCTTTCAAACTAGACGTACGTCTAGTTTGAAAATGATAATAAGCCAATAATATTAATTTAAGAAATAAAAGGATCAAAGTGTAAGTTCACTAAACCTCAAGCAAGTTTTTGTCATTTTTTCTAAACTTTTCTATATAAGACCCTAGACTAGTGATCAATTTCTCCATCTTGGGTTCCCACACGAGAGAAGATTTTGCTAGAAACGAAAATAGGTGTTTCTCAGTCATTTTTCTCAATGGAGTGGTCTTTAGTGAAGTATTTACTGTGGGCTTTACTTCTTATTGTTCAAATTCATGAGCACAGGGCTTGTCTTGAGGAAGAGAGGATGGGTCTGCTAGAATTGAAAGCCTTTTTAAAATCCAATGTTAATCATACCAACCACCTCTTTCCGTCATGGGTTAACGATGTATGGAGTGTTGTGGGTGCGGGTCATCACTAGTCACGTGATTGAGCTCTCGCTTTCCAGTATATTACATCGGAGTTATTATAATCGTTGGCTCCTAAACGTGTCTCTGTTGCAACATTTAAATATTATTTATTCATTCATTATTTTTTATTTTTTTAACAACTACACATCTTCCAACATTATAAGAAATCTTGATTTATCTGCCAATGGAATTCTTGGGTGGCTAGAAAATGAAGGTAAGTGAGCTCATGCTTTTACTTTCAGACATTTCAATGGCCCAAATGGCCCATTTAATCTCTTGAGTAGGATTTTGCCTTCCACAGCCTCTTTTTTACTAATTTATTTGTAGATAAGGACTCGGCCTGTGGGCCCTAAAGCCCAATATGTGAAGCAGTAGATGTTTGGCCCTTTAAGCCCAATTCACGTGGGAGATTTGGACTCCTATGCCTACTTGTGTTGTGATCGATTATGGGCTATCGAGTCCATCAAGTCATGTAGTGATACAACTTGGGCTTTTGAACACGTTCTATGGCTTTTGAACACGTTCATATTAGTAAGGAGCTTTGGGCCCATTTTCCCAAAAAATATGAAAACCTCTGGACCAAGGTTGAAAACGTGTAGCCTTAGGAAATTCTGGGCTTTATGGGCCTTAAACAAATTTGGCCCCCATTTCATATGTGTGTATATTTATATATATAATTTCTTTTTTTGGCTTGGGCCTACGCGCATGGACTATCTAATAAAAACATGCCACATGACATATGAAAAAGGAAAAAGGGTAAGTATTACACCCCTAAAGTTTAGGGTGTTTAGATTTTATATCAAGAAATTTCAGAATTTGAATTTCACTTTTGAAGTTTGGAGGTGATTTGATTTTACACTCAATCTTTCAAAATTTGAATTTTATTTCCTAACTTTTAGGAGTGTTTGGATTTTACTTCTCAAAGTTTGGAGATATTTAGATTTTACATCTTGAAGTTTATCTAAATTGAGTAAGCTGACGCACTTAAATTTAAGTTCAAATCACTTTGCAAGGAAATTTTATGATTCTTGGGTGAGAAAATTTAAGGGCCTCTTTCTAATAACGGTGCATGCATATTTAAATTTTCTTCCTCAAGAATACCATGAAGAATTTTAGACAAAAAAGAAATTTACTAACCAATTTTACCTTTATTGACGTTTATTTTCTTCATGTTAAAAAGAACAGAATGCTTCAGTGCAAAACAAAATGCTTGATACATGCAAATGATTTGGGCTAAAATGCACTGTAAAAATTTGGGCTAAAATGCACAGTAAAATATGAAATGTGTGTGCCTTCAATATTTACCGTGCATTTGAATGGACAAATTAGAGTTTTTTTTTTTTTTTTGGATAAGAAGACAGCTTAGAGTTTGATTCATATGCTTATATGTAAAAGTAATTTTGAATATTAAGTTGTCAACATATATTCTTTTAGGATACAATTGATAATCTAATTTGAATTTCACATTGTAGCTTTTGAAGTGATCCAAAAAAAGAAAAAAGGGAAGTGATGTTGAGAATCTTATAAAGAGATAGAGGGGAATGAGATTTTTGAAATAACTTATAATATATGGGTAGAGGGAAAAGGATTTTTGAAAAACCTACAATACGGTACACACCTAAAATGGCCTAAATCTTTTTTTTATTTTTTTATTAATATCAAAAGGGCCTAACTCTTGAACATATAACGCAAGTAATTATTTTAGATTTCCTTTAGTTATTGAATAATTGCTTTACACATGGTATTTTATTGCTTTTACTTGTGTGTTGATCAATCAACCAGTTCAAGAACACGAAATGATGACAATAACTACCAATCATTACAAAAAGTTAATGAATAAATTGTATTTTATATAGTTCATTACTTGTTTTTTCTTATAAATAAATGTTCGTAAAATTAGATTGTAAATTGTTACTTATTTTAATTTTATCCCTTACTCATCCTTTCTCACTAATTGATAATTGCTACTATTACCGGTGCTTTGTCTTTTCTCAAACAACTACTTCTAACACCTATAACGTTTGGGTCTTGACTTAAACATGGTCTCTGGCTTCAAAAATAAGAAAGGCAGATACAATTGCCAACAATTCATATTTATATGATAAGAGTGCATACCTATGACTTACAATTATGAAACTTGATACCTATCCCATATATGAGGATAGTAATAGGGGTGTGTGGTAATGATTTTTCTAGAAAACATATTTGATTCTTTATAGCTCAATTAATTAATGCATTTTTCTTATATTACAATTCCTGTCCTAGTGACTAACATGATATGCCACTCTTTTCGCATTTTGTTGATAAATTTAACAATGGATTTTTCTTTTTTCTTTTTTTTTTTCATAACTCATTTGTTTGTCAAAACTGAGCAAGCTAACACATTTAAATTTAAGAGTGAACAAATTTGACAAAGAAATTTTAAGATCCTTAGGTGCCCTCCCTGTTCTTAAATCTTTGGATCTAAGTTACAATAACATGTGGCCTCTTTCTAACCAAGGTACGTGCATATCTGAATTTTCTTCCTCAAGAATACCATGAAAAAGTTTAGACAACTGAAAGCTTATAACCAATATTTACATTTATCAACATTTACACTCTTCGTGTTAAAAAGCATAAAATGCTTTAGTGCAAATGATCGTAGTAGTATGCCTTCAATGTGTAATGAGCATTTTAACCAAAATTTTTGTCCATTCCAATATCAAAATGTGTTTAGTACTACTAGATCTTTCTTTTGTACTAATGGTTTCAAGTTGATATATGGAATTATGAATATCTCTTCACCGATGATGTAGAACTGGTTTATCTAAGCAACTTGGAGGTCCTTATCTTGCAAAAGAGTTGCCTTAATGGAAAGCCTACCATTCAAGGGTAAATATTCCATCTATTTTTCAATGATTTTCCCTTTATAGATTAATCAATAGCCTCGATGGAAGCCGACTATCCCCTATATGCCAACGAGCCATTTTAAAGATTTTCTTTTGACACTATCTCTTTTTAATTCTCCTGGTAGATATGGCAAATTTCAGCAGTCTGAAAGTTTTAGATTTGAGTAAAAATCATTTCACTGGAAGTATTCCTCCATATATTGGAGCATTATCATCTCTCAAGGCTTTATCATTATCTTTTGCAAATCTTAGAGGAACTTTAGCCACTCAAGGTAAGAATCTATTATGAAGTATGAAATCAAACTTCTACAATTTGTTTGCGTTAATCATCTATAGCTCATTAGGCGTATGAGTGAGAACCAGTGATAGAGAATGGTTGATATAGATCAATTCTCGTTAGCTGCAACTTGAGAGCATAACATTCAACCACCCACTTTTTTTCTTTACTTAGAAATTTTTTTTTTTTTTTGGCATAAACTTAGAAATTATTTTAATCCCACTTAGCAACAAAAAAAGGGAGAAATTATTTGAATTTCATACGATATGGGTTCTAGTTAACTCAATTGATAAAGTCTCTTGTCTTTAAATAAGAGATCTGAGGTTTGACCCCTGCCTACACTAAAAAATCAATTGGTATTTTGGCTTGATGATAATTTGGGGTTCGATTCCCTCTTATACTAAAAAACCAGTTGATATCTTGGTTTGGTAATAAAAGACAATTATTAGGAACAAACGCTATAAGTTAAAACTATCTCTAAAAACCAAAAAAACAAATCCCACACAACCGACTCTACCCTTTGCCAATTGAGGCAAATTGCCAAAGGCAGCTGTAGAAAATAAGGTCTCATAATTTTGGGCTTATAGTACAATATTATTTTATGTAACGATTTTAAATAAAATATGGCACACACTTATTTAATTTTTCTTTTTGGAAAGTGAAAATGTTTAGCTAAAAATTGAAGAGACTCAAACAATGATAATCTTATTTCTTCTGACAGATTTGTGTGCACTGAGAAAACTTGAAGAGTTAGATCCTGGTGGTAATAACTTTGAAGGAAGCCCTCCTCCATGCTTAACCAATTTAACATCTCTTCGGCTGTTAGATATATCTAACAACTGGTTCAGTGGAAACATGTCTTTCTCTCCAGTAGCCAACTTGACATCTCTTGAGTACATTGATCTGAGTTACAATCTTTTTGATGGTTTATTCTCCTTCAACTTATTTGCTAATCACTCAAAGCTTAAGGTGATTCAGTTTTTGAGTGACAACAACAAACTTGACATAGAAATTGAAAATCTCAGTGGGCACCCTTTGTTTCAGTTAAAGGTCCTAGTAATGTCTCATTGTAATATAAACAAGCCCATAGGCAATATTCCTAAGTTTCTCTATGACCAGCATGAATTGGAAGTGGTTGCTATCACTCACAGTAGGTTGAATGGAAGCTTCCCCATTTGGTTGCTTGAAAACAATATTAGATTGCAAGTGTTAAATCTTCGTAGTAACTCTTTCACTGGTCAATTTCAGTTGCCAGCATACCAATACATGGATCTTCGTTGGTTGGATGTCTCAGTCAATCACTTACATGGGGAGCTTCAAGAAAATATCGGAAAGATGATTCCAAAATTAGAATATCTAAATTTATCTCAAAATCATTTTGAAGGTAATCTCCCATCCTCAATTGGTGACATGAGTAATTTGTACAGATTAGATTTGTCCTTTAATGATTTTTCAGGAGAGATACCAGTGGAATTGATAGTTAATTGCACCTACTTGAAATTTTTGAGGTTATCTAATAATAACTTTCATGGTGAAATTTTTTCAAAGAACTTCAATCAATCCTTGTTTTTATTAGAATTGAATAATAATAATTTCACAGGGACTCTTCCAGTGGTACCCTTGCATGTCGGGATGGTCCTAAATATTAGAAACAATTACATGTTTGGTAGAATTCCCGTATGGATGGTAAACAATAATTCATCCAAGATTGTTGACCTGAGTAACAACTTTTTCGAAGGTCAAATTCCCCGTGGACTAGGTTCATTTGATTAATTAACCTTTCTCATAACTTGCTTTCGGGATTTTTACCTTCTTGTTTGAATCTACGAGATGTGAGGCACATACTTTTGCGAGGGAATAAACTCACAGGATCATTACCGAAAGTAGTTTTCAATTTATCATCTCTTTTGACAGTGGACATTAGAGATAATAGATTTTCGGGCAGCATCCCTGAAGGAATCGGTGAACTTTCTAACTCAAGAGTACTTTTGTTGAGTGGAAACCATTTTAGTGGTATGATTCACAAGCAGATGTGTCAGTAAAAGAAGCTAGGCATAATGGATCTTTCCAAGAACTTTCTTACTGGGACAATACCATATTGCTTTCACAACATAACCTTTGGGAAGTTAAATGATATTGATTTTGTCTATACAAATGACTCTTTTATGGAGGGCTTCGGTTTTTCCCTCCCATATAAGTCTCTTCTAAGTAGGGATATTGACATTAAAGGGACATATTTGGACATCCATGAACAAGTTGGGATTCAAATTGTGACGAAATATAGGTCTGACTTGTACAAGGGTCTCATCCTTGACTTGATGTCTGCTTTGGATTTGTCATTAAACAAGCTAATATGTGAAATCCCAGCAGAGCTAGGACAATTATCTTCAATTCATGCATTGAATTTGTCCTACAATCAATTGACAGGTTCTATTCCAAAAACATTCTCAAAATTGACTCAATTGGAGAGCTTAGACCTTTCTTACAACAGTTTGAGTGGGGAAATTCCTTCAGAATTAATTGATTTGAATTCTCTCTCAACTTTCAATGTGACTCACAACAACTTATCAGGTAAACTTCCAGACTTTAAAGCACAATTTGCAACATTTGGAACAAGTTGCTATGAAGGAAATCCTTTTCTTTGCGGTCCACCATTGGAAAAAAGCTGCACCGAGATAGTTGAATCAACTCCATCACCACAAAACTCTTCAAAGGCAAGTGACGGAAAATGGTATGCAGTTGATCTTCTAGTCTTCTCTATAAGTTTTTGGGTATCTTACACTATTTTCTTTTTAGGTATAGCTAGCGTTCTTTATATTAATCTTCATTGGCGGCAACGGTGCTTCAACTTGGTTGAGGATCGCATGTATTGTTGTTATTATTTGCTTTAAATGCCCTAAAAGGGCTACAAAATTGTATGTGTCATTAGATGTACTCAAGTTCTATAGAAATCTTTGGTCTTAGTATTGATAAATACCTATGTGTATGTATATGTTTGGTTATGAATTATTGTTATAATTCTCTATTATGAAACAAGGAGTTCACTTGCATTGTAACTAGTTGATCTCATGCGACGCGCAATACATTTTAAAATATTTTTTAAGAAAATATCTTATGTTTCATCTACATTTTGGATGACTTTAATTATAATACATGTCATTAAAAAGAGGAAATACAAATTGTTAATATTAAAATAGTTAAAAATTTGAACCTGTTGCTTTGAGTGATTAATTAAACTAAATACTTATTTTCCTCTAACTTAAGCATAGATTTACTTTTATATTTTTATTCTTTGATTGCAAGTTATTAAATTTTCTTCTCTCTTTTCATTAAAAAAAATTACTTTATCTTTTGTTGGAATTTGTTTTTATTATTTCCAATACAAAAAATTTGAGTAAAAATAACATATTCCAATATGTTGTGTTTCTTATATAAATTTAAAAAGTAAAAATAAAAATAGTAATTCATTTTATATAAACAATTAGCGCACCTTGTATAGATAATTAATACACAAAAATAAATGCATTTACCCTATTTGTAATCTTTGTAATTACATAGCATAAATTGAGACTACTGCAATTTATATACACTAAAAAATGTGTAAAGAGTCTTGTAACTCAACTGGTTGATACCTCTTAGTGTTTCTAATGGAGACATCCAGAGTTAAAATCCTCCATCCCAGCATTATTGATGTATTAAAAAACAAAGGCTAAAAAATGAAAGAAAATATTTTTCGATAAGTATTTTTGGCCTAAACAAACACAAACGCATGGTAAAAAGAGTGTTGACAAAATAAAATGGCCAAAATATGTTATTGGTTCCTAAAGTTTTCCTACGGAGTTCTTTTCATTCTTAAAGTTTCAAATGAGCGTTATTCGTCTCCCAAAGTTTCATAAATAAGCATCATTATTCATTATATTAACTTCTGTTAGTTTTTATTTTGCTTACAAGTATAAAAAAATAATGACATGACTCTTTTTAAATGATATGGCATATTTTTTAACTAAAATTTTTCACTTAGACCAAATCTAACAGGGCAACCTATTTCTATTTGGATTTTGCCCCGAATTAATCCCAAATCTTCCAAAATCTCTGTTTTGAATGAGAGAACATAACATAGTTTGCTTTCCAACTCCAAGAGCAAAGACATGATACCCAAAAAAAAAAGCCTAATCGGTTCCAACCCATAAGAACATTTGCATTTGGTATGCTAAAATAGCGTAAACATCGAAATCTAACTAATGAAGACCAAAAATCACTTGCATCAGATCGTAACTCAGCTATGCAAAATAGGATTTTGCTAATGTGCTTCTCCAAATTTAGGAGGCACTGTAGCCTATGCAAATCTATTTTTTATTATTTCTTTTCATTTGCTAAGGTTAAATAAAGAGAGCATATGATCGTCGTTGTTATGTGTGGAAAAAAGATAAATGACTAAAAAATAAAGAAAATTTGACATTTTAATGAGATAGAGTTTATAAGAGATAATCAGATGTGAGTATTTTAAAAAATAGTTAGTGTAGGGACACAAAAATCAAATGGTATAGGCCCACTTAGAATAGCAAGGCTTGTACAGTTCAACCAGGCCTAAATCAATATATTTGTAAGAGAATGGATTGAACAACAAGAGAGGGCTTTGCTTGAGGATAGGAATGAGGAAAAAAAAGGACTTATTAATGTGGATTATGTATTTGAAAGGCTTGTTACAAGCTTTCCCGAGAAGGCCAATATTACACAAAAAGATACACTGTTCACGTTCTTCTCTCAATCTTCTGGTTTTCACTCTCCTATTTTTGATACTTCTGTCCCATCTCTCTTTCTCTAGAAACTTTCTTTTTTTATATACGATCCCCCTCTTCACATCTTGACCCCCCATCTTTACCTTACCAGATTCTCATTATGACACCTTCCCCTTTAAACATCTGATGAAAGTAGTAGAAGGAGTTGCTTAGCTGTGAATTATATTGTTTAGGCCACTTTCTCATCAATGTAGCTGATAAAACTGTTGCCCACCATTTAATGCGGAGGTAACAAGCTACTTCTTGCTGAAAACTTCCCCTACCCTTCATGATCCTCTCTCCTCAACCAGTCCTACCCACCTGAAGCTCTTAAGCATCTTTCGCCTGTTTTCCTCTTCTCCTCGGATGAATTCCCTCCTTGGGTAGGTGGTGCCCTAACACCAGCAATAACAGTTCACCAATCCCTTCCTCGGTCCTTGGGCCCACACAATTAGTTAAAAAAAATAAATAGAAAGTTAGTTCTTTTTCTAAAATAGACAGTAATTTTTGCATAAGCTGATATGAATCCTTTAAAGAACTACTAATATGGAGAAACTTTTCATGGTTCATTGGTATATTAAATTAATAATTCTAGGACCACAACTTTTACCACACCCTTACTCACTACTATCCTATCTAGTTGATTATAAATGGTGGGAAAAAAAATGGTGGGTCCATGGAGAATAGAAAGGGGCTAACGGCAACTGTGTCAAACAGCATTACATGGGACAAAACTCTCTCTCTCTCTCTTTAAAATTCGGAATTTTGGAAGTACTGGGTTTAATTTGGGGCAAAACCCAAATTGAAATGGGTTATACCATTAGACCAGATCTAAGTGTAAGTTCAACAGCTTATTTTCGATAATTTATTTATATAAAATTTATCAAAAGATATAATTTTATAATGTTTATATTATATGTGTAATAAAATATTAAAAGTTAATTTACTTTTAAGAAAAATATATTTTTTTAGCAAATAAGAGCATTCACACTACAGAAAGTAAAAGAGCTAAAAAGTTATTTTATACCTCCAAACACTAAAAGCCACCCAACACCAATGGTGTTATATCTAAATTTTTTTGCATACATGCTATAATAAGTTGCTGCTAGTTACTAGTAGCAACTTATTGTAGCTTGTTGTTATCTTATTATATTTTGTGTCCGTTTGGTAATGATTATTTTTACCAATTTATTTTACTATTCAACTTATTTTTTCTACTATTCATGGGTTCTACTGCACTTTTTGGTACTATTCATGGGTCCTACTGTATTTTTTCAACTAATTTTTACTTTTATCTACAGTACTTTCAGTTAAAAGTTTTCAGTTTTATTAAAATAAGCGAATCCCAAACATACCATTTATTTTCTCTTTCCTCTACATATTTTATTATAAGTGCTATAGCTGTTTTTATTGTGTTAGATATATTATCTTATTGTGTTATTTATGATATTTTAATTTGTTGTTGCTAAAACAAAACCATTGATGTTGCGTGTTTTGTAGAGTAAGATGGTAAAATAAACAAAGTAGGTTTTTAAAGTGCTAAAAGTTAAAATTTTTAAGCCTTTGAAGTGAATGCTAAGTTTGCGTTTGGCATTAGCTAAAAAAACTAACTTCTTTTTACTATTTAACTTATTTTTATTACTATTTATAGATCTCATTGTACCTTTTAATACTATTTACAAATTTCGCTATACTATTTCAGTTAACTTTTAATTTTACATACAATATTTTCAATAAAAAAATTTTAGTTTCAAACCAAAGTTCCGGACTCTTAAGTAGAATACAAATACTCATTTTTTAGGTACACAGTAATAAAATAAAATAAAAATAAATAGAGAGAAAAACAATGAGAGCTAAGCTGCGAAGGTCCAAAGGCGTAAACTCAAATAATTTCTACCTTTCAAAACAAGCAATCTTTTAGAAACAGAAAATAGCGGAGTTATTTGGTATGGTAATTTAGGTAACATCCTTTAATTTTTAAATAATATTACATATATTTTTAGATACTTTTTACTTCTATATATATTTTCATAAAATACATACAATATTACTGTAACACGTTACCAAAAAAAAGGCTCAAAGGATTCCAAAACCACCTTCAGTGCTTTTGTATTTCCTTTCTGTATTCGGGGTTTGGTTGCTGACTTTTGATTGATCGACTGCTTGGTCTTTTCACAAACAGCACAACTGTAACAATTTCCAAGAGTACCAACAGAAACCCAACTAGTTTTCTTCACCATCAGCAACGGAGGCTCAGTCTTCAGCACTGCCACCTCAGCCACCACCAAAAGAGTCATTTGCTTGGCGTTACAAGTTTCTCTGGCCTACGCTTTTGGCTGTCAACCTTGCTGTTGAAGGTCCCTTTCTTTTTCTTATTAGCTTTGTAATTCACCATTTATCTTAAATTTCCTATGCATTTATGCATGTGGGTGTTTATTAGTATACAAAGTGATTAAATTTATAAAATGGTGTAATTGGTTTTGAGATTTCAGCTTAAAAGAATGGTTTTTTAAGCTTATTGATTGTTTTTCTTGATGTTGTTTGTTGATGGGTATTCTGTTTTTAGGATAGGGGTTATGGTTTTAGCATCATTTTCTGAGGATTCCTTGATTCAATCATAGGGGGTGGTTTCTGATTAATGGTTTGGGAGAGAAGTGAATGTGATAAATGGAATTTGGTGTTCCTTGATACAATCATAGGAGGGATTTATGATTCTCCTTAGTTGAGAAATTGTGTGAGAATATGTTGACTCTAGCCTCTACGGATTTAGATCTTAATTGGTTATGTGACATCTAATTACTAAAGTTCTTGCTCTTTGCTCCTCCTGTGCACTAAAGAATCTAGAAACGCAATATAGGGGTTAATACACTGTTCTATTTTTTTGATAAGCAAATTATATATTTATATATACTGTTCGGAAATAAACCCTTTATGTCTTGTGTGGGATTTATGATTCTCCTTTTCTTCTACCAAGCATGAAGGGGGTTTATAATAAGCTTATTTTTGGTCCCAAAAACCTCCCCTCACAGTTAGTTGAAGTAGAGGCAAGATCACTACTTGAATACCATGTGGTTACTTAAAGTTTTAGTTTGCCACAGGTTTTGATCCATGAAATGTTTATAAAAGGATGCATATTCTTTCATTTCGGAAATCCGGGAATTTGTTGTTGATGAAATTTCTTCTTGTTTTGTTAAAATGGTAGTAACTGCAATAGCTCAAGGCATTCTTCACTGTATTAGTACAGCCTTATGGTCAGAGTGATGTTTTTGGCTATTTATCATGGAATACAGCCAACGATCAAGTAAAATACTTTTTTGTATATCATTCTAAGTGACAACCAATAGTCATGAATTATGATCCATTTTACTCTAGCATAATCGGTATGGATTATTGTTATGTGAGAAAATACATAAGTATAATCATTACAAAAGGTGGGAGAAAGAGACACACAAAATGCAATTCTTGCATAATTTTTAACTGGTCGGCTAAAGCTCTACTACTTGATGTGAAGTTGCGGGAATCAATTCCAGAGGATCAGCAGCGCAAACTTTTCAAGTGGATGTTGGAAGAGAAAAGGAAGATCAAACCAAAAGATCCTGAAGAAAAGAAGCGCATTGATTAAGAGAAAGCCACTTTGAAACAGTTTATTCGAGTGAAACCTATCCCTAGTATCTAATTATTTAACACTTGTTCGCAAATTTGGAGATTACTATAAATGAATATTTTCTTTCTTTTTACATGAAGTTAAGTTTATCCTTATGTCAAATCTCTTCAAAGTTCTTTAAATCATTGTTGTTCAATGCAAAGGATAATGTTGATAATAGTCAGTAAAATATAGCACCAGGTGGCAACTGGATACATTTGCTTTGCTAATTGAAGAGCAGATGATTCCTTTCTCTTTTGCATGTAACAAATATTGCATCATAAGATATTCTGTTTTAGGTGCGGACTCAAGGGGATCATATTCATAGAGGGTAGGGTCATAACTTAACCCAAATCACTCAGATTGATGGCTAAGCCATCAGCCCTCAACTAAAATATAACAACTGAAAATGATAATAACGATAAGCTCTCTGCTTCATTATTTTCAATGACCTTAGGATACAATTGCTGACCATAACCCTTATCAAATGGCCCAGCCAAGCCCACAATAGTTACTACTATTATGTTTATGTTGGTGGGCTGGACTGCGATTAATTTACTATCCTCTTTCAAACCAGCTCTTGCACTGCACCACTCACATTGATGAGATCTAAAAGCCTTTTGAACCCTAGCTTAAAGTAAAATACTAAAATGATGTAATATTAATAGCCGAGGTTATTTTTTTGTTCAAGAGATTCAAAGCCATTCATTATCCAAAATTCGACTATGCATATTTAATTAATGAAATTTAATAATTAAAAATCAAATTAAAGAATTTTTAATTTAATTAGAATTTTTTTAATATTGGGTTGCTTTAACCTACGAGAGTCAAGAGTATTAGCTCTAAACTAATTAATTTAATCTTACATGATTTAATTACTCAAAAAAAAAAAAGAGAATAAAAAAGAAAAAAATAGTTTATTTTTTTATTCTCTTTCAATAACTATAAAAAAAAAAAATTTATTTTGAAAGAAAATTTTTAAAATTTTGAGTTTTCACATATGTATTTTAAGAAAAGTTAGAATTAGTTTTAAATTTTGCTTCTTCTTCTTCTTTTTTTCTTTCAATATCTGTTATAAAATTCAACCTAAATATTTTCTTTTTGTGTAATAGTTACTAATTTATGCTATTAATATCTGTTCGTCAAAACCATTTATTTTATTATGCTTTTTTATTTCTTTAAAAATATTAAATATTAACTTTGATGTTTATTAATTTTAAAATTTCTTATGCCACGTGAGTACACAAATTTTGTGAAAAGTAAATATTTATGAATACAAATCCTCTACATCATTTTTTTATTCCACTCTATATTCCACTAATCACTATTTGCTATGTTTTGATTTCACTTTTCTTATAAAATAACTGAAGTTTAAATTAGAAAGTAATATTACACATGAAAAGTAGTAATTAGTGAAACATAAAATGGTAGAGAGAATTTGTATTCAATATTTATCCATGTTGGTTTTTGTCCACTTTATTAACCAAACCAAGAGCATCATTGTATAAATAAAACGTTTAAAATAATTTTTGAGAAAAAAAAAACATAAATGAAGAATAAAACAATAACTATGACAAAATTTTAGTCAAAATTACACATACAACTTTTAGCTATGGTAAGACTTTTGCTCTTACGATGAGGAGAAATTTTTGTATGAGCTGGGCGTATAAATTGTTTGCTCTTACAAACACAGTCACAAAATTCACTCTCTTTCTTCCACTGTTGTGTATAGGTACCTTTCTGGCTTCCGCCCCTCCGGTCACGGCGGCGGCGGTGGCAGCTGGGTTTCACAACAGCAGCAGCCATGAACTCTGAGACTGCCATTTTAAAGAAGAAACCTCTAGATGATGCTAAGAAGAAATTCAAGAGGCGTCCTCTTTATTCATCAATGAAAAAGCAGCTCGATGATGATTCTAGTTCTGAAGATGAAAGGACTGACGGTGCTAACTCGCCATCACGAAATGTTGCGAGTTCTGTCCCCGCGAGTCAGTAGCTGTCCAAAGGCACTCTGCTACTGCTAGTGGCGGCCCAAAGGTAGAATGAGAGTTATAGTGGATCATCAAAAAAGAAAAGAAAACCTGAAGATCTACTCTGCACTGTGTCTAAAGAGGTAGAACTAGATGTTGATACAGTAGATAATGCCAAGGAGATTGAGGAGGCTAACAATTTTAATGAAGCTGATCTTGCAATTGCTAATTAGTAATTACTCTATAAAGACATTCATTACAACCTGGAAGGAGCAGTGTTGGCACCATACTGTGCCTGAGTAATATGTTAATTCTTGTTATAAATTTTGATTCACACCTATCCACGGCCTTATTTCTTTATCTGATGTTGAAAATTTTTGCTTTGTATGATTTATGTAAAGAATATATGTGTATATTCATTTCTTTAAAATGATTTCGCAGTAGTTCTCAAGGTTTATAAATTTTAGAAATCTTCTTTCATAGTCTTAGAGATTTTTACCACTGGGGGTTGGAATTCTAATGATTTTAAGTTTTTTAACTGACAATGTAATATCTAAACTGTATTGCAAATCCTGCATATCTAGTAGTGGGTCATTGACTTATCCTCAACAGATTATGTTGTTCAAGAGACATATATGGTGGGGTTCCAAAGGGACATCAAGTTCGAGATCTTCAGAAAGGTAGGTTGTCAATTGAGTTTTACACAACTTTTCATTTCTTGCTGTATTTTGATTTCCATGAACTGGCTCTCCTGTGATAGGTAGTTACTATGTGAGACTTAGCTATTTTTTTTTTACTTTCATGTCTAGGTTTATATAGTTGCTTATTCTTTTTGATTTTGTTAGTATCAAATTTATTCCTTTTCTGGACCAGGCGTTGAAATTGTAATTGCGACACCTGGGAGGTTAATTGATATGTTGGATTCGCATCAAACAAACTTGCGAAGGGTTACATATCTTGTGTTGGATGAGGCAGATCGGATGTTAGATATGGGTTTTGAGCCTCAGATTCAAAAACTTGTTTCTCAGGTTTGAATTGTGCCTTGCTGTTTGAAACTTATGTCATGATCATTACTGTACTTTTATCTCTGTTACAAAAATAATTTTTGACAGATGATTGTTTCCCCTAGCTCTCATACTTCCTCTTCCTTATGCGTTTCTGTCTCCTGCTTTCATTTATGGATTAGATCTGTTAGAAAAGAAGGGCAAATTAGCAGATGTCTGATCTGAAATAGCTTGGCTGAACTGAGTTCTTGAACAGTGTGGAAGTTCTAATTGTTGGTTTAGAATCCCAATTTGACTTCTAGTACTTAATTGCAGGTCTTGTCCAATATAACTTAAGCTTGTAACAAGAACTTATTAGATTATTTTTTGTATTTTCTTCTGGAGTTTTCGAAGGTCATATCATTAGTGAAGCCTCTTGCTTACTTCCCTACCAAAGAGAAGATATGATGTAGACAATAAAGAGATTGAGGAAAAGCAAGATTAAACAAAAAAAAGGATAGATTTGTGGTCTCGTTTTGATGTGGGGCCTTCTTGGAACATTTCATAGGCTACTTTAATTATTATTGAGTTTTAGTATTAAGTTTCTTTAGGATAGAAAGCTACTGGTTTAGTTTTAATTAATTTTTACTGGAATAAATCTCCTAAAAGAATATATGTGGCCTACTTTGACTAATTTGTTGAGAATTCATAGCCAATCCCAAAAAATTTGGGACTAAGGCTTACTTGTTGGTGTAGATTAAGGGCAATGATGCAGGACAACTAGAACAAAACTGAAATAATAATAAAATAAATAGATATGACTTAGGAGTCAGCACCTAGGCCTTGCTTGGAGTCAGCATCAAGCGGGGGAACCACTAGGAGTCAGCATCTAGGGTATACTTGGAGTCAGCACCAGACCAAAAGAGACCAAACGGCCATTTTTTCATTCATCAAAATATCAACTATCTCCTCAAGGAGTACAATAGGTTGCTTATAAAGGATTGTTAAACCCTAGTTCTAATCGGCTAGGACACCCTAATTGCCTTATTACAAAAATAACCTTGCTTCCCAAATTAAAATACTAATAGCCCAATAAACTATTAAGACCTAAAACATAAAAATACAATTGACTTGCAAATATAAATAATATTAAATAATAATTTTCTTGCATCTCTTGCATCATTCTCCTCTGGTTGGAGAAAACTCGACCTCGAGTTTTAAAGCATTGAAGGATTAGGAGGCTGACAAATAACACTTGCTTTAAGTCTGAAATCACCTTAGGGAGCACAGGGAAAAGAAAAACCTTGAATTCCATCACATCAAACTCATTTGGAATAACAAAATCAATGTGTGGAATCAGTATAATCTCTTCTTGAACCTTATGAACCATAGGAAGCACTTCACCAAGATGTAGATCTTCAAGGACTGTGGAGGGTTGATCAGAAGCACGTTTAACAACTTCAACTTTCACATCATGTGCACCCTCTAACATAATACTCTCTTTAGGCACCATCTCTTCACCTTGCTGCTCTTCAATAGATTCATTTCCTTGCACACATGTGAAAGCAACACTTGTTGACGCATGTACGTCTATGTCAACATTAAGCTTTGGTGTTTCTGGAGGATTCTCTACGACCAAGATATCATCATCAATGTTGTTTTCTATTGGGGCAGCAATAAGTTCATTGTGATCTAGTATCCTTGATTTCCCAATTGAATCGGTTTGAGTCTTCTTTTGCTTCATCTGAGCAATCCTGTCTTGAACATTTTTCATGAGCTTTACAGTTAATTCCTTTAATTCCTTGGTAGATTGTTCAAAAGTGCACTGAGGACATGAAATGGGATGAGGATTCATCATATTTGCTTCAACTTGAAAGTACCACACTGAGATTGGGGTAGATACTTAGCTCGATAGTATGGTGATAAATACTCATCACAAAACTTTTCTTTCATATCTTCCCACACACTGATGACAGGTTCATACCTCATATAGCGGAAATATTCAAGATTCTCCCAAAACCTTTGTGTTTTACCTCTTAACTTCAACTTGGCATACCTAACCTTTTTGTTATTTGCAAAATTTGTTTGCTCAAAGAATTGCTCCATCCCATTCATCCAGTTGACAAAATCTCATGGATAAGTTTCATAACCATCAAAATAAGGTGTTTCTAATATTACCATGATTCTCTACCTAAGACTATTCTCTCAAATATTTGTTGGGACTGGGCTGGTTGATGATTTTGTGGGATGGGTTAGTTTTTTTTATTTTTTATTTTTATTTTTAATGAAAATAACCAAGTACAAAGTCAAACACGATAAACTTAGAGAATAGAAACTCAAAACTGACTAACAAAACTCAAAAGAAATTAAACTAGAAACAGAGGCTGTCTCTACGATGAGGGTCTTTGGTCGGCGTTGGAGACCCGACGCCTAGCAGCGGCGCGAAGGAGGCAGGGACAGCGGCGGCGCGAACATGGAGGATCGGATCAGTTGCGGCCTGTCTCGAGTACTGGCAGTGGCGATGGGTCAGCAATCTCGGCGGCAGTGGCTCGTCAATCTTAGCGGCGGTGGGTCAAGGTGACGATGGGCCTCGGCGTGGGTCTTGGCAGCGGTAGTGGCTCGTCAATCTCAGCGGCGGTGGGTCGAGGTTGACGATGGGTCTCGGCGTGGGTCACTTTTTTTTTTTTTTTTTTTGGTTTATGGGTGTGGGTTCTGTGGATCTGGGTTTCCTTTATGGTGGTTGGCTTTTGTGTGGGTATTGTGGTTTGATGGGATGAGAAACACGGCAATGAAAATTTTTTTTGGGTGATATTTTCTGGTTCTTTCCTGTGGTGATGCTTCAACAGATTGGTGTTTGCTCTGATACCAAACATAGACAACCAGAACAAAACTGAAATAACAATAAAATAAATGGATATGACCTAGGAGTCAGCACCTAGGGTAGACTTGGAGTCAGCACCATACCAAAAGAGACCAAACTGCCATTTTTTCATTCATCAAAATATCAATTATCTCCTCAAGGAGTACAATAGGTTGCTTATAAAGGATTGCTAAACCCTAGTTCTAATTGGCTAGGAAACCCTAATTGCCTTATTACAAAAATAACCTTGCTTCCCAAATTAAAATACTAATAGTCCAATAAACTACTAGGACCTAAAACATAAAAATACAATTGACTTGCAAACATAAATAATATTAAATAATAATTTTCTTGCATCTCCCGCATCAGGTAATCTGTTAAATTCCATTTTTTCAAGAATGACTGTTCTTGTCTCTACCAAAGGCCCATGAGTCTTATTTTGTGTTTTGAGTCATTTTTGTATTTGGTTTAGAAGTTCTAAAGTACCTTTTCTAGTTATTAGTAGTCATAGTGTTTTTTTAGGAGTCCTAGTGTTTTAGGAAAAGGTTTTGGATTTTGCAATTTCCCTTATTTTAGTCAATAACATTCATAGTGAGATTGATTTTAATAAAATTCCAGAAGCTTATTTTAAGGTTTAAGGAGTGTTAAGGGTGCCTTGTGATTAGACATGGCAATACGGGTTAGAATTTTCTGACCCGACCTAACCCGACCTGGAAAATACTTGACCCAAACCCAATTTTTTTGATCCGAAGTAAAAATGGGTTGACCCGTGACCCGACCCGGATAACCCGTGACCCGACCCGTTAAAAAAAATTCTCAAAAAAATATTTAAACTACGTTATGATACTAGGTGCATAAAGCACAAAGTAACAAAATTAATAGTCAATATATTATATAAACAAGTAAAACTGTTGTGAATGAGTAGTTGAGTTTTTTATTTTTTTTATTTTTTTTTATTTTTTTTTATTATGCTGAAGACTATTTGAGCTTCATGCCTTCATCACAACCAATCACAGACATGAGTGACATGAGAGACAAGACAACACACAAGCCTTAAGGCTGTCAAGAGTTAAGACAACCATTGATAAATAAAAAAAAAAAAAAAAAAAATCCCATTCAATACTAGCTTTAGCTGTAATCCATTGTCCAAGACTCCAAAGCCTAAGCCACGCCCACAATGCACAAAACAAACCTGAAAGTTGAAAGTTGGAATGTGACAAAGCAAAGTTCCAAACTTGTTAACCAAAAAAAAAAAAAAAAAGTTCCAAACCACAAAGGGCTCTAAAACTTGCGCCTCTTAATCAAGTTTTAGCGCTGTGAAAAAAATTCTTACTCCATATCGATCACGTCTTTTATCTGAGAATGTGGAAGCTACGTTGTGTACTAAAAGTTGGCTATATGAATTTGAAGGTAATTTAATTTTTTTATAGTCATAATTATACAATTTTAATTCTTTATTGATTTGCTTTCATGGTACATTAAGTTATATTAAAATATTGTATTGTAGATGAAGATGCTGACGAAATTGGCCAACTTGAGCTACAATTTGCAAGTATGAATATTTGCAGTGCTGAATCTGCTACCAACGTTGAGTAGATTGAGATTGAAGTGTAATTCTTATAAAATATTTACTTATTCTTCTTTACTTAATATGTTATGTTTATTTTTAAATCTTTTTTTGTTTAGTTTATTTTTCTAAGTAATCTAATTTTACTATTATTTTAAATGCAACAGGAACATGTGCACTTAAGAAGACCGATAACTTGCTACTTTGCTGGCTTACTTGTTTTGTTTGTTTTAAGATCTATCTCTTTTTGAAGATGTAAACTTGTAATTATATGCATTTTGACAATGAACTATTAACATTGAAGACTTTTTCCATCATGAATTTATGACTATAAATAATTTTTGTCATTCTTAAAACTGTCAGAATTTGAAGGATATTAACAAGTGGCATTAAGTGTAATTCATTTGCTTAATTGATTTTATTCATTCTCTCTAAACAGGTTGTCATTGATTTGTTTTTGTAATTGAAAAAAAAAAAACAAAAGCAAAACAAAACAAAACTTGTTTGAAAAATACGACCCGACCCGACCCGACCTGCAACCTGATTGACCCGTGACTCGATTGACCCGTTTAAAAATGACCCGTTTTGACCCGTGACCCGTTTGACCCGCAAACCCGATTAACCCGACCCCGACCCGGCCCGCCCGTTTTGCCACGTCTACTTGTGATTGTTTCGGACAACGTAGGTATGGTTGCCTATGTGGTTGTGTAATGTTTATCTTATTTCTTGTTCAACCCACTATTTTAACACCTAACAGCCATCAAACATATTCAAAATCCAATATTTTTATTACTGAAACCTACCTAAGAGAGTGTAAATCATTGGTTGAATTTTCAAATTTTCACTAACAAGGGGAAATCTCTATACATTGCTTACCCTCCAGTATTTCGCTTAATTTTGTTGCCTATTCATAATATTAGCCATATACTCTTGTTTACTTGAAAAGCTATTGGCTTTAAAGACTAAAGTTACCAACATTTAATTATATACATGCACATATTTGTTAGTATTGTGCAATACGTATAATATGAATAGTAGGTATCATAGGTGTATATCGACCATGCTTATGAATCTCTGATGATACATATATATGTATTGTATAAATCATATTGATTGTCTACGATTTATAGACATGTGAGTTTAAATTGAATTTTTTTTGTTAAAATTTGAGCTTTGACTTGAGTCCAACTAGTGATTGGACTTGTTTCTAACAAACAATTATAGGATACTTGGTTGAGGCCAATAAAATAATGTCCATGGGTTTTTTTAATTTTATAATTGTTTAGATTTAATAAATGCTTCAGTCTAGGATTGACCCTGGTCCTGGGATACTGATTGCTTTAATGATCACTTCGTAATGTTTATGCCCAGTTGCAAGTAGTACAAATGTGGTATTTTGAAGATGCCAGCTAATCCACTGTTAAGTATCACTGATGGCAATGCG
Organism: Notholithocarpus densiflorus; assembly: GCA_030021035.2. NCBI lineage: Eukaryota > Viridiplantae > Streptophyta > Magnoliopsida > Fagales > Fagaceae > Notholithocarpus > Notholithocarpus densiflorus. Next base: position 183,690 of record JARYZH020000401.1, read on the forward strand.
ATGGGCCCTTCGCTTCCCTCCTAATTTTTTGTTCAATGCAGATTCGCCCAGATCGTCAAACTTTGTACTGGAGTTCTAGCTGGCCTAAAGAGGTTGAACAACTTGCTAGACAGTTTCTTTACAACCCGTACAAAGTAAGGTGCTCTAACTTAATTTTGCTACTGCCTACCGCAATTGTGGGATTTCTTCTGTTAGGATATATTCTTTTCTGTGTTTCGTTTTTATTTTATACTTTTGATGTGTGTAGTTGCCAGTCATAACTCATATGTCATTTTACTCGTTTTGAGGCAGCTTGTTTTTTGTGAATTTTCCCCTACTCCTCCCCCCTCTTTCCTTTTTCTTGAAACTGAGGGTAATTTCCCAGGTTTAATGGCTTGGTTTGTAATTGCTAGAGTTCTGGAGGGCATATGCCCTTTTTGAAAGTTCCTGCTTTTGTGGTATGTGTATCTGCTTTTGTGGGATATTTACCTTTATTTTTATTTGCACTCATTTGTTATGTTTTCTATCCTGATGCTCGTACTCTGTTATTTTGAAAGATTCATTTTTTTAGTTATTGCTTTGCTATATTTAGTGGTCTCTAAATTGTCTTATGAACACCTTTTTTTTACCTAAGTTGGTGTTATTTGTCACATGGATCCTACTTGTATGTTTGTTAGAGCCACTTGTTTTCATGTCTATGGATATTGGATATTGCCCTTGTACACTTCCCCTCTGTGCATAATTGTTGCCAGAATATGGTTTCTGGTGTTATTCATCTGACATTTTGTGTTTATTTGCTTCAACAACACACTAGCATACATGCAGAAATGTGTTGAGATCATAGATTCTCTGATCTAAATAAGCCTCTGATGTGAGAGATTGTTGGCCTAATGCATTTCTTATAACTTATAATGCTCTTTTGTTTCGTGGCAGATGTGAAGGACGTGAAATATGTGATAAATTATGACTTCCCTGGATCTTTTGAGGACTATGTTCACCGCATTGGTCGAACAGGAAGGGCCAGGGCAAAAGGAACTGCATACACTTTCTTCACTGCTGCAAATGCTAGATTTGCAAAGGAACTCATCAGCATACTTGAGGAAGCTGGACAGAAGGTCAGTCCTGATTTGGCTGCAATGGGGCGTGGTGCACCTCCTCCCCCGTCAGGTTAGTTGGCTAGCTTGAATATTCTTAGACACGTGCACGCATACACACGTGCACGCTCGTTGTGGTGTTTACATGTATGAGTGTGTGAATTTGATTACTAAAACTGACTGTTTCAATGAATATCAACCAACCAGGTCATGGTAGTGGTCGCTCATGGAACTAACTAACTATTGAAGGTAAACCAGTTCTCACGTTGTATTTTGGAGGGAAACATTTAACATGTATGATTAGACAATAGGAGTTTAAATGTCTTTTTGCATTTATGTTGAATTTTTGTTCAATTACGTAGAGGACTAACTGTAGTTAGTGTTGGACTATGTAAGATAAAACATTTGTTTATATCATTAAAGGTTTTGAGGAAGAAGATAAACAATTGTATTTTCATTTTGCTTTGCCCTAAAGTAGTGGAAGTATGCACAAAAGAAAGTCTACTTCAACACTAAGCATCTCATTAGGTTGGTATCAAAGCAACCCTGGTTTGGATCGTTGGAAAGTTGCAAAAAAGGTTGAGATACTTACAAGGAACTAATGATTACAGGTTGACTTACATGCATATTAATCCGTTGGAGGTGATTGGTTACCCAAATGCGAAAAAGGTTGAGATACTTACAAGGAACCAATGATTACAGGTTCACTTACATGCATATTAATCAGTTGGAGGTGATTGGTTACCCAAATTCCGATTTTACCCGATGTGTAGACACAAGAAAGTCTTACTACAGCATATAATTTATTTTTTATGTTTTGGAGTTGATATATCTTAGAGAATTACTAAACACAATTGTTGCTTAATCTACCATGGAGGCTATTGAATACTATGGAGCTACTACACACGCATTATAGTTAAGCAATTTTATCACAGGTCTCAAAATTTTAGATATTGAATACTATGAAGCTACAACACATGCATTATTTATGTTTAAATTTTTTTTTTTTTATCACAAATCTCAAGATTTTCAATTCTATATCAAGACCTTTCAAATTTTTCTGTGACAATTTGATTGCAATTTTCTTCTCTAAGAATAATAAAAGTGAAGCCAAAAGTAAGCATATTCACAAAAACTACACTAGTGTTAGAGAGAATGTTAAAGAAACAAATGGTGTCCAAAAAGCATATTACCATTGAGCTATTGATTATTGATCCCATAAGGCCATAACTAAAGGTTTGTTGGTCAAACAATATAAATCACGTTGAACACGTGGGACTTGTTAGCTTATTTGATGTTTAATTTCTCTTTATTTGTTTTGTTTTTGAGAAGTGTTGTGTTTCACAATACTTTCACAACAAATCGTAAGTGATAAGTTATTATTGGTTCTTACTTAAACATACTACTAAAATTTCTTTGTAACCTGTCAATAAAACTTGCAACAATCTGTTACTTAAGATTTATTATGAAAATGTTGTGGACTTAACATTTTTTTTTTTTATATTTAGACACTAGGTTATTTGTAGAAAATAAGGTAGAATATTTATTTTGTTCACATAAAGTATAAATATAACGAGAGTTTTATTCGTGGTGGATATATGAAAGGGGACTCGAATGGTTAATAGGTAGTCCATTTATTAAGAATTAATAGCTTATAAAGTACTCACATAGTACCACACATTGTAATACATGGAATAGTAATTTTAATTAAGAGTTTTACCGCTATGTTTTATGTATTGGATAGTTTATTAGAGTAGGAGAATTTCACAACTAGACAATAAAAGTAATATATATCCTATGTATATTACAATGACCATCACTCATTAAGTTATTTAAATGCCATGTGGGCTTAGTGAGAGAATGTAAGGAGGCTTAGTACCCGTTTGTTTCAGCGTTTGAAACTCAAAAGTTGCGTTTTCAAAAAAGTCAGCCCAAAAATAGTGTTTGGTAAGTATAAAACGCAACTTTTTGGAAAAAGTTGCGTTTTATATTTGTGAAGAGAACGCGCGTTTTAGTTATGGAGCTCTGAGGTCCATAAACAAAAAAGCTCATACGCGTTTTGAAGCTATCCGTTGGACTCTTCCGAAAATTACCAAATTACCCTTGATAAATCATCAGTTCTCACGCTATCCCTCATTCCTCTCATCTCATCTCTCTGCTCTCCCAACAAATTTCCAAATCCAAACACAAAAAAATCTATAACAAATTCTCAAATCAGCTAAGGAAAAAAAAAATCAATCCCTTGCAAATTAGGATTCCTCAAAATGCAAAACAAAAAAACATCAGAATGTAGCAAAATGATAGAATTACAGGATGAAATTGAAGGCGAATGCGTCAACAACACCGAGCTCTGGGTTCGATCAAATCGGCGAACCCGTCCCAATCAAACCCTCCGACTTTGACTCTAACTCCGACTCCGACCCCATTTTCGATCTCCAAGCCCTTCCCTCTCAGCCACTCGCCGTCTCCGAACTCCACCACCTCATCTTCGTCGTCGCGCACTCCACCGCCTCATCCTCGTCGTCGCGCACTCCACCGCCTCATCCTCGTCGTCGCGCACTCCACCGCCTCATCTTCGTCGTCGCGCACTGAGTGGGACGCTATCGATTCCGCCAAGAACCAACGGACGAAGTGCTAGAGAAAAGGGAGAAAGGAAAAAAAAAAAAAAAAAAAAAAAGAGACGAAGAAGGAGAGCTCTGAATGTTCTGGAGTCTGGAGGAATGGCTGAGAAAAAAAGAAGGAAAGAAGGATAAAAAAGAAAAGAGTAAGGGTACGTGTGTGGAGGAGAAAAAAAGAGGGAGAAAAAAAAGGAAAAAAAAAAAAAGGAAAGAAATGCCGTGTGTGGAGTATAAAAAAAGGGGGAAAAAAAAGAAAAAAAAAGAATGAAATATTATCACAATTTTTTCACAATAAATTTTACGGATAAGGTTATTATTAGCTAATATTGGTGAGAAAAAAATAATTTTTTAAGAAAGAGAAAAAAATAATTTTAATAGTATGTTAAAATTAAAATTAGTATCAGTTTTTATCACAATATTTTCACAATACTTTCACAATAAATCTTAAGTGGTAGGTTATTATTAGCTAATATTGGTGAGAAAAAAATAATTTTTTTAGAAAGAGAAAAATTGATTTAAGTATGATGAAGTAATTGATTTAAGTATGAACCAAACTCACATTCAAAAAAAAAAAAGTATGAAATAAACTCCCTTATATATACATTGTCCTTTTTGGTAATTTATCCCTCAAACTGCCACTTTTATAAGTGCTAGCCAAACACTCAGCTTTTTCAAAAAGCACTTTTTAACAACTTTTACCAAACACTCAGCTTTTTGAAAATGCACTTTTTCATTATGCACTTTTTGAAAACTCAACTTTTTCATTATGCACTTTTACAAAAAGCTGAACCAAACTCACCCTTATTGTTGCCCGCACACAATTTCTAATTGATTAATTTATTTTAGAGTGATAGATAAAGAACACTTTCTAGCAGTATGTTAACATCACTTGAAATGTCATTTAGTGAATAAACACAATAAAGTAACTCTTAATTAAACTTTTTGATGGCAGGAGTATTCTAACCTTTAAAAATATACATTCTCGGTTTAAGGTGTAGAGTAGTTTCTTTCACAACTCATTCTTTTGCGGTGAGATTTTATTTACAAATCATTTGAACAACATATCTGTAGGTATTATTACTATTATTATTATTTCCTTCCACTGCTTTAGATTTCTTACATCCAATTGATGCTTACCGTCACTGCATTGGGAGGTTTTGGTCATTGGATTTGAAGGAATTACTCTTTTTATGCATTTTCTTATTTACTTTAATTGTGGGTTATTTTGGCCTTGCCCACTTTGATTTTGATTTTGATTTTTATTTCTGGTGAAATATGAGATGGGTTTTGATTTTGTAAATTAATTTGAGTGGAATTTATTTTGTACCATCTTCCAAGAGAGGGTTAGTTTTATCTTCTTATTTCTTCATTTTCGATCTTAATCTTATGTAAAATATATCAATGGGAGGGTTTATGATCTCAATTTTACGTTCAATATCATATACTATATAATAAAAGTTGGACTTAAATGCCGTGGTTGCGCTAAGTGGTTTCATCAAATTGCATAAATTTTATTAAATTTCTGCTTTAAAAAATTAAATTTAGTTATTTGGTGGCATACAACTATTGTACCTAAGAGACCTAATCAGTTTGAATAGAAAAAACTAAATTACAATCAAGAATCCTAACTTGATTATAAACCAAATTGTGGAAATTTATTAAATTTCTGTTTTAAAAAAAATTAAGTTTAGTTATCTGGTGACATATAACTATTGTACCTAAGAGACCTAATCAGTTTGAATAGCAAAAACTAAACTACAATCAAGATCGAATCCTATCTTGATTATAAACCAAATTTTGCAATAATTTTTTAGAGAAAAACAAATATTTATTTGTTCTTACTACAATTTCTAATTTAATAAAAAATTGCAATTGAAATAAAGTTAATTATATGAATAAGTCCTTATTGGTTTCTTTACCAACAAATAAATTCATAAAGGTTGCTCAGTTATTGGTTTAATGTATATATTAGAAACCAACTAAACAATTTAAGGTTCTTATCAATTTTTATTTTCATATTTATCTTCAAGTATATCTAATAACTTTATGAGATTTTATATCAGAGTTTAACTTGAAACTTTACTATCTCTTAATGGTAAAACCAATCGAGAAAAAAAATTAAATTATATATTTCTATTCGCCCAAGACCAAGGAGTAGTAGAGTACGATAAGAGAAAACAATGCATAACTTCAATTATCTATTTATATTTTTGTTACATTTGTTTTCCTTAAATAAAACTATAATGAAGAGGATGTTTGTATTAAGTTTATGCTTGCAGTAGCAGATGGACATATCAATGATATCATACCAACTAATCAAAAAATCATGTATTCAAGATAGCATCGTTTATCCTTGGGAAATTTTTATTCAAGGTTTCACAACCCCAACTCCCACATCAATATGTGATCCCTCCTTATAATTTTCTAGAATTTTTTTAATTTTTAGGTTTTTTGATAGAGTTTTAACCTATGGAGACCGTTTCTGATGATTGTGCTCTTTATCATTGGATCAAGACACCACTGGGTTTTTGGTGTAGGTGGAAATTGAATCCTAAATATGGTACGTTTTTATTGTTCTGTTACATTTTTTGTGCTAATGGATTATGGATGTGGTACGTTTTTCTCTATTGTTAGTGCAGTCTTTATCAATTTCAGTCTCAGGCTCTCAACTAAAATATCCTTCCAGTAATACCCTTTCTCTTAGCTTATATTGTTTTTTTTTGTGTGTTTTTTTTTCCTAGAATAAATTTCTTACTAAAAAAATACATTGTTTGCAGCTTTGTTTTTTATTTTTCCCTATTATTATTAATTCTCAAATATGATAAGGAGACTGAACTTTTTGTAGCTAAACAATACTTTAAGGATGCTTGCAATGAATGCTACAAGTTCTCTTTTTGTACTATTTTAATATGTTGTATTTCAATATAGTTTTGAAGAATCCGAATTCAACCTTGATGAGAAAGAGAAAAGATTGAGTCATTGCATTTTGTTAATTTTGACATTTATAAAGATTGAAAAAGAATAGTTTAGAAATTTTTTTTTTAATTTTTTGTTAATATTAAGATTTATGTTAGAATGATAACATTTACCATTGGTTAACTTTGAATATATATTTACTATTGGTTAACTTTGAATGTATATAAATACTAATTGATATAAATGGAAAAATTAATATTTCAGATACATGCCGGACATGCAAGTTGGAGACACAACAGAACTTGCAAATATGCAAGTCTAAATAAGCATACAAATATGCCAAAGAATCAAATGCAAGGCATAAAAACAGAGGGACACATAGAGAGAGAAAAGTACTTGCTATGCAACTTTCCAATATGGAAGAAGAGATAAGAATGATAGAAATATGTTATTTATTTAATTAAAATAATTCTATCAAACTTTGATAGGTTTCTCACTATTGTTTTGAATATATAATTTTTATGTATATATTCATAGAAAACCTTGAAGTTTTCTCTATCGTTTTACATTCTTTGAATATTTTATAGCTTTAAATTCTTGATTTTTACTATAAATCCAAAATTTAAGTACTTAGAAGAATAAAGAAAGAATGTTGCATTTTAAATATTTTTTTAAAAAGAAATGAAGGTAGTGAGATTATGTGTATACAACTTTGTAGGTATATTACTATACTTTCAACATTGTTTAATTTTCTTAATTTATTTTAAAGAATCATATTAGATGTTTAAACTTTGTACATTCAAATTAATCTCTTATTTTTAAATTATTTTTTCTTTTATACTTTGTCTTATAATCTTAATATTTTACTCCTCTAAATAAAAATTCTGGCTCCACCACTTCCTGATCCAAACATATTAATTGTGAATTAGATGCAACGAATAATTTCAAGAAAAAATTGATAGGAAACAAATGTCAAAGCAGCATCATTTTCCCATGCTTTTTTTCCAACCAGTTGGCCCCATCATACTACAAACGGTGGGAGGGTGAGAGAGAGGGCTAGATAGCAGCATTTCATTAATAAAAACAGACCATTTTAATGGCACTAACAGTTACGGAAATGGACAGGCAACAAATGGCAAAACACCATCACTTTCATTGGAATTTCTTTTCCAATATGTTGGCAGTTGGCACCCTTTATGAGAGAAAGAGATGGTTTATTTTCTAGTGAATTGGCAATGAAACTAATTTTCAAAGTGGTCCATTAGCAAAAACTGATATTAAAAAAAAAAAAAAAAAATCAATAAAAGTCGTTCATGAGAATTTTTTGATTTCAGTCTGCCCACGTAGACAGACTCACGCCCAATTTTATAACATATTTACATGTCAATTTGTGATGATTACAGTAGCTGCTGAAAAAAAAAAAAGTTCACCAATTACAAAATAACACTTAAGTATGTTGTGAATTTAAATATATAATAAGGTGTTCCTAATTATTATTATCATTATTTTAAGAAAACTAGCATTATTGTTTTAAAATGTTGATATTTTATTTGATGGTTGAATAGGAGATCTGGGGTTCAATTCTTGCCTACACTAAAAATTGATTGGTATCTTGGTCTGATTATAAAGAGTTATAATTTGGAACAGACGCCATAGATTGAAACTTTCTTTAAAAAAAAAAGGAAAAAACTAACCCATTAGTCCTTGGTAGGGGTGTTCGCGGTGCGATGCGGTGCGATTTTTGGTCATTTTTAACACCGCACTTTGCGGTGCGGTTTGGCTAAAACCATAACTGCACTGCACCTTATTTTTGCGGTCACATGTGCGGTGCAGTCTGGTGCGGTGCGGTGCGGTTTAAAGTTTAGTCAAAACCATAACCGCACCGCACCTCATTTTTGCGGTCACATATGCGGTGCGGTGTATAAGATGCGGTTTGAATGATTTGAAATTTGTATATATTTCAAATTTTGGGCTTTTTCTACCCAACCCAAAACTAATTTTTCCCTTTATTTTGGTCCAAGTTTTAAACTATTGAGCTAGTTTTTCTTTATTTTGGAATGGCTTTCTTAATCAACACTTGCTAGGGTTATCAAACTTTTTTTTTTTATTTGAAAACTAGGGTTATTAAACTATTAATAATATATTTAATATTAAAAATAATTAAATATATTAATATATAGAGAGGGTGCGGTTTGTGCGGTTTTCTTATTATAAAACCGCAAACCGCACTGCACTATGCGGTGTGATGCGGTGCGGTGCACTATTACTTGCGGTGCGGTGCGGTTATGCTATTTTGCGGGCGGTTTTGGTGTGGTTTGTGCGGTTTGGTGAACACCCCTAGTCCTTGGTCTCACCAACCAGGCAATTAGCGAAAACAATATGTGAAGGCAAAAAAAAAAAAAAATCGTACAAGATTCTGTAAAACATATGATCAGAAAGAAAAAAATTTCTGTGCAAACTAAATAACAAAAAAAAATTTTCCAGCTTATTTTAAGATTTGCCAACCAAACACAAGAAAACAAGGGATTTTTTTATTTATTTATTTTTTGTTTTGGTTTTTGAGATAGGTATAAAAAAAAAATCTCTCGTACAAGATTCTGTAAAACATATGATCAGAAAGAAAAAAAATTTCTGTGCAAACTAAATAACAAAAAAATATTTTCAAGCTTATTTTAAGATTTGCCAACCAAACACAAGAAAACAAGGGATTTTTTTTCTTTTTTTTTGGTTTTTGAGATAGGTTTTTTTAATACATATATTTTCTATTGAAACATACAGTAATAACCAACAATAGAGTTTAAAATTTAAGTTCAATAAAGATCTGGTGTAATCACATACATTTACACCCTCAAATAATGTATTGCCAAATTAAATTATTTCACAAAAATGAATAGAGAGTATTAAACATTATCATAATTTCCTTAAATATATCAAAGTAAAAAAAAAAAAAAAAAAAAAAAATCAGAGTAAAGAATCGTTAGGAATTAGTGGGGGTCATCATTAACAACCAATGTTAATATATAGGCGTAAGTGCACTTTTAGTCCCTACATTTTGACTTTTTTTCATTTTAGTTCATACATTTTATTTTTACCACTTTTAGTCCCTAAACCAATTAACGCGGGACATTTAAGTTCTTGAAGCACCATTCCGTCACCAAACTAACGGGGAAACTGGACGTGGCTGATGTGGGCATTAAAATATTATTAAAAAAATTATTTGGCATTTTTTAAATGCCAAAATTAAAAAAAAAATTAATTACTCAATTTTCTTTTCATTATTTGTGTTCTTCCCGTGTTCTTCCCTATAATCAATCTCCAGCAAAAAACAAACCCTAAACCCAGATCCTAACCAAACCCCAAACCCATATCCCCAGTAAAGCAAACCTTAGCCTTCAAACCCATAAATTTTCTTGGCAAACAAACACAAAAAAAAACCCACTGGAAAAAAAAAAAAAAAAAAAAAAAATCCCAAATCACCACCACCGAATCAAAGAACATGAAGATCAAACCCAAGCAAAAGAATAGAAACCCAGCAACCAAATGGCAAAAAATAATAATAAGTTTGGTGGACGACATTTTTACACCATCTAAGATTTTTTTTATCGATCTAAAAATTTAAAATTTTTTAAAAATATCTCAAACGCACAGAGAGAGCGAGAGAGAGAGACTGAGAAACTCTGTGAGCGAGTGTGAGTGAGAGATGGAGAGAAACACACCAGTAAGATATTGCTATTTTATTTTGTGGAGAATGTGAGACCACGTATTAGTCAAGCTCCTCTGTAGTCTGTACTAACTTCATTGAACAAATTATAAATTATTACTACTCCACAAGTGTTTCATTTCTCTGTACCAGTTTCATCAACAAAACAGAACAAGAAAAAGAAGATAATTGATGGCTTTGATACACGACACAAAGACAATCAACGGCTCACGATGAGGCTCACAAAAAAAAAAAAAAAAAAAAAAACCCAAACCCAGATTTTGCTCACCACCTTCTCCACCATCAAGCGCACTCAAAACTTCCCCGCCAAAGCCGCCGCTCAGCGCCTCTCTCAGGTCATGGCCTCTCCACTTCCCATTTCTGGCGCTCGCTCTCACCAGGTACCAACTTTTTCTCTCTCTCAGGTGAAAAATGTACTATTGGGTTTGTTTACATTTACTCATTGTGTGTGTGTGTGTCTCTGTGTTTGCATTCTCAGCCGTCCAATAAGATCACCAGGTACCAACCGATCACAGCATCTCTCTAACCCAGATCAAGGCGATCTCAGCCTCTTTCTATCTCAAACCCATCGCACCCGATCTCAACCTCTTTAATTATGGTTTGGTTTGGGAGTGGATGAGTTGGGTGCTTTGCTGGGTTTCTATTCTTTGGATGGTTTGGTCTGGGAGTGGTTTCGTTGATGTGGTAGTGGATGATTTGATTTGGTGGTGGTGCTTTGCTGGTTGTTGGGTTTCTATTCTTTTGCTTGGGTTTGATCTTCATGTTCTTTGATTTGATGGTGGTGATTTAGGTTTTTTTTTTTTTTATTTTTATTTTTTATGTTTGTTTGCCAAGAAAATTTATGGGTTTGAAGGCTAAGGTTTGCTTTACTGGGGATATGGGTTTGGGGTTTGGTTAGGATTTAGGTTTGGGGTTTGTTTTTTGCTGGAGATTGATTATAGGGAAGAACACAAGAAGAACACAAATAATGAAAAGAAAATTGAGTAAAGATTTTTTTTTTTTTTTTTTAATTTTGGCATTTAAAAAATGCCAAATAATTTTTTTAATAATATTTTAATGCCCACGTCAGTCACGTCCAGTTTCCCCGTTAGTTTGGTGACAAAATGGTGTTTCAAGGACTTAAATGTCCTGCGTTAATTGGTTTAGGGACTAAAAGTGGTAAAAATAAAATGTAAAGACTAAAATGAAAAAAAGTCAAAATATAGGAACTAAAAGTGCATTTACGCCTAATATATATGTCGTCAGAGACGAATTAGCAAGACTAGTTTTCGTCATGTACATGTTGTCATCGAAGAGGAAGCCAGAGATGAAAAACTCCTAAGCCCAAGGCTGAATGACGATGAAATGACTTCATCGAAGGTGGCGGCTCTTAACTCTAGCATCGTCTCGGGTAGTTATGGTGGTTCTCCTTCTGGCACTTTTGTTTTGGCCTTTTTTTTTTGTTTTTATTTTAATATTTGAATATATTTATTAAAAAGGAATGTGATAATATTTGTTATTTTCTATTTTTTTTTTTTTTTTTTTTGTAAAAAAATTTGATGTAGCATGACATTATTGATGGGACTAAACTTCTAGGTTCACACCACATTCTTATTAAATTTAAGCTTATATTTAAGACATTTTCTTTGCTGATGAGCTTCTTATAATAAAATTGATAGAAACTAATAATTTTCCATTTCTCTTTGAGTTTACAATTTTCTATTTTATACCGTTTGTAAAATCCAAAACACATCCAAAATTTTTTATTTAATATATATTACTTATAATATATCTTAAATGTCTCTAAATTTACTCATGTATCAATCAAACCAATTAGTCAATACGCGGGATTGCAAATTTATCTTGGTTTTTCTTTTTATTATTCCAATGAATGTTCCATTTCTTTTTTTGGTCACAATATTCTAATTTGATTGGCTAACAAAAATCGATTGCATTATCTTGAAAATTCCAATATATATTTAAAGAAACACGGAATAAATTTATATAATATTTGATTGCATGATAGATTAGGCCCCAAAATCTAATCGTTATTTTTTTTCACATGTTAAAATCAATATTTAGGGAAATATTTTTAAATTTATAGATGTGAAAGGATTTTAATTTTTGGCGCTTGATCTATTATGATTGTTTTTTATCATCATGCCACACTAATTGGTTTTCAATATAATCGGAAGTCGAATCTTTAGCATCCTCTCTATTATAATTCTTTTTTATTATTAGGTTAAGATCTTAATTGCTTTTTGGCAAGTAGCCAAGATTCGAATCTTAGATCTCTTTATTCAATACAAAAAGCTTTACATGTTAAGCTAAATGAGGAAACTTTTTTTTTTGAGACATTAAACATACAATCATTATCAAAATTGTTAATTTCTTACCATCATGATTCATGGATACGATAATTTTCATATAAGTCATCAGACTGATATGATTAATTCCCCTACAACACGTCAGATAAAATTCGAGCCATTCAGCTAATTCTGCCAGTCAATTCCGCGTGTTTGGAGTAGCAGGACAAAAATCTAAGTCTTCTATTTCTGTTATTTTCCTCTTTTTCTTTTTCTTCTTAATTTGTCCCACTATCCACACCCATGATCTTCATTTTTCTCCTCTGTGTTCTATCATCTATGTCAAATGGTTGGTTGGTATGTAAATGTATCATTGTATGATCTTTCAATTTCCTTCTCTCCCTTCACGTCCACATGAATTTTCTTTTAAGTGTTAGATACGTTGATTGATTAGGGCCACATTAGTTGGCCAATATATTATTGGCCAAGATTCTCAAAATATATATAAATATATATATATATTTATATTATTGGCCAACGTATTTGGCTGTGATATGGATTTGAATTTATATTCTTAATAAATCATCAGATGAGATCTAATTTTTAATATATATATATATATATATATATATATATATTAGAGACAGAGAGTAACTGTTATCGAAATATTTCATTTTTCATTCCGTTAATCATATTAAAATGAGGTTGGGTATGGAATTCACAATATGGTTAACAAAACACTGTAAATTTTCATAATATTAACACTTAACAATTAAAATCACTTCCTTCTCAAAAAAAAAAAAAAAAACAATTAATATCACTTATATCTTCCTCTCAAAAAAAAAAAAAATCACTTATATCTATAAAAAATATATATATATATATGGATCAAGTCGTGACAGAACCCAAAAGAAATGCCATCACCCTGTTCAATATTGGTCAAATTACTTTCGTCATTATCAAGAATAATACCTGCATCATCACTCTTTTCCAAATTTCAATAATAGCTGTTTAGCAAAAAAAAAAAAATTTCAATAATAGCTGTTTAGCAAAAAAAAAAAAATTTCAATAATAGCTAGTTAAACAAAAGGTGTAACAGGAATTTGACTGAACCTATTAAAACAGAAAAGGATAAGGCTGTGTTAGTTTCGGAAAAAAATATTTTCCAACCACCATAAAATGTTTTCAGGTGATAATATGTTTTGGAAAAAAAAATTATTTTCAAGTATTTAGTTGTGTTCGTGAAAATGTTAGGAAAAATAACTTTCTTTACACATACCTTCAATATTTTTCTCTCTACTTTTATTTTTACAAAACGAAATAAAATAAAGGAACAAATATACATAATTCTTTATAGTTTTCCCATAAAACACAAAAACTCTATGAAATTTTGATTATAATTTATAACGTAACACTTAAACCTATAACTATTATAGTGGCAGAGTTAGGATTTCAACTCAGGGGGCAAGATTAAATGACACCTCGATACTCATTATTATGATCATGTTTCTTTATAAGCTCAATTAACTACATGTATGTATGTATATATTTATATATATATATATAATTCAAATAAAGAAAACAAAAATAATAAAATTATAGTAAATAATAATAAAAAAATAATCTAAATACATAATGTTGAAATTAAAATAAATTGAGAAAATAAATTAATGTAGGAGTGTTAGGAATATAATAATATACCTATAAAGTTGTATTAATGTTTCAGTGCCTTGAATTCTTTTAAAAAAATTTGTAGAATTAAGCATGCGTTTCTTTATTTGTTTAAGTAGTTAAAATTAAGATTTATAGAAAGAGTATGAAACTGTGAAAAATTAGAAGAAAATATGAGTCATGTCAAGGACACAATAAAAATTCACAACAATTTCACAACATTCCTCAAATTAGCGCATCATCTCATACATGTGAGTCATTAAAAAAATTTAAATCATATATTGTGGTTGACATCCTGAATGGAAAGAACACAAAGTAGATTTTTTAATGCTCTATACACAAAAAGAAGGTGATTTCAATTTTTTCATCATTGACATTTTTTATGTCTAAAAAATACGAGTCTGTAGTTTGTAGTTTGTACTATATATATACTATGACCTGTGAGAAGCAAAGAAATTCTATAATAGTGAATTTAACTATTTAAGTAGCCCGCTACGAAAAGATGAAAACTAGTATGATGATTGTTTTTTTTCTCTTAAAGTAACATGCTTTCTGATATGTGTAGGGGGGCAATTTAGGCTTCTAACATCAAACTCTAGTATTATACTATAGATGTGTGTTGTGAAAGGATTCTCATGACACTATCTCATGAGTTTCCATCTCAGTCGTCCAAGTCAGTCTTTCATTCATATTTGTGAAATAATGCTTTCCCCTAATGCTGGGGAAGTTGGTCACAGCCAAGTAGTCCTCTCTAATGCATGACCAAGTCTTCTTCTCCCAAATACACGGCTAGAACAGTCCTTTTTCCTGATGCAGTCAATCCTTCCCTCAAATACACGGCCAGTAAGTCAAGAAAACAATTGAAAGAGAAGCAAACATCATCACCTATTAGTTTTCAAGAGCCTCTTCACTAGTGAATCATACGAGATAAAATAAAAACAAAAACACAAAAATATCCAACAATCAAGTGTTCGAAAAGCTTTGAACACCTATATTAGCTCAAAAATAAAAAAAAGTATTCAATAGAAATAGTGCCTTTGCGACTATCACTTGTAAAGTTTTAAATTTGGTTCAAGCGTCTCTTTTTATAAATTGAAATAGAGTATTTTCATACCAAAAATGGTTTGGTTAGCTAAGTAGTAAAGTTTCACAATTGATAGTTATATATATATATATATATATAAATATATATATGTATATAAATATATATATAAACAGTTAATATAACATAATAGTAAAAAAATATTGACTTAAACTTTTAGGTCAAGTGGTGTACTTATGATAGTCATCATAATTTTTTTTAAATGGATAGTTACAACGGAGAGGAGATTTCAACCATAGATGTCTTGAAAACACCAAAAAGTGCTAACCCATCTTATTTGAACTAATTAGTATTTATCAATACTGAAAATACTGGTGCCAGTAATAATTGACCTACTATGTCAATAAAATATCAAGCTTGTTCGTGTGTATATATATATATATATATATAAGAATATGCCAACACTGCACACCTTTAGTGTAATGGTCACTCCATAAGTATAAGTACTTGTAAGATACTTGTGGGGTGTGAGGGGGCAAGGATCGGAGTTCAAGTTTCTAGAAGGGAGCTTCACACACATATACAAATAATAATAATAATAAAAATAATATGCTGATGTAGTTTATAGGAGTTCTTTTTAGGAAGCAAAAAAATTTTACAACCATTTTAAATTAGTCTACCATCTCGCATATGGGTCATTAAAAAAATTTTAATTGCAGATTGTGGTGAACAGGGGTAAGCTAATTTGAAATGTTGTGAAATTTGTTAAAATTCATATCGAATTAAAAAATATAGGGTTTGTTCACGTTAAACCTGATGTAACTCAAAAAAATGTTACACCACCCAATAACTTATTATTGAATTCATATATTGAAAATCCAACCGTTGGATTACATGTTTTATTTGTTCTTAACATGCATGCCAATTTTCATGCCAATCGGATATAATTATCCATTTGTTCTATAAACTCGTATTTTATGCATTATTTTAAAGTATAAAAACTTGAATTTAGACAATTGATTGATGACATGCCTATTAATTTTTTATCAACTTGAAATTTTTTAACCATGAAAAATGTATGAAGATAATGTAATCTAACGGTAAATTTGTCAAAATTCACATCGAATTAAGAAATATAGGATTGGGTATAAGTTACACAAGACGTAACTCTATAAAATGTTACACCATCCAATAAATTATTGTTGAATTCATCTTTTCAAAATTCAACTGTTGAATTACATTTTCTATATGTTCTAAAGATGCATGCCAATTTTCATGACAATCGAATTTAATTTACCATTTAATCTTTAAACTCGTCTTTTATGTATTATTTTAAACTACAAAAACTTGAATTTAGACAATTTATTGATGATGTGGCTATTAATCTTTCATCAGCTTGAAATTTTGTAAGAATGAAAAATATATGAAGATAATTTAATCTAAAAGTAGATTTGTAAAAATTCACATCAAATTAAGAAATATAGGGTTGGGTTCAAGTTACACCTGATGTAACTCTAAAAAATGTTACACCACCCAATAACTTATTTTTGAATTGATATTTTGGAAATCCAATTATTGGATTACATTTTCTATATGTTCTTAACATGCATGCCAATTTTCATTACAATCGGATGTAATTTATCATTTGTTTTATAAACTCATCTTTTATTCATTATTTTAAACTACAAAAACTTGAATTTAGGCAATTAATTGATGACATGTTTTTTAATCTTTGATCACCTTGAAATTTTTTTACCATGAAAAACATATGAAGACAATGTAATCTCACGGTAGATTTGTTAAAATTCATATCGAATTATGAAATATCGGGTTAGTTCAAGTTACACCTGATGTAACTCAAAAAAATGTTACACCACCCAATAACTTATTATTGCATTCATATTTTAACAATCCAACTGTTGGATTACAAGTTTTATTTGTTCTTAACAAGCGTGCCAGTTTTCATGCCAATCGGATATAATTTACCATTTGTTCTATAAACTCGTCTTTTATGCATTATTTTAAACTACAAAAACTTAAATTTAGACAATTGGTTGATGACATGCCTATTAATTTTTTATCTCCTGGAAATTTTTTAACCATGAAAAATGTATGAAGATATTGTAATCTAACGGTAGATTTGTCAAAATTCACATCGAATTAAGAAATATAGGATTGGGTTTAAGTTACACAAGACGTAACTATATAAAATGTTACACCATCCAATAAATTATTGTTGAATTCATATTTTGAAAATACAACCGTTGGATTACATGTTCTTGAGATGCATGCCAATTTTCATGCCAATCGAATTTAATTTACTATTTAATATTTAAACTCGTCTTTTATGTATTTTTTTAAACTACAAAAACTTAAATTTAGACAATTGATTGATGACATGCCTATTAATCCTTAATCAACTTGAAATCTTTTAACCATGAAAAATATATGAAGATAATGTAATCTAACGGTATATTTGTTAAAATTCATATCGAATTAAGAAATATAGGGTTAGTTCAAGTTACACCTGATGTAACTCAAAAAAATGTTACACCACCCAATAACTTATTATTGAATTTATATTTTGAAAATACAACCGGTTGATTTCATGTTTTATGTGTTCTTAACATGCATGCCAATTTTCATGCCAATCGGATATAATTTACCATTTGTTCTAGAAACTCGTCTTTTATGCATTATTTTAAACTACAAAAACTTGAATTTAGATAATTGATTGATGACATGCCTATTAATTTTTTAACCATGAAAAATGTATGAAGATAATGTAATATAACGGTAGATTTGTCAAAATTCACATCGAATTAAGAAATATAGGATTGGGTTTAAGTTACACAAGATGTAACCCTATAAAATGTTACACCATCTAATAAATTATTGTTGAATTCAGATTTTGAAAATCCAACTGTTGGATTATATGTTTTTTTTGTTCTTAAGATGCATGCCAATTTTCATGCCAATCGAATTTAATTTACTATTTAATATTTAAACTCGTCTTTTATGTATTATTTTAAACTACAAAAACTTAAATTTAGACAATTCATTGATGACATGCCTATTAATCTATAATCACCTTGAAATCTTTTAACCATGAAAAATATATGAAGATTATGTAATCTAACGGTATATTTGTTAAAATTCATACCGAATTAAGAAATATAGGGTTAGTTCAAGTTACACCTGATGTAACTCAAAAAAATGTTACACCACCCAATAACTTATTATTGAATTTATATTTTGAAAATACAACCGGTTGATTTCATGTTTTATGTGTTCTTAACATGCATGCCAATTTTCATGCCAATCGGATATAATTTACCATTTGTTCTATAAACTCGTCTTTTATACATTATTTTAAACTACAAAAACTTGAATTTAGACAATTGATTGATGACATGCCTATTAATTTTTTAACCATGAAAAATGTATGAAGATAATGTAATATAACGGTAGATTTGTCAAAATTCACATCAAATTAAGAAATATATGTTCTTAACATGCATGCCAATTTTCATTACAATCGGATGTAATTTCTCATTTGTTCTATAAACTCATCTTTTATGCATTATTTTAAACTACAAAAACTTGAATTTCGGCAATTGATTGATAACATGTTTTTTAATCTTTGATCACCTTGAAATTTGTTAACCATGAAAAACATATGGAGATAATGTAATCTAACGGTAGAATTGTTAAAATTCATATCGAATTATGAAATATGGGGTTAGTTCAAGTTACACCTGATGTAACTCAAAAAAATGATACACCACCAAATAACTTATTATTGAATTCATATTTTGAAAATCCAACCGTTGGATTACATGATTTATATGTTCTTAACAAGCATACCAGTTTTCATGCCAATCAGATATAATTTACCATTTGTTCTATAAACTCGTCTTTTATGCATTATTTTAAATTACAAAAACTTGAATTTAGACAATTGATTGATGACATACCTATTAATTTTTTATCACCATGAAATTTTTTAACCATGAAAAATGTATGAAGATAATGTAATCTAACGGTAGATTTGTCAAAATTCACATCGAATTAAGAAATATAGGATTGGGTTTAAATTACACAAGACGTAACTATATAAAATGTTACATCATCCAATAAAATATTGTTGAATTCATATTTTGAAAATACAACCGTTGGATTACATGTTCTATATGTTCTTAAGATGCATGCCAATTTTAATGCCAAACGAACTTAATGTTCTATTTAATCTTTAAACTCGTCTTTTATGTATTATTTTAAACTACAAAAACTTGAATTTAGACAATTGATTGATGACATGCCTATTAATCTTTTATCACCTTGAAATATTTTAACCATGAAAAATATATGAAGATAATGTAATCTAACGGTAGATTTGTTAAAATTCATATCGAATTAAGAAATATAGGGTTAGTTCAAGTTACACCTGGTGTAACTCTAAAAAATGTTACTCCACCCAATAACTTATTATTAAATTTATATTTTGAAAATCCATCCGTTGGATTACATGTTTTATGTGTTCTTAACATGCATGCCAATTTTTATGCCAATCGGATATAATTTACCATTTGTTCTATAAATTCCTCTTTTATGCATTATTTTAAATTACAAAAATTTGAATTTAGACAATTGATTTATGACATACCTATTAATTTTTTATCACCTTGAAATTTTTTAACCATGAAAAATGTATGAAGATAATGCAGTATAACGGTAGATTTGTCAAAATTCACATCGAATTAAGAAATATAGGATTGGGTTTAAGTTACATAAGACGTAACTCTATAAAATAATACACCATCTAATAAATTATTGTTGAATTCAAATTTTGAAAATCCAACCGTTGAATTACATGTTATATATGTTCTTAAGATGCATGCCAATTTTCATGCCAATCGAATTTAATTTTCTATTTAATCTTTAAACTCGTCTTTTATGTATTATTTTAAACTACAAAAACGTGAATTTAGACAATTTATTGATGATGTGACTATTAATCTTTCATAACCTTGAAATTTTGTAAGAATGAGAAATATATGAAGATAGTATAATCTAACAGCAGATTTGTCAAAGTTCACATCGAATTAAGAAATATAGGGTTGGGTTTAAGTTACACCTGTTGTAACTCTAAAAAATGTTACACCACACAATAACTTACTATTGAATTCATATTTGTGAAATCCAATTGTTGGATTACATTTTCTATATGTTCTTAACATGCATGACAATTTTCATTACAATCGGATGTAATTTATCATTTGTTCTATAAACTCATATTTTATGCATTATTTTAAATTACAAAAACTTGAATTCAGACAATTGATTGATGACGTGCCTATTAATTTTTTATCACATTGAAATTTTTTAACCATGAAAAATGTATGAAGATAATGTAATCTAACGGTAGATTTGTCAAAATTCACATCGAATTAAGAAATATAGGATTGGGTTTAAGTTACACAAGACGTAACTCTATAAAATGTTACACCATCCAATAAATTATTGTTCAAAGGACCCTTACTACCCCTATAATCAGGAGTGGTTTGGTCATGACGATGAAGACGCTGATGACTTAGCAAAAGATTGATTGGGAGTTTGGTCCCCCTATTTGTCTGGCCTACATAATGGCCAAAATTGTTGATTATTGCAATATTTACTTTCTGGTCAAACTCCACTATTGTTTTCCACCTCTAATGATGTTAATCCCCCATGTTTCCTTCTGAAAAGAAGATTCCCCATGTTTTCTGCTGAAAAGAATATTCTCCATATTTCCTGCTGAAAAGGAGATGCTTTATGTGACACATTCGCTTTGACAAGCTTTTACTGTTTACCACACTGTTCACTTTTACTATTTGTTGCACTATTCACTCAAGTATTTTGCCTATTTAAGGGGGGATGTCCCTTATGTTCAAAAAGAAGTTGTTCAAGTTGTTTAAGTTGTTTTCTCAGAATTCTTCCTTGAGAGCTTCTTACTTCTCTAGAAAGAGTTCATTGCTCCTATTTCCTTGTTTCTACTACCACTATCTCTCTACAATCCTTGTATCTAGGACTAGAACAAGCTTTGTAATTGTTAACTTGTAACTGTTGAGATCTTGTATTCACTACTACTACTGTAAGTGTTTGTTCTACTTTCAATAACAAGTATTTTCAGTTTTATGTTCATTATTCTACTTGTTGCTACCACCACCTTGGACGGATTACCGCCATAACAGATGGTTCTAAATTGTTTTCATTTACTTTGAACTATTATTTTCATTTACTTTGTTATATACTGCTTGGCTGGTTCTACCGCCTTATTATTGTTCTAACATTTACTTTCACTATATTATTACTGTGCTTCCGTCTCTTCCCTTCAGCTGTGCATCCCCTTCCCCTATATATATATTAAAAAATCAATGGAAATAAAGGGGAAAATCCCTAAACTTACCATTAAATTATGATATTCATTGTAACACAATTACATGCCTCAATCATTGTGATTTACGAACTCTTTGACCTTTACATCACAACCCCAGGAAAAATAATTAA
This sequence comes from Notholithocarpus densiflorus, assembly GCA_030021035.2. Classification (NCBI taxonomy): domain Eukaryota; kingdom Viridiplantae; phylum Streptophyta; class Magnoliopsida; order Fagales; family Fagaceae; genus Notholithocarpus; species Notholithocarpus densiflorus. The sequence continues at coordinate 205,565 of JARYZH020000401.1, forward strand.
AAAAAGAAGCCCTTAAAGAACTTGTAAACAGCGAAATAAAAAGAACATAGGAAACCAAATTATAAAGAGGAGCAACATGTGAAGAATAACACCTAGTATGAATTTCAAATTAAATACATAGATAACTATCACAATCAAATTTATAAATGATTGGATTATAGTATTTTTATGAACTGCATCAATAACTAATAAGCAGAATTTTTGAAAAAAAAAATTTGGTTCAATGAATGAAGCAAGTTAAATTATTGATAATGAGGAGATATTTGATAGAATTTTAATAACAATAATTAATAGTTCTTATGTGATTATTTAATATTAAAAAAGTCTATACTGACATACCACTTACAGTTCATTACAACCTAAACTAACTTGGATTTGGTTAATAACCCAAAACAAAATGAATTCTAACCCAAATACCTAAATGAGAAAAAGCAAAAGGGAAAATGAGACTCTATTTTATGTGACAAATATATACTTATGAATTTCAAAACAATGTGTAATTCTTATGTGATATAGAAGGAAAAAGGCACGAAAATTGCCCAATTACATTTTCCACCCCAAAAATAAAATAAAAGGAAAAATCAAACTCAAATTCAGCTATCCTCAAAAAATAAAAATCCAAAATCAAAACAAACACTTTAAACTCCAAGCAACCATATCAATTCCCGCTTTGTTTGTAAGAAAAGGAAAAAGGAATATTACTTGAGTCTTACATTTGAGCACTAACAGCAATGGTAACCCTGTCCTTAGAAAAAGCATGCAACCTTAGTAAAAATGAACATTACAATTGGCAAAACATTTTAACCACCATTGATAGCTGGACCCATATTAATCAGTCATTGATGATCATAAAGAGGATCTAAAGCGCAACATCAGACTCATAACATCAAGATCACATGAGAAAACACAATTCTCATGTAGTCGCAGATATCTCAATAACATGGCACTACACAGTACTAAACATTACCTCATATTTGTTCAGTCACAATGGCCTAATGCTTGTCGTGCTGCTTTATCTCTTAAGCTTTATCTTACGTCTGGCTTCCCGGACAGCTTCTACATCTGCTTGCCTTCATGCTTCCACTCACCTGAAACTAAAATCAGAATTAAGAAACAATTGACCAAAAATTCAGTTCAAGCCTTTCTTTGAATAGTTTGATGGGAATTGAGAAACCAAGGAAAAAATTGATTTGAAAAAAACAAAAATAGATAATGGAAAATCCTTAAGAGAGAGAGGTTGAAGGTACCAGTGAAAGCGGAGATCGTTGGAAGCATAGTCAATCTGTGTTTTCCATGCCCAACAATGATAGAGACAGAAAATAATTGGGATTATTCAACTGACATGATTATCATTTTTCTTGCTAACCCTTCTTAGGCAACATTCAAGTTCTTTTACTTATTTAATCAAAAGTTTCAAATGCGTGTACTTTTATACACCACTGAACTTTAAGTAACTAACAATAAGTCTAGTAGTATGGATCCAAATCTGGCAAAATATTGTTTCAAAGCTAGCAAAAAACAGAGAAATCCACAAATACCGAAAACTGGAATGAAAGACAACACAAACCAAAATTTAAAAAACGGGTACAGGGAAACACACAATCAGTAAAAATAGAAATGCTATAAACCACAAACCAATTTTTTGAATCTGGTTTGAACTTCGAATGAGTAATTACAGAAGCATCAAAATGTAACATTTTGATTTTCCTTTTTTTCTGTCTTTAGTACCAACTTTCATGACTCTTCTAAATTTTTTTGGATTGTGTTATTCAATTCCTCTTGCTTTAAAAAACACAATTGTTGGGTCTCAACAACATACCAATGGACCACAAATATTCACTCAGGAATTTGAAAGTAACTCAAAAACATCAAACAAACATATAGTAAAAGACAAATAGTAACAATGAATGCAAATATTAATTACGTTACAATTCAAAATTTATTTTTTCTTATTTAAACATGATAAGTCACAATCCAAATTGAGTCATGTGAGTTCAAATGTAAAGAGAACACTTCAATATTTGCATTCATTAAGGATCTTAATTCTAGCAAGAACCAAAGAAATTAAAATCTAACTGTACCTTTTAATTCTCTTATTGCAGAAATCCCAATGTCTTTATCTGGCACAGGGAAACAGTATTCTGCAATTGGAGGGAGAAACAGAAGAAAAAGAAAAAAACAATTCTGAAATTAATTTCAGTGGCAAACGAAGAAAAAAAAAAACTACCAAACAGGAACAAAACTCTAACCAAAAAAACAATAATCGACAAAACAAAACCCAAGAAATTGAAAAAATAAATGGGAACGGAGAACTCTCTCCTTCTCTCTTATTTCTCTGTTTTTGCCCTCTCCAAACCTAAATCATATATAACCCCAAATTTCAAAAAATCAAATCAAAACCTAATGTTACCCAAAAACCTAAATAAAAATCAATCCAACCAAATTTCTCAAAAGTAATTCATATTTCATACCCATACCCAGATCTAAGAAAGAATGAAAAAAAGAAGAACTTACCGGTGTAGTTCTCTCAATGTCTGTCTCCTTCTCATCTCTGTATCGCAAGGTTTATTTTTTCCTCCTTCTCTATCTCTGGATCGCAAGCATCGATGTTAAAAAATTGAAAAGGAAGCGAAAAGAAAGTCACATATTAAAACTTGATTTCCTTAGCTCTAATTTTTGAATCCAAATCTAGAACCAAATTGGAAAAATTGAATGCATATAACAGATCTAATTTACCTGAAAAAAATCAAAAAAAGAATAGAACCCATCAGAGGCGTTGTTTGTGGGCAGAGGGGACTTTTTTCGTTCTTGACGCTGAAGTCGGTATCATCTTCCTTCTTCTGCTTCTTTCTCTGGTAAAATCAAAATGGCAAATGAACTCTAATCTTAGTGAGAGAAACAGAGAGGCGTTCTGTCAGAAACAGAGAGGCGTTCTCTTCTTTTTCTGTTTCTTTCTCCGTGTCATCATAGCCTCTCTCTTGATTTCATCGCCTCTCTATCTCTGCCTCTCTATTTCTCTGTCTCTCTTTTCTCTCGATCTCTCTTTCTCGTTTCTCCGTGTAGTAATGTTTTTTTTTTTTTTTTTAAGCGGTTAGTTTCCTTTTATACCAAGAGGCTCCAAACAGTGTTTTAATGTAGTGAAAAATTATAATTTATTGCTTTTAAACGGTGTTATAGCATTACCAAACAATGTAATGTATTGCTTTTTAACTTAAACGTGTCTGAATTTTAGATAGGTAGTTTTCCTATTTGTCAGCACCTCCTTAATTGCAGGAAAAGGCTTCTGCTATTATATATATATATATATATATATATATAGATAAGGAAAAATGTTTTTTTGTGCACATAAAGTATAAATATAAAGGGAGTTTTATTCATGGTGGATATATGAAGGGGGACTTGAATGGATAATAGGTAGTCTATTTATAAAAAATTGATGGCTTATAAAGTACTCACATAGTACCATACACTGTATTACATGAAAGACAATACTGGTTATAATTAAGAATTTTATTTTATTTTTGGTTGAAAGACGATTTTATTCAAAAGCTAAACTGCAAAATCAGAAACAGTGCAGTATCTGTTAACATACAGACCAACTACATCCTCTTCTAATATCCCTCTAATGTCCACAGGCGGACAGTTGTATGAATTAAAATCTGTAACTTGATCAAAACTCATCCTAGCTAACAAATCTGCACAGCGATTAGCCTGACGAAAGCAATGTCTAAGCTGAACCTGCTGAAACCGCAGCATCAATTGCCTACAATCCTCCAAGATAGGTGAGACAGCATTATTTTGGTAGTTAGGATTGAGAAAGACATCCACCACAGCTTTAGCATCAAGCTCAATGACTAGAAAATGGACATTTAAGTTGCTGCAAAGTAAGAGACCTTCCCGAAGCCCCCATAATTCAGCCACAAAGCTGGTAGTCACCCCTATACGCCTAGCAAACCCCGCAATCCACCTTCCATCCTCATTCCTCACCACTCCTCCACAACCTGCCAAACCTAGATTACCTTTAGCAGCCCCGTCCGTATTTAATTTAACCCAACCCACTTGTGGCTTCTCCCATCTAACTCCTATGATGGTGCGACGAGCCAAATCTCTAGGAGTTGAAGCACAGTATATAAACTCTCTCACTTGACTAACTACCTCCTTGGCCAAATCTGGGTTCGGATTTTTCCCTCTAAAAACACTCCCATTTCTACTCTTCCATAAGTACCATAAAGCAAAGGAGAAGAGCATCTTCCAAGGCATACTCCCAGTCGTGCCATTGAGATTAGCGTTCCCATTGTAAACCAGCCACTCCTGCAAATATGCTCTCCAAAAAACTTGGTTTGAAGGCAGCACTCCCAAGTGTCTCCATATTGATCTAACCCACGAGCAATCCCTAAGAGCATGCATCACAGTTTCTACTCACTCTTGACATATAGGACATTTATCATCAACACCCATCCCTCTTCTACTAAGACACCCCTTCACTCCTATGCTGTTGTGAGCACATTGCCACATAAAAGTTTTAATTCGAGGCAGAATGTTAGCTTTCCAAATCCAATTAGCCGAGAAGGATGGATCTTGTGTAGCACCATTGACAAGACTATACACACTCTTTAAATCAAAAACACCTCTAGGATTACTCCGCCAAGCTAAGCTATCACTTCCTCTACCTACTAAAGGAAATGGAGTAGCGTGGATCATAAGACTCACCTCTGAAGGGAGCACAAATGAAATCCGGCTTAAGTTCCACCCTGTATCCATCATGAGGTCTTTCACTTCCCACTTGGATTCTTCAAAATTTAGAGGCCCTTGAATGAGGTGCCGAAGGGGTCCTCTCTGAGTCCAATTCCCATGCCAAAAGCTTATCTTACTATCCCTACCAACCATCCACATACTGCCTGCATTGAACACTTCCCTTCCTTTCTTCATTTCTCTCCAACTTCGGGAACAAGGAAGCCTATCAGCATTAGACGAAGTTAATCTTCTGCTGTTACAGTATTTAGCTCTTAGGACCTTAGCCCAATGGGCTTCTTTTTCATTATTGAATCTCCAATTCAGCTTGGCAAGCAGAGCTACATTCCTTCCCTTTGCAGTTTGCAAGCCGAGACCGCCTTCCTCTTTAGTTCTAGTCACCTTATGCCAACCAACCCAATGAATCTTCCTGGCTAACTCCGAAGATCCCCAAAGGAAATTACGGTTAACCCGGTCTAACCCCTCAAGAATTTTCACCGGAAGATGAGAGCAGTGCATCACATATAAAGGAATAGCCGCGGTGGAGGCTTGGATGAGAACAGCTCGACCCGCCATCGAAAGCAAATTTGCCTTCCAACCTGCTAGTTTCTGCTTAACCCTATCCAAAATGAAATTGTAGTCTTGAGAGGAATTGCTCCCATGCTTGATGGGAATCCCTAAATACTTACCAAGCTCTGGGGTTGATGCAAAACCAAGAATATCACAAAGGGACTCTCTAGTATCCCTATCCGCATTAGGAGAAAAGTAAACTCTTGACTTGGCTTCACTGATAGTTTGGCCGGAAAGGCTACAAAAACAATCAAGAACATCCCTAATTGCCGAGCAATTAATGTGATCCGCTTTAGCAAAAAGCACAAGGTCATTTGCAAAAAAGAGGTGGGAAAAGGCCGGTCCACTTTGAGAAGCTTTCACCGGATTCCAAAGCTTCAAATGACACTTCTCTTCTATGAGTTGGCCAAGGTAGTCCATACACAAGATGAACAAATATGGGGATAGCGGGTCCCCTTGTCTAATCCCTCTCGAAGGATATATCGGATCTAAGGCTTCTCCATTCACCAAAATGGAAGTGGATACCATCGAAACACAACTCATAATGATATCAATAAGGTCTACCGGAATGTTAGCTCTAGTAAGCATATCCTTAATGAAACTCCATTCGAGCTTATCATAAGCTTTTTCCAAATCGATCTTCAACGCCATATACCCAGCTTTCCCCCTCCTCTTGGTGATAGAGTGAATAACTTCTTGGGCAATAATTTCATTGTCTAAACCCTTCCTACCAGGAACAAAGGCTGCCTGAACCGGAGAAACAAGCTTATCCAAGTGCGGTCTCAGTCTGGCAACTATAACCTTGGTAACAATCTTATAGACAGTGTTGCATAAACTTATGGGTCTATAATTGCCCAGAGTCTCCGGGCCTTGAATTTTGGGAATGAGCGTAATGTGAGTTTTATTCAAGTAGCTAGGCACTAACCTCTCCATAAAAACCCTCTTCACTTCATCAATGACCGACCCACCCACCACTAACCAAAATCTTTGGAAGAATCCCGCATGCAAACCATCCGGCCCTGGCGCTTTGAAAGCCTTAAGAGACCGCAAGGCCGCTTTAATCTCCTCCTCCGTCACTTCCCCACTAATGCTCTCCCTCTCCTCATCCGAGAGCTTGGCTTGCCAAGGCAATGAAGGAGGGGCTAACCGAGAGGCACTGGACAAAGAAGTTGTATAAATCTTGTTGAACCCTTCCCTGATAAACTCCTTAACCTCAGCCTCCTCATGCAACCATTCCCCCATGTTATCTTTAATTGCTAGCACTTGATTTCTTTTCCTTCTAACCAAAGTGGAAACATGATAAAAAGTAGTATTGCGGTCACCTTGTATCAGCCAATTAACGCGAGATTTTAAAGCCCACAACTCCTCTTCCTGCCTTAAAATGGTATCCAACTCCCTTAGAAGGTCTTTCTCAAGCTCAAGAAGAAAGGTAGATGGTCTAACCCCGGTTGCCTTCTGAATGCCGTTCAGCCTGGCTTGAATGTTCTTTTTCTTAGCAAAGATGTTTCCAAAATGCACCTTGTTCCAAATCGATGCTTCCTTGGTGAAATTTTCAATGGCCTCCACGAGAATATTAGGTTTCCTCCATGCATGGGAAATAATCCTAGGGAAGGTAGGATCCGTTAGCCAGCATGTCTGGAACTTAAAAGGCCTCTTCCTACCCGTGTGATTCCTAGGTAACATATCCAGCATAACCGGACAGTGATCTGAGTGACATCTTGTGAGGTGAACAACCCTAGCCTCAGGATACAAAGTACACCAGCTAGCATTAACAAAGAATCTATCTATTCTTTCTTGGATAAGGGCTTGAACTTCTCTTTTGTTAGTCCAAGTGAAACGGGGACCAGAGAAACCCATGTCTATCATCCCACAATTATCAAGGCACTCCTTAAATAAAAGAGACCTATTCACACTCACCGCTCTTCCCCCAAATTTATCCTCATTAAGGAGAGGTTCATTAAAATCACCCACTACTACCCAAGGCATATTATGCAGATCAGCTACTTTATTCAAATTTTCCCAAAGAATGTGTCTCTCAGCAGTCCTAGAACTAGCATACACAGCAGTAAATAACCAGCTTAAATTAGAGTTTAATACCTTAACAACAACATGGATTTCCTGTTCAGTACTAGCTAGCATAGAGACCTCCACCCTATCAGAGTGCCACAGCATCCAGAGCCCACCGACATAACCAATGGTATCGGTATGAACAGCTTCATCAAACGGGAGCCTACTCGAAATCTCTCTAGCCTTATCACCCCCAATTTTGGTTTCCATCAAAACTAAAATCGCCGGATCATGAACTCGAACCAGCTCTCAGACATGACTTTGAAATGAGGGTCAAAGCACCTCTACAGTTCCAAATAATAATATTCATTATAAATCGATGATGCGTGGAACCATTCATCAGAAGTCAGCAGCAACTTCACCTCCTCCCTCCAAATCCATACGATCCTCATCAACATTCCCCACACCCAATGATGATCCTTCACCGGCAAGAGTGTATCGGTTGGAAGCTGCCACACTAGAATCCTCACTTCTGGCCGAGGAAATGAACCCCTCCACGTCCCCCGTACCATCTCGATGTACCAGCCCATCACCCGAGTTGGTATTGCACACCTTCCGGCCGTCACCCTCTCCTCCACGTTGACTGCCCATCGCTGGCCGAGACAACCCAACAGAAACCAACCTTGACAACCCCTTCTCTTCCTGAACTGATACCTCATCACAGCTCGGCTTGGAGACCGATTTCTGCTGCACGTTTACTCTATCAGCATTTTGAGTTGAAAGTTGAGAAGTATCTTCCCTTACGGCACTAGTGGACGAAGCTTGTGGTGCCCTTGATCGCGCAATGGCCTTCTTACCCTTAATAGAGTCATTCTGCTTCAGCTTATTGGACCGAACCTCATGATCAGCCCGATTGGAACCATCAGTCCACTTATGCATTTCTGAGCTACGAGTTGGAGGTTTGTGGGCTTGTTGGAGGCCACTGGGCCTAATGCTACTAATTGCACTCACTATTTGGGCCTGGTCTATCTGTTTCGGTGAAGACACTTTCCTTTCGGCCTCTCTGCTCGGCCCATCCTCAATGATCTGCTTACCTGCTGTAAAATTGAACTTGGCCTCACTCTCGGCCTTCCTCTGTTCTTGGCGTAGCTTACCGTTATCTATCACAGCATGGGGCCCGCCACTCCTCTGATTTTTCTGCACATTCCTCCTGCGCTCAACAACGATCCAAGGACCGTACGTCCTTTCCTGACTCGCCTCAAACACACTACCATGCATGTTCATTCCCTGCCCCACTGCCATGGTCGTTACCTCAGAGGCATGCGTATCGCATGGCCTGTCTATGTCCTCTGCGCAAAACACCGATGCCTCCTTACTCATCTTTTCCGGCGAGATTGGTTGGATTGTGTACGGACAGTTAGCCTTCCTATGCCCCATTCTCCCACAAGAAAAACAAAGTTTTTGGATTCCCTCATAGCAGACCGGTTGTTCAAACTTCCCAATCAACACGGCTGTCACCAAGGGCTTATCCACGTCTATTTGAACACAGAGTCTTGCAAACCTACCTCTCGCTTCATTCGCAGTATGCGTGTCAACTCTTAGCACATTGCCAATAGATTTCCCAATTTGCAAAAGAGCTTCCGGGTTATAATATTCGATAGGTAATGCTTTTAGTCTGATCCAAACAGCCACCGACGTAACATTCGCTGTCTCTGGTCGGAAATCTGGTTCCCATGTTCTGATGGAGAGAAAGTGCTCTCCAATAAACCAAGGTCCCCTCCTGAGTGTTGCTTAATAATCTTCTTTCAAGTAAAACCGGGTTAGGAAGAAACCATGCTCCAAATCGACACAGTCCAACCTACCAGCAGGTTTCCACATAGAGAGCAGCCTATTTTGGAGAAAACTTAACCCAACATTCCTTCCATAGACCTTCACGATAAGAGCTTTCATCCATGGCTTGCGAATTTGCTGTTTGAAGTCTCTAGAAAACTTAACAGCAACAAGACCTTCACGGAGATTTTCGACCTCCTCATCGGATCCCTCATCATCATCCATGTTATCTCCAAAACAGAAAGCTTGGTTGTAAGCACCTGGACTATCCCCAACGAGTTTATCCCTGAATGACTCTTTATCAGACCATCCTCCCTGTTCATGGTTAGGACTCACCGAATCTGTATCTTGTCTCTCCCGGTAGCCTGCGTGTTTAACGTCCTTTGGTTTCTTATTGCTCCGTACCAGCTCTTCTTGCTCTTCTGTTGAGAGCGTAACATTGTCCCCCATTCCGTCGACTTGCTGCAGATGAGAATTTTACCGCTATGCTTTATGTATTGGATTGTTTATTAAAGTGAGAGAATTTCACAACTAGATGATATAGGTAATATCCTAAGTATGTAACAATGATCATCACTCATCAAGTTATTTAAATGCCATGTGGGCCAAGTGAGAGAATGTTAGGAGACTTATTGTGGCCCTCATACAATTTACTCTAATTGATTAATTACAATATACTTAGATTTATTTTAGAGTGATAGATAAAGAACTTCTTTTAGGAGTATATTTGTTAACATCACTTCAAATGTCATTAGTGAATAAACACTTTAAAATCCTGAGTGGGTGAGAGACCGGCTTAAGGAACTGCCTGATTGCCGTGCCATTCTTGTTGCAAAGGAAAGCCATTCCGAAAGCGGCTACAACCTTCGAGCTGGCATCCTTAACCAAGATGCCTCAATAAATACAGCAACAAATAAAATAAGGTAGGTCTTCCATGAATGGGAAGGACGCACGATGGGTGTTACATTTTATAGAATCTGGGCGTACATTTGTAGGTACCTTCTCAGGCAGGATAAGTAACTCTTAATTAAATTTTTTAATGACAGGAGTATTAAAGAGAACACACAATTTACATTAAATTGAAAGGGACCCTAGTCTAATTTTTAAAAATTTGTGTTCTCGATCAAAGAGTTTTAAGGTATAGGCCGTAAGCTAGAAAAGTTTCCTTCACAACTCATTCTTTTGCAGTGAGATTTTCTCTACAAATCATTTGAACAACATGGCTGTAGGTATTATTATTATTATTATTTTTTCCTTCCACTGTTTTAGATTTCTTACATCAAATCCAATACATGCTTACAGTCACTGCATTGGGAGCTGTTGGTCATTGGATTTGAAGGAATTACTCGTTTTATGCTTTTTTTTTCTTATTTACTTTAATTTTGGGTTATTTTGGCCTTGTCCACTTTGATTTTTATTTCTTTTTTATTTCCTGTGAAATGTGAGATTGGTTTTAATTTTGTTTCATTTTTGTAAATTAATTTGAGTGGAATTAATTTCGTACCATCTTCCAAGAGAGGGTTAGTTTTAGCTTCTTATCTCTTCATTATCTTAATCTTATGTAAAATGTATCGGTGGGACGTTCTATAACTTGCCCTTCTTATATTGATTTGTCAATCTTTTCAAGTGAAAATTTCGTACCTTGACTCAGTTTTTGAGATTTTTTTTGAACTTTCCATCATAATGGTTGTATTCGGCATAGTGGTGTGTTGAAGTTATTAGAATTATGGATTCAAAAATTTATTACTAGATTGACTAATTATGTTTTGTTACTTCTATTTTCTTAATGTAAAAAGGGGAGATGATTCACTAGAAAATTACTTTATTTTTTGAAAAATTTCAATTGATATTGTTAATTATTATTAATTTAAAATATAAATAATTTATTTATGTTATTAAATAAGTATAAATTTAATTGCTTATTACGTCACAAATTTGACCATTGATTAAATTCGATCAGCCAAAAAAAAAAATTAGAAACCATTTTCTTGTTTGGGCAAATTACAACTTACCTACTTGTAATTTGCTTGAAATTTAAGTTATATATCTGTGGTTTAAAAGTTGGCACTTTGGCCCCCTGAGGTTCACTTCATTAGACTTCCATTACCCACTTCTGTATTTTTACAGTTAAAAACACAAAAAACATAACAAAAACATAAAAATCAAGATCTAAAAGTATATTTCTTAAAATGGTGAAGCTTTGGCTTAAGAACATTTTTTGTTAAGGCAGTTTCAAAGTACATCACCTGAATCTTATCTTCAGGGATGACATACCCCACAATTCATTATCCTTTTCTGGATAGCATTGTCTTTTTCCTTAAAGCAATGACAGAAATTAAAAGGTGCCTTTCTGAGACCTTATTAGGAGTACTGTGTTAAAAGCTAGCTTGCGTGCCTCACACCGCCCCTCAGCGTCAAGTCTCACACACACATTTACAATGAAAGAGACGCTTTGAATTCGTTTTCAAAAGGAGATAAAAGTAGAATAAGAAGAAGAAGGGAATTATTTTGTACATTAATGGGATGATTGCATGCATGAGTTATATATATATATATATATTTTATATATACTCTACATGTATGCATGATGCAACTATAACCTCATCAATAAACTTTTTTTTTTGCTGAGATAACCTCATCAATTAACTGTTATAAACTTCTCATATTTACTTTATGTAATTCCAAATTCTAAGTACTAACTCATCTTATAAATAAACTTCATTTAAAAAAAAAAAAAAAGATGTTTATTTCTCAAACACCCCCCTTAAGCTTGATTTATATATTTGTCACTCCAAGGCTCCAAGCACGTCTCATAGTTTTTGAGGTGTGTTGTACTTGCGTATATCTATAACCTGAGCATATGACCTTACGAACTCAACTTTTACTTTCTTTTTAACAAAATTTTCTTTAATATAATTATAATTCATATTAGGGACAGAGCCAGAACTTGAAGTTAGGGGGTAGTTTTGCTGTTGGTTGCGTGTGGCGGCTTTAGCTTCCGGCTCGGTTGCTTAATAGCTAATGATTTTTTTTTTTTGTGTTTTTATGTGTGCAACCAAGTATGAACAAAACTATTTTGTTTAAAATTTTTTAAAGGGTCATGTTGTTTGTTTTGAGTAAAATTGATTGATTGAATTTAATTGTTTTTAGCTTTACTATTGGTAATTTTTGTTGAATAATTTTTTTGGGCTTATTAATTTTGCTTTAGATTTTAGATCTGACCTTTAAAATGAGGAAAATGCTAGAATTACAAATTTTTTTACAAATTATTAATGTGGTAAGTGGTTATTAGTAAGTAAAAATGTACTGTAAGTGATGGACCCAAATGCAAACCAATAAAATTTTACTACCACAATAATTTGTAAAAATGTTATAGAAAAATTTGTAGCTAAAGTAGTACTCTTAAAAGAATCAATGATAATGTTAAGGGGAGCAAAGTATGATTTTATATAACAAAATTTCTAAAATTGGTGCCTACGTATTATTAATTTAAGAAAAAAAAAATTAGGAGGAGCCATTGCCCCCCTAGTCCAAGTCTCCCTCCGTCCCTATTTCATATCAATGTTCTTAATTACTTCAATCGTGAAAAATCAGGTTCTTTGTAAGAGCTAGTGTTAGGTCTTGTTTGGCAATTTCCATTCTTTTTTGACAAATAGGTCAATGTAAGAGTTTCTTAGATAATTTCTTTCAAAACTTTTGTAAGACCTACTTTTAGTTTGATTTTAAGTTAAATATACTTTATCTTGTGGCTTGACATAACATTTCTCCAATATCTCCTATGAATTTTGGGATATGAGTAACGCTTTCATCTGAATACTCCATTAATCAAGATTTTCTTTGGTATGATGGGAGAATAAGAAATGGCACCATCTCGTTGACAATTGTCACTCTTGATGGATACTCATACTCCCTCCACACACACTCACAATGGAAGAGACACTCAAACTTTCAAAGGAAGATAGAATTTGAGTAACGCTTTCATTTAAAAAATTACGTTTACTTTCTCCAAGATACTAATCCATCAATATTTAACAAGAACATCATGTGAGCTCTAAATTTGCTTCACTAAATCATGACTATATAGTAATCTTTTTTTATTACAAAATTTTTAGTAGAAAATGGAATTTTGTGGATTATATATATAAATATATAAATATATATATATATATATTATTTTTTAATGAACGAATTTTGTGGATGATATTGATAAAGTGGAAATGAGGAATCATGATGTTATAAATGTGACATGATAATTCATGAGGCATATATATCAATTTGTAAAAGACTACAGAAAAGCTTATAATAGAAGTGACAATTATCTCAAGAGGATTGATAGTGTATGTCGCCTTCCTGCGTGTCGTATCATGTTTAATTGCCATGTAAAAGAATGGCAAGAAGAGGCTCTCAAACCTTATCTTAAAGCAAAAGCATGAAGATAAGATCTCTAAATAGTGTCATCAATAAATTGTTTAAATTGCAAGTTTGTAGTTTAAAATTATGCATAAAAAATAATTATATAGTAAATAATTTCTGATTGGCACAAAATTTGACATGTGTATTAAGAGTGTAGAAAAGAAAAATGCAATCTAGCGGTTAGATTGTAGCCTTAGGCTATAACAAATTTTGTAGTTAAACTTTGTCCAATTATAAAAACAAGATTTTAAATCTCAAGATTTACAAAATATGAAGTGTAAATTATAAGGTTTTTTTTTTTGGTGGGAAAAACTCTTAATTTCAACCTTACCTATAAAGCTAAAAGATCCTTTAAATTATTTTTAGCAAAATTATCAAACGTTCAGCAATTTGTACTAAAAAGGCTTCAAGGTTTTCAAAGCATTTTTATAATAGTGCCTTAACATTACACACACACAGTTAGTAACAAAGCTTTTGTGCTATAGAACTTTAAGACTTTAACTAATTTATTTTTGGGAAAATTGCAAATTATAACCTTAAAATTTGGGGGTGTTTGGATTTTACACCCTTAAGTTTTAGAATTTAGATTTTATCTCTTGAAGTTTGGGAGTGTTTGGATTTTACACTAATGTTTCAGAATTTGGATTTTACCTCCTAAATTTTAAGGGTGCTTGGATTTTACTCTTTAAAGTTTGGGGGTGTAAAATCCAAACACCCCAAACTTCAGGGAGTAAATTCTAAATTTTGAAATATTAGAGTATAAAATTTAAATGCCCCAAACTTTAGGGTTGTAATTTGCAATTTACCCTTTATTTTTTAGCATTTTAAGTATATGCATGGCAATCACCATTGAAATTGGAAGTTTTATACCATATTGATCAATACAGGTTGGCAATTTTCATATTGGTCACTAAACTGGGAACGATTATGCCCCTACTACATTTTAGATTCAGTTCTTCTAGGATGACATCATTTGATTTGCCACAATTGTTACCGCATCTGGATGATAATGATATACGCAATTTTAATCGGTGAATTGTCACTTTCAAATGGACTCAATACATTTTTTCCACAACTCACAATTGCACATATATTGTGGCAAAAATTATGGTACAAAACGTGTTTCCACTTACTTTCTCTTTCAATTTAAATACCAGCCATTTCAACTATAATCATTCTAGCAAAGTTACACCTCTTTTTCTTCTTCTCTCTCTTTTCTCCGTCAATTGCGTTTCCGGACTCCACACATGTGAACTTTCCTTGTTCTTTCTATTTAGTTCTTTGTCAAATTAATGGTTGGTTGGTGTGTGTGAATGTATATGATCTTTTCATTCTTGTTTCCATCACGTTTATGTGTAATATTTATTTATTTATTTAGTGCTATATTCGTTGATGGATCAGGCCACATGTAATTGGCTGGCATATTAGTTTGGGACATGTGTGTTATTTATTTGTTTATTTATTTGCTGAATGTAGAAAGGAGGGTTTCCAGTGTGGACTCATCAACCCCACGTCACGTGATGGTAATGGGTAATAACACATGTATCACACGTATCACATGGGCCTTATTGGGGCTATCGCTCGAACCGCTCATCTTTGGGAGTTGGGACCATTCCGGCCTTAGATATTTTGGGGCCTAAAGCGAGAACTAAAATGGGGCATTTTTTTTTTAATATTTATGTATTAATTAATTTAATATTTTTATATTATAATATATTTCATTTAAAATTTATTTTTCTTGCCTTTTGAAATGCAAATTGACTAATTAAAATTTTGTATTAAAGTTCTTCTAACATCTCATTTTCAATCGATAATATAACTATTCGGCTAATCCACTCTAAATGAACCTCTTTTTACTAATAAATCTCTTAATTTTATGTCAATATTTTTCCAATTACCTAGATCATAAATGTTTGTAGGAATGTAATTCGACATGTCATTATTATTTTCATTTTCTTCTAGTTGAATATCATTATGGTGAACTTGTTAATTTGTTACATTTTCATCATTATTTTCATTTTATTCTAAATTCTTTTGAAGTTCATTATCAAGATTTGTTGTATTGCAAAATTGAACATCATTGTTATCTTGCAATTGTATTATTTCATCATCTTCTAACTCTTTTTGGTGGATTTCTTGCTCATTTGTGATATTTTCATCTAAATTTTGTGTTGTATTTTGTTTATTACTAATAACAAATTTATCCAGATTTTTTGCAGTTTCATTTGGAACTAATTTTTTTTTCCTACTACCCTTCTTTACCAAAACTTTGGAGCCCCTTTCCACTTGGGGGCCTTAGGCAATGACCTAATTGGCCCAATGAAAGGGATGACCCTAGTTGGGACAAGGACTTCTACTATCAAGCCTCTCCTCTGTGTGGCCGTTTGGGACATGTGTTTGCATTTACAAAGTTTGTTAATAAATTAGTGATGTGTCATCAATCAATCATTTAAAAAATCATTTATTACGTTGGTGTAATCTGCTAATTTCATTCATTATGATAGAAATTTATATTTCATAGAAAGGGAAATGTTAACGAAGAAAGGACATTTGTTAGTAAACTATTTTAAGAAAATTTTATAGGAAAAGAGAAAAAGCAATTAATATTTTGACAGTTTTTTCAATTTCCTGCGTAGAACCTACATGTTAGTGAGATATGGGTCTCGTGAGCCCGTCTTAGGAAATACTTTTTCTATTCTTTCTTTTAGTTTTGTTTCTTGGGGTTGCATGCCATTGTGCTGGCTTTTATGTACAACTTCCGGGTAATGGGACGAGTACTTTTCTTCTTTATTAATATACTTTTATCATTTTTGTCAAAAAAAAAAAAAAAAAATCAATAAGGCTAATGAAAAAAAAAAAAAATCGTAACAGGGATTTTTCTGAACCCATTAAAACAGAAATAATTAAATAGAAAATTCGATGAGTGCTTTACTTGAAACTTACTAGACCAAAGAAAAAGAAAAAGAAAATAAAAATGAAGAGAACTTTTTTTTTTTTCGTCAGAAACAAAAATATAAAATTGCAGAGAACCTAAATGAACATGCAAATGACTTCCGGCGGAACCCAATTACACATAACCCATGAGAGACATATATCTATACACATAGTTCCTTCTCCTAAGTCTTAACTATTACTAAAATATAAAAAAAATCTTAACTATTATTATTAAAAAAAGTCTTAACTATTTGTTGCTAAAAAAGTGTTAACTATTTGTTCCATTACCCTTAGCACCTACTCATGAGTTAGTATCGTTAGGGCCAAAAAGTACTAAAAAAGAGCTTTAGATAATGCATAAAAGTTATAAAAGATAGAGAAATGTTTGTCCACAACATTTTCACAATACTTTCATGACAAATCTTAAGTGGCAAGTTGTTACTGTTTGTTATTAATTGGTAGGCAGAAAAATAAATTTAATGGTAAGTTCAAATTAGAATCAATAACAACTTACCACATATGATTTGTTGTGAAAGTATTGTGAAAATATTGTTAACGTAAAACTTCTTTAAAAGATAACTATTAGCATCTACGATCTAGCTTCAATAGAATGAAATAATAGTTTTTGCTTGATATAAAGAAAACATAAAGAAAAAAAGAAAAGAAAAGAAATGTTGAGAGCTTTGTAGTTTAACTGGTTGACATTTTTTAGTGTTTTTAAGACATTCAAGGTTCAAATTCCCCCTTCCTTGCCATCAAATTATATATATATATATATTTATATATAAAGATAGACATAAATTTGATCATAAAGCAAATAGTAACCGCTTCAATTAGTCGTCACAATCAAGGTTTTTAGAATCGGATCGGACCGGGAGGTTGGACCGTGAAAACCGGAAATCGAGATGAAAACCGGTTTTTTAAGCCTAAAGAACCAAATTTTTTGTTAATTCCATGAACCCCTAAAACCGGGGTTGGACCGCACGAACCGGTGAGAACCGTGCGGTCCAACCCCTTAGCAATTTAAAAAAAAAAAAACAACTTAACACAATTTTATTCTTCTTAATTAAATTATCCATCTCTTACAAGCAATAAAAAAAATTTTAATTAAAATCTTTCAAAGATATTCAACTTTACTTCAAAAATTAATCATAAATTTTAATATTTTCATGGTTATTATTTTATTTTATTAACTTTCTTATTTAATTATTAAATATATGCTTGAAAATCATTAAATTTCCCTCACATATATTGATATATTGTCAATTTTGCTAGTTTTATAAATTTAATATATATATTTAGGCTTTAATTAATTATTAAATTAATTATGATGTCATCACGGTTCGACCTCGGTTCGATCTCAAAAACTATGAACCTCTCCCTTTTACAGTTCAATGAATGTTCCGGGTCTGAAAACCTTGGTCACAATTGAGCTTTAAAAACAAATCATTAACCATTTTTAACCTTATAAAAAAATGTAAATAACTACTTGTCTAGCACGATATATATATATAAATATATATATATATATAAATATTTATATATATATATATATTGAAATAGCAAAAATTCTAATATACAATGTTGTGTTTTGAGACTAGTAGAAATGCATTCACATGGACAGAAAGATAAACTATTAAATGAAACAACAATATTTAACGTGGTTTGATAAACTCCATACCTACATCCACATGCAATGCAACACCAGCTAAATTCACTATTAATGATATGGATTACAACAACACTTAATCAAACTGACTCACACACCTTGCAAATATAAACAAAACCTCTCACAACTCACAAAGCTTATTCTCACAAACACAAACTCACTTACAAACCTCACACACATATACTCACAATCCAAAAACCTCAATACACTAAAAAAACTCACGCGCTCACAAAACAAACTCTTAGCTAATACCACATGTATCTTTCAACTAGGGGTGTGCATGGGTCGGGTTGGGTCGGGTTGAGGGGACTTTTTGACCCAACCCACCATGGTGGGTCAAAAAAAATTCGACCCAACCCAACCCATCACATAAATCCAACCCAACCCAACCCAACCCACATGGGTCGGGTTGGGTCGGGTTGAACCCATGGGTTTGACAAATTTATTTATTTATTTATTATTATTAAATTGAGTAGAAAAAAATATAAATATTAATATATTAAAAAAATCCAAAGATTAGTATCAATGTAATTCCTTAAAGGCAAACAACACTAATGATTAAACAATAATAGTAATTTATTAGGGTTTGTGTGAACTAATTGGCTTTTATATAGGATAGGAAGAATTGGTTATTTTAAAAGATTTATTAATTATATAATATATATATATATATTAAATTAGTATTAGTAGGAGGAACCGAGGAAGTACTGCTCTACAGCTATTTTTTTTTTAAATTATTATTATATATATATAAGTGCCCTACAGCTGGTTTTAAAAATAAATTATTAAATATATAATATATTTTAAATATATATTAAATATGGGTGGGTCGGTGGGTCGGGTCGGGTTTGGCGGGTTTGTAATTTTTTGACCCAAACCCAACCCGACCCGCTATAAAAAAATTTTTTGTAACCCAACCCAACCCACCAAGCCTTAAAAACCGACCCAACCCGGTGGGTCGGGTTGGGTTGGGTCGGGTTTGGCGGGTCGGTGGGTTTTCTGCACACCCCTACTTTCAACTCAAACAAATTTACCAAACTGCTCTAAGAAACCCACTTTATGTTCTTCTAAGAGTCTTCTCCCCATGTGGAAGGATTTCAAAAGTCACCAAATCCTTTGCAATAATATTTATTTATAAGGTTTTGATTATATTTTTTCATGTACAATGAATATCTATATTCCTCTTCAATAAGATAATTTTTTTTTCCTTTCATATCAAGAAAAATCCACATCTCGTTAAGAAACCTAAACCAAATCTAATTAGAAATTTGATGCAATATTTAATGGTATATTTATACAACACTTAATTGATATAATAATGAATCATATAAGTAATAAAATTTATATTTAAACACATACAAATATTTAGGTTAAATGAAAATAAGTAAATAACCCAATTGAGAATGATTCTATGAGGTATATTTGGTTGTTTGTTTAGGCCCCTGAACACTCAGATTGTTTAACCTAATTAATTAACCAAGTTAACACTTAGATTTATTATTCCGATCTAAGTTAAACAGAAATAAATCATATCATGTAGTGTGGAAAAATAAATAAGACAACGATATGATTACCCAAGAAAACCAATGAAATCAACCGTTTCAAGGTAAAAAACCTGGGGAGGATTTAACTTGACCTATCCTTAAGGCAAACAAATCCACTATGATAGAATGAAAGTTTACAATAGATTTTCCCCCTAAAATCTAAAGTTGCCTCTTGTAGAACTTACTCACACGACTACGTGCAGCTCCGAATCCACAGACTTTTTTATCTTGAATTTGTTGCACACAAACACCTATGTTTGTGACTTTGAGATCCCACTCAAAGGTTTTAGATCACCATCAGTAGTGGATCTTGTATGCAGCAACTTCTACAACACCGGATCTTGAGATTCTTCAAGGAATATTGCCGGTAGAAGACTTTAGAGAGTTTTGGGTACAAAAACCCTAGATCTACAATTGGAGGCACATGATGCACTCTTTTCTCTCTAAAAACCTCTAAAAATGCCATCTAGGGTTAGCTTATAATATCCTTTAAATACTGCAAAAAATGGATTGCGATTTGAGCTTCAAAAGGACAAGTTATGGGCTTTTTATGTTTGCTGATTTGCGACTTCTGATCGATCAAGCCTGATCAATCGAACCCTTCCGATCAATTGAGCCTAATAGATCGAACTGGTCTGATTTTGACTTTTTGAACCTGTAGCTTGTATGTTCTTTGAATTTTGACTTGCAGCACTTTGAGCATTGTCTAATATGGCTTCATAGACTCTGAGATTTATATCTAGACAAGTTTATGTTCATGGTTTGCCAATTGTTCTGAACTTTTAGAACCTAACAATATCAATGCGGATTAGGATCCCATACAATACCTAGGGTATTGCATGGGCTCATTCGTCTCACACACGATTTTTATTTCTTTAATTTGTAATTTTATAATTTGTAATTTTATAATTTGTAATTTTTTATTATTATTTAAAGATTGAGATTGAATTTTTTTTTTAAAAAAAAATTAAAAAATCTCAATCTCAACAATAATTGAGAGCAATTGCACATGGTAAAATACCTCTTAACTTGATCGGTGTGAATGCTGTCATCAATAAAGAAGCTGGTGTTCAATGGAGGTTGACAAACTTCATTTCCGACATTCAAGATTTAATTTAGGGTTCGTTTGGATACAACTTATTTTGCTAAAAACTGAAAACTGAAAACACTGTATCAAAATAATTTTTAAATGTGTGAATAGTGTCGTGGGACCCATTTTTAATATATTTTTTTCTAAATAAAGTGGTTGTGGGTCTCGTGAACAGTGCGTGAATAGTGCATGAACAGTGCACTGTGCCTCTAAAAGCTGAAACGCGTTCTGTCAGAAAAAAGAAAAAAAGAAAAAAAGAAGTAAAACGCGTTTATTTCGTTTTACTGTAGCGTGGGTCCCAGCGTTAATAAAACGCAAACGCTGAACGTGAGGAGAAAACGCAAATCCAAACGCTCACTTAGAATCAAAGCAATGTGAGCTTAAGAAATGTTTTATTGGGCTTGGCCGGCCGCCCCTAATTTTTGTAAAGTCAATTCAGAAGGATTGCCTAGGTCTTGCTTGACAAGAAAGATTCCTTCTCTATTGCATGGGATGTTTTGCTGTTTTGTTTCTCTTTTCCAGCGATAAAAGTTTTTGTGAGCGTTTGGATTTGCGTTTTCTCCTCACATTCAGCGTTTGCGTTTTATTAACGCTGGGACACACGCTATAATAAAACGAAATAAACGTGTTTTCCTTCTTCTTTTTTTTTTCTTTTTTTTTTTTTGTTGATAGAACGCGTTTCAGCTTTTAGAGACATAGTGCACTGTTCATGCACTATTCACGAGACCCGCAACCACTTTATTCAGAAAAAAAATATTAAACCCTAGATCTACAATTGGAGGCACATGATGCACTCTTTTCTCTCTAAAAACCTCTAAAAACCCCATCTAGGGTTAGCTTATAATATCCTTTAAATACTGCAAAAAATGGATTGCGATTTGAGCTTCAAACGGACAAGTTATGGGCTTTTTGTGTTTGCTGATTTGCGACTTGTGATCGATCAAGCCTGATCAATCGAACCCTTCCGATCAATTGAGCCTAATAGATCGAACCGGTCTAATTTTGACTTTCTGAACCTGCAGCTTGTATGTTCTTTGAATTTTGACTTTCAGCACTTTGAGCATTGTCTAATATGGCTTCATAGACTCTGAGATCTATATCTAGACAAGTTTATGTTCATGATTTGCCAATTGTTCTGAACTTTTAGAACTTAACAATATCAATGCGGATTAGGATCCCATACAATACCTAGGGTATTGCATGGGCTCATTCGTCTCACACACGATTTTTATTTCTTTAATTTGTAATTTTATAATTTGTAATTTTATAATTTGTAATTTTTTATTATTATTTAAAGATTGAGATTGAATTTTTTTAAAAAAAAATTTAAAAATCTCAATCTCAACAATAATTGAGAGTAATTGCACATGGTAAAATATCTCTTAACTTGATCGGTGTGAATGCTGTCATCAATAAAGAAGTTGGTGTTCAATGGAGGTTGACAAACTTCGTTTCCGACATTCAAGATTTAATTTAGGGTTCATTTGAATACAACTTATTTTGCTGAAAACT
Source organism: Notholithocarpus densiflorus (assembly GCA_030021035.2). Classification (NCBI taxonomy): domain Eukaryota; kingdom Viridiplantae; phylum Streptophyta; class Magnoliopsida; order Fagales; family Fagaceae; genus Notholithocarpus; species Notholithocarpus densiflorus. The sequence continues at coordinate 227,865 of JARYZH020000401.1, forward strand.
GAAAACACTGTAGCAAAATAATTTTTAAATGTGTGAATAGTGCCTGGGACCCATTTTTAATATTTTTTTTTCTAAATAAAGTGGCTGTGGGTCCCATGAACAGTGCGTGAATAGTGCATGAACAGTGCACTGTGTCTCTAAAAGCTGAAACGCGTTCTGTCAGAAAAAAGAAAAAAAGAAGGAAAACGCGTTTATTTCGTTTTACTGTAGCGTGGGTCCCAGCGTTAATAAAACGCAAACGCTGAACGTGAGGAGAAAACGCAAATCCAAACGCTCACTTAGAATCAAAGCAATGTGAGCTTAAGAAATGTTTTATTGGGCTTGGTCGGCCGCCCCTAATTTTTGTAAAGTCAATTCAGAAGGATTGCCTAGGTCTTGCTTGACAAGAAAGATTCCTTCTCTATTGCATGGGATGTTTTTTGTTGTTTTGTTTCTCTTTTCCAGCGATAAAAGTTTTTGTGAGCGTTTGGATTTGCGTTTTCTCCTCACGTTCAGCGTTTGCGTTTTATTAACGCTGGGACACACACTATAGTAAAACGAAATAAACGTGTTTTCCTTCTTCTTTTTTTTTTTTTTTTTTTCTTTTTGATAGAACGCGTTTCAGCTTTTAGAGACATAGTGCACTGTTCATGCACTATTCACAAGACCCACAACCACTTTATTCAGAAAAAAATATTAAAAGTGGGTCCCACAACACTATTCATATATTTAAAAATTATTTTGTTACAGTGTTTTCAGTTTTCAGCAAAATAAGCTGTATCCAAACGAACCCTTTGTTTCAATTAAAAAAAATGGAAAAAACCCAAACCCAAAAAGCTTTACGCATTTAATAAATGAGAAATACTAGTAGAGTAATACAACAACCACAAATTATTTTACAACATTTTTACAAACTGTTGTTGTGGATAACTTCTTATTGGCTTTCATTTAGGCCTACCATAAACATTATTTTTTTATTTACCAATAACCACTCCACTCACCATATCAACGGTTTGTAAAATTTTGTAAAAAATTGTGTCTTTTGCATTACTCATTCCGGTAAGAATGTAGGTAAAATAAACACTATGCTTTAATAAATGCTTTATTTTTAGATTCAAGAATTATTATTATTATTTGTTTTTTTTTTTTGTTTTGTGGAACTCATTATTTTATTTTTTCAGTTTTTGTCTTCATTTGACGTAGAGGAGAGTAAACATGAGATTGTGTTTCTATGATTTTAGTTGACACCGTTTAGGTGACAAATTTGACTTTAACTATTAGAAATAAAAGGATCAAAATGTAAGTTCAATAAACCTCAAGGAGCGTTATATAATTTTCTCTAAACTTTTCTATATAAGAAGGCTTATAAGTTGGTGCTTCACAATATTTCACAATGGAGTGTCCTTTAGTGAGGTCTTTATTGTGGGTTTTAGCACTTGTTGCTCACATTCATGAGCTAAGAGCTTGCATTGAGGAAGAGAGGATGGGTCTGCTAGAATTGAAGGCATATCTGAAATCCAATACTAATTATACAAAACCCCTTCTTCCATCATGGGTTCACAACCTAAAGAGTGAGTGTTGTAATTGGGAGCGGATCAAATGTAATGACACCACTGGCTACGTGATCAAGCTTTGGCTCTCCAATATAAACCATGAAACTCACGTCTACGCTGATAATGAAAATTGGTTCTTGAATGAGTCCTTGTTGCAGCCTTTCAAGGAGTTAAGAATTCTTGATTTATCTCGCAATGGAATTCGTGGTTGGCAAGGAAATAAAGGTATGTGAGCTTTGTTTCTAATTTCAAACACCAAAGAAAAAAGAAAAGAAAAGAAGAGAGTTAAAAGAAGAAGAAAACACAATCATTATAACTCTAGTTGGTAACATATACAATACACAAGAAATTTTATTCTTTGTCTAAATATGAAATTTGATAATTATGTTAGTTATTAACAGTCTTTTATTTTTGTCAAGAAATTTAATATGGTAGTTATTAAAAAATAATTGTTATAGTTATTAATAGACTTTTATTTTAGTTGCGGCAACAATTTACTGCAGATTTAAATATGAATGTTGTTGGGTTCTAAGACTTTAGGTTTAAATGTATTAGAACTTCAATTTGTAATGTTGGCAAACCATGATCAAAACGTTTTAGTCTTTGTTTTAGACTTGCTCAAAGTGTGTTTATATGTAAAATTGGAATCGAGTGTTCTGCAGGATTTACTGTGTAAATCTGCCTGGCTCGATCGATCGAGAATTAGACTTGATCGGTTGAAGCTCGTGCAGATTGTTTTTCTGCAGAATTTTCCAACTCAACCCAAGCCCGTTTGACGTGTAGGGTTTTATGTTTTACCTCAAGTATAAAAGGGAAAACTCTAGCCACGTTTTAGGTTGCTCTTTATGCTGTGTGTGTGAATCTTTTGTGAGATCAAGAGGTGGTTGCTTTCACACATACTTAGGGTTTCCAAGATTCAAGATTATGTCAAGAACTTGGTGATCGATTTAGTTGCTGCATTCAAGAGCTTAAAGATACACAAGCGGGTGTGCTTGTGCTTGCTGGGAATTCAAGAAAGAAGTAGTTCGTGGACTCGGAGCTGTCATGTGGTCGTGGTAGTAAGTTTCCTACTCGAGATAGCAATAGGATGTTAGTGGTCTAAGTCGCTATTGTGTAAACTTCAATTCTTTCATAGTGAATTCAGTTTTATCTTGAGGATAGCTAGGTTAAATCCTCCCCAGGTTTTTTACCGGTTTGGTTTTCCTGGGTCATCATATCGTTGTATTCTTTATTTTCCGCTCTTTACATTGATATGATATATTTGTGTTAACCTAGATTTGTTAATTTACCTAAGTTAATCACTTGGTTAAATAACTAGGTTAATCTGGTTGTGTTTTAAGGGGTCTAAAAACGTACAAATATGATTTAAACTTAAGCAATATATATATACATTAGAATAATGACATGTAAAATTGTTAGGTCTCAAAATCTTATATGACAAAATATATAAGGTCAACAAACATCAAATGTCCTTGGTTTTAGAGTAATGCTACGTCTACAACATTTTTATAATAAATTTTTAAAGAACTTTTCTTAAAAAAATTTCAATGTTTTTTGAGTTAATTTGTTATTCTTTTTTCTTGATTTACCTTTCTCTAAACTTGAAAACTATTTTGAGAGAGATTGAAAAACAATTGAAAGGAAACTCAATCTTGAGGGGGGACAACTCACAATATGTACCAACCAAGGAAGTCAATACTATACTGGTACCGACCATACCAGGGAAATATATTGTATTGGCCATTAAACCAGTATTGATACTCCTCCAAAATGTACCGAAAAATACTAGGTTGTACCGGCTTATTTCAGTTGTACTGGCCTGTATCGACGTTTCGGCCAGTACAATAAAAAAATAATTAAAAAATAATTTACTTAATCTAATATATTTGTTAATATATTTAAGCTAATATGTAGGCTTATAAAATATGTGGATTTAAAATTTTTTGTTGACAAACATAAAAATTTATAAATTTATAATTACATAAATAATACAAATCTATATATATATATTTATATTTATGTATAGAAATATATAAATAGCAGTAAACCCGAAACGGTACACTGGTATCAACCGGTACTGAAATATTTCGTTCCCCTGATCAAACCCAAACAGCCTCCAGTACAAAATTGACTCCCTTGGTACCAATTCCATCATTTCAATCAAACCTATTTCCTAACAAACATCAAAAGCTCAAAGCCAACAACTCATTTTCTTTATAAGCTTCATCCAAAACCCCAAACTCATCTATATTCCCAAAATATAAAAGGGAGAATTACACTTTTCCACCCTAAAATTTACCTCAATTTACAGTTTTTTTTTTCATGTACTATCAAAATGCATGATCGACTCCCAAATAAAATACTTTGTAACACTTAACCTTCTACTGTTTGGTTTGCTATTTAATATATAATGAAATTTAGTTTTAAAAATCCATTTTACTCCTCTACTATCTATTTGGAGAGAGAGGTATATTAGTCTTTCAATACTGAATACTGTTAAAGTTTGCACCAAAACAGGTGGCAGGGAGAAATTGAAATAGAGTTATAACTTTGGAGGGTTAATCGTGCATTTTAATATTTCAGGAAATAAAGTATAAAATGAAGGGCAGAAAAATGTAAACAAAATGCCAATTAGACGAACGAAGTCGTTCCAATCCCTCCCACGCCTGAATAACAAAAATGAAACCAACATCACCACTACCTTTTCATTATCACCGATTCACGAATCACCAGCAACCTTACAAAAAATACCACACCTCAAAGGCTACATTCCACAACAAGCCCTCAAAACCCAACCCAACCAATTAGACCAAAACCCATTGTACCACCCTTCTCAAGGTTTCTACATCTCCCACTCCGATGTCGTTCTCACCACTGTCACTTGGGAGCTCGTGGTGGTTCTTTGGGACCTCTATGGTGTGCGTCAGACATTTGGTGTTAAAGCCGGTTATAGAGGGTTCTACTCCTCTGAACCTGTGGAGCTCAATCCTATGCTAGTACATAGCTAGCACAATAAAGGTGGCACTGTTTTTGAGATGTCGTTCCTCTGGCTTTCTAGTTTTTTTTTTTTTTTTTTTTTAATGTCTTTTTCTAAAATTAAGAAATAAATTAAAAAAATTAAAAAATTAAAAATAAAAGTTAACAGTAGAAACTAGCACGATAACGAAAAACTTAATTGATAATGAATGAAATTAAACTAATTAAATGAATGAAATAATAAAACCCAAACTTATAAAACAGAAATGAAAAATAGTAAAACTTAGAGAATAAATTTTAAATTTTGACTTATTATTTAATTATTTGAAATTTTTTTTTAAAGTCATTATTGCTATCATCATGTTATCTTTATCATTACTTCATTTACTTGTCTTATCACATGATTCAGTTTTGGGCCACGATACCATAAAAATCACTACTTGTTTGAGTCATGGTAATAAATTTGAATAACAGTACCTTGTTCATTAAATAATTGATTAAACAAATAATAATGGTTATTCACCTAGTAATGTCTAAGAGCCTGTTTAGAAAGTGCTTATTTGTTTAAGTTTATATGAGTTTTTAGCTTTTTTTTTGTACTATTTATGAGTCTCATTGTATTTTTGGTACTATTCATGGATTACTTTGTACTATTCAGCTAACTTTTTTTTTTTTTTTTTTTTACACTTTCAGTAAAAAGTTTCCAGTTTTAGTTAAATAATCTGTTCCCAAACGGACACTAAATGTACTTAATGCGTGTGGATTTCTTCCACCTTCCCATGGGATAATTTGATCACTGAACTTGTCCTCGAAGGAGTGCAGACTATTTTTATCTATGAAATTATTTCAAAATAAAATGTTATTTGTTTATTTTGTTTTTCCCTTTAAAAAATATTAAAGAGCACCCTTTTTCTATTGCGTTCTAGGATTTAACAATTGGTTGTATACTTTCTTCAGAATGGAATTCTTGGCCTAAATTGAACAAGCTAATGCACATAGATTTAAGTTGGAATCTCTTGCAAAAGGACATTTTAAGATTTTTGGGTGCACTCCCAAATCTTAAATATCTGGACCTAAGTTACAATGAAATGCAAGGGCCTCTTTCTAGCAAAGGTACGTACATGTAAATTTGAATTTTTCTCAAAATTTCCCCCTAAATTTTCTTTATAAAAAATACCATGAAAAAACTCAAACAAAATTGAAATCTTATATGCCTTATTGACCTCATCTACATTTACGCTAATTGTACATGCTTTCTAGTGAATACTTCAATGCATTTAATAAGATTAAGATAGAGTTTTTAGACTTTCTCAAAAAAAAAAAAGATAGAGTTTTTAGAGTACTTTACTACAAAGAATTCTTTAAATCCTAATTTTTCCTTCAATATGACTAATGTAATTCTCTTCACCTATGATTTAGAACTGAGTAATCTAAGAAATTTGGAGGTACTCATCGTGCGAGAGAATCGACTCAATGGAAGCCTACCATTCAAGGGTAAAATTC
>JARYZH020000402.1:0-233711 GCA_030021035.2 Notholithocarpus densiflorus
TTTTTTTTTTTCAATTCCAATTTTAAGTGTTTGTTTTTTGTGCTCATTTTTTTTTTTTTTGCTTTCCTGGGCGTTGCCTCTTCCTCTTCCTTTTTCTTTTGATTTCCTGGGGACGTGGGTGTGATAGTGCTTTGTTTTTTTTTTTTTTAACTAGATGTGATTTGTTTTTGGACAATATTTTTATTTTTTAATAAATTTGGGTGATTGCTTCTTCTTTTTTGTCACTTTTTTGTTTTAATTGGAGGACAAAGTTTAGCTACAAAATTGGGCTACAACCTTTCTCAATAAAATAAACATTATTGCATATTTTGAAAATCTAATCGTTAAATTGCATGTTCTATACGCTCTTAATACACATCTCAAATTTTGTGTCAATCAGATATTATTTATCATATGATCTATAAGCTTATATTTTATACATAATTTTAAACTACAAAAACTTGCAATTTAAACAATTTATTGATGACATAGCTATTTATCTTTAATTTTCTAGAAATTTTGCAAGCATGAAGGATATAAAAAGAAGATGTAATCCAATAATAGATTTGTCAAAATTCACATCCAATAAAAAGATATTGAGTAAGGTTGTAGCTTTAAGCTACAACTAATTTTGTAGCTAAATTTTGTTCTTAATTGGGCATCATTTTTTAACAAGGGTATATGAGTAAATTTATACAAACTCACTTTTTTCATCCCTCCACTTTTCCACTCCCAACAAAACAAAAATGTGGGAAATTAAAATATTTTCTATCCTCCTATTTATCCATCCTCTTATCAATTTCTATCCTCCAACTTTTCCATCTCTACAACCAAGCAGACCCTAAAATCCAAAACAGGTCTAAGCCTAAGTCCAACTAACAATCCAATCTTCTTCAAAGAGAACCATCCACTTAACTAAAAAACCAAGTTTTATTTAACACCTTAATTAAATCATCCAGTTTCATATCACAAGCCCAATCTAAAACATTTAGCCAACCAGGTTTCCTTTTTATTAAACCCATTCACACCCTCGGCCTAACTTGAGTCCACTGTTCAAATCAAACCCAAAGCCCACTAATGTTGCAATTCTTCATTGTCAACATGCAAACCTACAAAGGAAAAAAGAACACTTCACTGTGGCAACTGCATTGTCTAAATATTGTACCATTCAAAATGTCACTAAAATTAAGTATCAGAATAGCAGTTATATCTCACACATTTTGTTATGCTTATTTATACTTTATACATAGACATAAACATAAACATGTGTATGACACATTTTGGTGTACCTTTGTTTAAGGACTGCATACCCTTTCATAGCGTGTGTGTGTGTGTGTCATCCTATTGTATTTTATAATTGCTTTGAAGCCATAGAATAATACTTTGATTGGTATGATATGAGTGATTTTTGGAGACTGAGGGTTTGTTTGGGATGGAGGGAGAATCCCTCCATCTCCCTCCATCCATGAAGTTTACAAATACAAAAATATTCTTCCATTACAATTGATCCTAAGGTTAGAGATAACATATCAGGTTAGTGCGCAAGTCGGTTTATGTCGTGTCAAGGTAAATGTATTTTGACAAACACTTATAAAGAAACATAATCAATTGAGATCTATCTACTAATTTGGACTATTTAATTAGTTGCTACCATAGTAGATCTAACTTGGATCTTGGTGGCCACTGCTAGACTCACTAACATTGTATAGAGAAGAGCCTCAATTGCTTTTATTCTCATTAAAAATGATGAAATCATCTCACTTACCAGCCTTTGATAAAATACGGGCAGTGAATATGACTCTTGATGATTGAACAAGCCAAGTACAACTATGCTATAAAGAAGTAGCAAAAATATATTTTTTTAATCATTAATATACACTATCACCGTATTTTTCCTGACACAAAGGAGAATTATTTTATCAAGAATATTCTTTCTTTTTCTTAAAAAAAATTATTAGTTATGTATACAAACCGCAAGAGGGCGTGTCATTTTTTGAAATTCACATATTCTATAGGGAAAAAATCATAGTGCAAAAGGAATTGAATTATATTTACATTTATACAAAGAGTGTGTGTCATTTCCCGAATTCTTAATAAACTAACTTACACATGTTCATACATATACATAAACATAAATATAAATATTTACATACATCCATATATGCAAACTCATATAAATACAAAAATAGATAGATGTAAATTTATAATAATAAATGAAAATGTATATCACCTTGAATGTGCTATACATTTTCTAAAACGGATAGTTATTCGTTGTCATTAATAACCGATAAAATTTCTATCTAATCCGAGGAATTTTATTAATATTGATAAATTTTATCACCTAACAACTAAACAACCAAGCAAGAGAACAAGCACAACATGTAGAGGTAGAGCCCATGCAATCCTTGCAATGTTGCATATCCCATTCTAGGTTTGTCTAGACAGGCTTTGTCCTTACCATCTCTTTAAGACATAACTTGATCATACGTGAGAATAGTTTACTTTTTCATATTTTGGTTGAAGGATGATTCCGTTTTAGACAATAAAAACATTTAATCTTTTTTTTTTGGTTTTGTTTAAAAGACAAGTCTAGGATAATAGTTTTCATTTAGCTATTGCAATCATTTTTCCTGATAATGGGTCACATGTATAGGATCAATTGGGGTATTGGTGATGGTGTAAATATTTTATAAAGACTTATAAAGGTCCATTTAGAGGCTAGGGTCATAATTAAATGTCTATATGACACTACAACAAAATGTATTTTTAGTGACGAAAATTAGTGAGGAAATATTTTTCGTCGCTAAAAATACAGCTTTAGCGACGAAAAATGAATTTCGTCACTAATAATGAAAAAAATTAAAACATTTAGCGACGAAAAATAATTTTCGGGCGAGCTTAATTAATCTATAGTGACGAAATAGTTCGTCGCTAAAAGTTGAAATTTTTAGTGACAAAATATTTTGTCACTGTAGGTATTTCTGTGGATAGTATTAGTGACGAAAATATTTTCATCGCTATAAGGAAGAATTAGCGACGAAAAATAATCGTCACTAAAAATAATAATAGTTTTGCACTTCATTGTTTTAGCGACGAAATCACATTTCGTCACTAAAAGTATGCTATAGTTTCAAATTTGTATTTAATGAAAATACATATCAGTTTTTTTTCAGAAAAAATTTCAGATCTGTATTTAATAAAAATACAGACCAGTTTTTTATTCAAAAAAATTTCAGATCTATATTTAATGAAAATACAGACTAGTTTTGTTTTAGCGACGAAATCACATTTCGTCACTAAAAGTATGCTATAGTAACGAAATATGAATTTCGTCTCTAAAAATCTGTACCAAATTTAGGTTCTTTAGTGATGAAATTGACCTTCGTCACTAAAAACTTAAAAGCCACAAAGACCTGATTATAAATAGCGACAAAGAGGAAGCAATAGCGACAGAAATATTGCGTCACTAAAGGCATGATTATAAATACCCTTTTATATCACAAACACCACAAAATCATTTCACACCCAAAACTCTGAAGCTTTTATATCACAAACACACAAAATCACTTCATCGTCGCACGCCGTCTGAAGCCGAAGCCACTGTCGCCGATACCGTCACCGATAAATCCCACCGTTGCCGAAGCCAACCGTCGCTAATAAATCTGTGAGAAAGCCCACCATCGCCGATACCCAAAAGTAAACCGTCGCCGTTGCCGTTGCAAACCCCACCGTCGCCGATAAATGTGTGAGAAACCCCCCCGTTGCCGTTGCAAACCGTCGCCGATAAGCCACCGTCACCGATAAGCATGTGAGAAACCCCACCGTCACCGAAAGCTACCGTCGCCGATACCCAAAAGTAACCCAACCGTTGCCGATTTGAGAGCATTTCGTCGCCGATAAGCAAACCGTCACCAATTTGAGAGCATTCTGTCGCCGATAAGCAAATCGTCACCGATTTGGGAGCATTCCGTCGTCGATAAGCCACCGTCGCCAATTTGGGAGCATTTCGTCGCTGATTTGAGCCATCGTCGCCGATTTGGGAGCATTTCGGCTATCAAGGTACCCAAGTTTTTTATTATGGCTGTCTCTGTGTTTTTTTTTGGGGTTTTGTAGTTGTTTTGCTTGTTGGGTATCTGGGTTTTTTGGGTAATTGTATGGGAGCTGAGAAAATGTGGGATTTTTTTAATGTTTAGATGTGTTTTTGAGTTTGTTTTGGTTGTTGGGTAATTGATGTTTTTTTATGTATGTAAAGGTGTATATATGTGTTGGGTAATTGTTTGGTAGCTGAGCAAATGTGGGATTTTTATGTTTATATGTGTGTGTATTAATGATTTTGTGTATGTATAGGTGTATGTGTGTGTTTGTGAGTCTGTTTTGGTTGTTGGGTACTTGATTATTTTTATGTTGAAGGTGTATATATATGTTGAGTTTTTGAAATATTTTGTTGGGTAATTGATAGGTTGCTGAGATGGTGTGGGAAAATGTTGGATTTGTATATTTACATGTGTGGATATATATGCATTAATGATTTCTTGTATGTATAGGTGTTGCTTATAAGATGCTATAAATTGTTGGATTTGTATGTGTTTAACTGTTGGATTAGCTAGTTGAGCTCTCGGTTTTTGGTGAATCTTGTTGTCTGCTGATTTATGAATGATGAATGTTTATGTAATTTTATGTGTGTTAACTATAGTATAAGATTGTGATTGATTAATGTTTATGTTAATAGGGTGTGTAGAATGACATTGAGGTATTTTGAGGTAGTATTGCTTCACAGATGTTTATATATGTTAACTTATAAGCTTGATTGTTATACTTGGTGAAAGTTCGTAATTTTTTGCCCAAACCTTCTTGTAGAATGTTGATGGTGTATTTATGGTGTATACTTTGGATTGTGGAATCATTAAATGGATACTGTCAGTTATGGATTTTAGAGTTTTAGGATAATATAATGCATTTGAGCTATTTATTTATGAATGGTTTTGTGTATAATATATGCATTTGAGCTGTGCACTTAATTGCGCTTGATTTCTACCAACGCTTATGCAATGATTGCGATTGTGTATAATCTTAGAATTCTATCAATTGCTTGTCATTTGCAAGAGCATGAATATTTATCAAGTTCAAAGTAGAAAATTTTTAAAGCAAGTCATTTGCAAGAGCATGAATATTTATCAAGTTCAAAGTAGAAAAATTTTAAAGCAAAGATGATACTTGGTTCCATGGTAGGTTGGGGGATGTGAGTGCCAAATTGATGGTAGTGACTTTGTTGTTTTTGTGAGGGACTTTGGTCTTGTATTCCAATAGTTTTTTTTTTTTCATTTACATGCATTTTATGAGCAGCCAAATAGAGACTATCTGAATGGCCATGGTTATCTTTATATTTTTGTAAATAAGAATTCATTAGCAAATCGTGTTCAGCACTTGCTTCGGGATATGCATGTTGAAATTTTTTTAATGTTTGAGCTGTACTGATTGCTCTTTTTTTTTTTTCTTTTTTTTTTTTTTTTTTTTTTTTTTCATTTTACAGGAAATGCCTTTCTGATAGGAACCTTTTGTAAGTCAAATTAATGCTTAATACTTTAGGAATGGACATGGTGACATAATTGAATTGTTTTTGGAGTTTATCTCTCTGTGCACTTTGTAGATATTATTAGTATTGTTGGCTATATGAATTTGGTGAATAGGAGACCCATCAATTGAATTTTCTTTGCAAATAGTTTGTAAAGGCTTTTGATAAATGCCCATTGGTGACATAATTTGATGACTTTTTTTTTTTAGTATTGGTGACAAGGTTTTTGGTTGAATGTGATGACAAGGTTAGTGATTGTTTGGGTTGCTGTGGGGGAATAGAAAGAGGCTTAGATCTGTGAAAGTCAAAGACCAAAGCTTAGCCAACAAATCAGACTTGTACGCTTAGCTTGATCATAGTAAGTAAACTCTGTTTAAATACTTATAAAACTCTATACTTGTGATGTTTGTGATTGGTTTTGTGGTGGGTTGTTGTGTTGGAGCAAGCGTGTGGCTTGCATGGTGTTATAAGGTGGTTTAAATTCATATTGGGAGTGTTTTTAATTTCTTGCAAATGTGAATGGACCTTGTTGATTAGATGTGATGAATATTAATTTAATTGATTTCAATACTTGTAAACACTCTATACTTGTGATGTTTGTGATTGGTTTTGTGGTGGGTTGTTGTGTTGGAGCAAGCGGGTGGCTTGCATGGTGTTATAAGGTGGTTTAAATTCATATTGGGAGTGTTTTTAATTTCTTGCAAATGCGAATGGACCTTGTTGATTAGATGTGATGAATATTACTTTAATTGATTTCAATACTTGTAAACGCTCTATACTTGTAAACGCTCTATACTTGTGATGTTTGTGATTGGTTTTGTGGTGGGTTGTTGTGTTGGAGCAAGCAGGTGGCTTGCATGGTGTTATAAGTTGATTTAAATACATATTGAGAGTGTTTTTCATTTCTTGCAAATATGAATGAGTATTGTTGATTAGATGTGATGTATATTTGTTTAAATATTAATATAGACTTGTGCATTCATGAATGTGATAGAACTTTATCTAAGTAGTTTATAGACTTAGATGTTAGAAATGTTTCTTATAACATAGTTAATGTTTTTACTTTACGATTTTAATGTAGTAGTGTTTTTATATTTGTGCAGATTTCTTATTGGTGGCTTTAGGGGATTTACTTTTGGCATTATTTGAAGACATATGAGGACATCTTCCGTTGGTTCTAATTATATTATGCTACATTTTTTGTATTATTATAAAACATCTTAAGTTATTGTATGTGTTGCAAACAATTATTGTATGGAAGGAGTTTGAATTGGATACTTGTTTTAATTTTAACTTGTCGAATGTTTGGATCGATTTTTTATAAATGTGTTGTTGAAATAAATGTGTTAATCAAATGTGAGGTTTTAATAATGTAATGACAGGTTACAGGTTAATATCAAAGCCATAAAAATAATAAAAATAGAAAATAAGTTTTAGCGACGAATTTTTTCATTACAAATATAGCAACAAAAAATTGTTTTAGTGACGAAATATTTCGTCACTAAATGTAGCAGAATTTTGTAAGAAACGAGTTTAGTGACAAAAATTTTCGTCGCTATATGTGCTTGAATTTTCTTAAAAATAGTTTTAGTGACGAATATTTCATCACTATATGTACCCGAAAATAGTTTTAGTGACGAAATTGTTCGTCACTAAATATGATTTAATAAACTGAATACTGTTTTTAGCGAGGAAAACATTTAGCGACGAAACATTTTCATCGCTAAAAGTTTTTTCTTTTTTAAACAAATTGGACTTTTAGTGACGAAATTTTTCGTCGCTAGGACTTTTAGCGACGGGGCTACAGCGACGAAATGAATTTCGTCGCTAAAAATCCGATTTCTTCACTAAAAGTTCTTAGCGACGAAAAACTGGACTTTTAGTGACGAATTTTTTCGTCACTGAAACTACATTTTGTTGTAGTGTGAGATCCTAACAATGTCATCTTTAACCATTTTTGTAGCTCACCATATGTATTCGATACACTTTCACTCATATCTAGTGACTGACTATGGTAACAACTTTCATTGTTCACACAAATCTTAATGTATAATCTTTGAGTAATGCTAAAGACACAAACTATTCTATAAACTGCTAATGTGGCATGCTTCACGTCAGCTTTTTAAAAACTAAAATGCACCTAAGATATTATCAAATAGAAATTAAAAAGACAAAAAAGAAATCCAAACCCTAATTAACTACTTCTATCCTAAACCCAAAATGTATTAGACACAACACAAACCTCTTTGTCTCACAATGGCGCGCCTCCCTCCCTCCTTGCCTCATTGGTGCCAACAACATCCTAAACATAAAACGTTTAGGCAAAAAACCCTGGCCTCGAGCTTCTCTGCCTCACGACGGCACTGCGTCTCCTCTGCCTCTTCGGTCTCACACTCAAGCTAAAGAAATTTTCTTCCTCTTGCCGACTAACACCGCCGCTACACCACTCGCCGGAATCGTTGCAGAAGCCGTCGGAACCATGGCTGAGAGCAGTGTTGAAATCACATCGCTGTCGGTGCTGCCATGAGCATGGATTCTCCAAGCCATTTGCCTCCTTCTTGGTAACGACAAACGACATATACTCTATTTTCAGTATTGAAATTTGTTTTTTTATTTAATTGATTCATATGCAAATTTGATGTAGAGTATTGCAATATTTATGGCCTTGAGGCAATCCAATGGATTATATAAACATGTGGATGGAATGGTGAGATTTTTTGTGTTTAGGCAGTCCAAAGAATTTTTATGTAAACATGTCCTTTTTTTGTGTTTAGGCAGTCCAATGTGATAAGCCAAGAATGTATTGATCCATTTGGTAACTTAATCAATTAATTTAGCCAAGTGAAATTAATTAGTTTCAATTACATGCAATAAGCATGGTAGCACAAACAAATCACCAACTAAGTTAAATGCAGCGGAAAATAAATTTGACACAGGTGATTTGTTTACAAATGAGGAAAACCACCGAGGTAAAACCCCACCGGGTGAATTTAAGGTCACAACTCTCGAGAATCCACTATTATCAAAACAAGCGGTTACAAGTAAAAGGAATCCCAGTACCTAATACCAATCTACAGTTGAACCCTTACCCCAATACCCAATTAGACTTGTAATGTAGTGAAAATCTCTCATTTCAATGCACGACTTTCAGTACGTGACTAACCAATTGATGCACGAATCTAAGTACGTGACTAACACACCAACTTGAGGAAGATGTTGGCTGCAAAGTTCTTCAGTTCATCCAAGGATGAAGATCAAGAAGCTCCTTGGTTACAAAACTCTTGGTGCAAAGGCGCAGCAACTTCTACAAGGAATATGATGAACTAGGGCAAATTCTGTCTCTAGTCACAATTTGCATGCATAATCACTTTGCATTGAGTTGCATCACTTTGCATCCCTTTGACGGCCCTTAAAATAATCCTTATATATGTCTAGGGTTGTGAGAAAAGAAACCCTACACAAATACACATGGATATACGTGAAATCAGATCTGAAAATCTGAATTTCGTAATTCTCGACAAATACAGCTTTTGTCGAGCTGCTGTCAAGCATCATCATTAAACCTCTATGGATATGGATCTGTCGAGCTTTAATGAACAACACTTCTTCACTTGTTTCTTGGACAGATTTGCATGACTTCAATACTAAACTTGAACTCTTGTTCCTTGAAGTAATAAACCCATCCTAGATCTACTCAATTACAAGTAAAGTACGTTTTGTCAAAGGATTAGTCAATTTACATAACATATGTCTCTAACAATATCCACATATGTCCTAACACAATATATTATATAAACAAGTTTTTTACCCCTGCAGTGCTCAGGCTATTTTGTTTGGAATCTTTGAATTACATTTAAGCCTTGGAACTAAGTTAATTTCTCCATGCTCTTTGAAGCAGTGGTTGGCTCAATGGATGGAGGATCCAAATTTTTATAGATTGATGTTTAAGGGTGAAAAAAAGAGTTTGCTTAAGAAGTGATAATGCTTTGTTTTGCAGGTATGCACAAGTTTGTATTGCACAACAGGCAGATCAGGGTAACTGCAAGAAAGTACCAAGGCAAGCTTGTCAAGTTGTGGAGGGTTATGGATGTTGTTGACAATTGAGGGACACTAGCAGAGATGGTGTGGATGGGGTGGTTTTGGCTATAAAACAAAATCATGCACTTAATCCAAGTTGTGGAGGGTTATGAATTTTTGCTATGTTACATAACATAAGCTTTTAGTGCTTCCACATTAAGCACTTAATTTATGTATTTAGTTATTTTTCAGTCTTCAAGAAACAAAAACAGCTAAAATAAGATTCTAAGATTCAAATTTGTATATTATATATATTCCGCCATATTTTTTAGCTACAAAACTGATATGCTAAATGATTTTCAATCCAAGTTTTGTACATGGGGATCAACCATTTTTCAAGACCAATGGACATGAATTTTAAATAAACTAAAATGGTTATAAATATGAGCAACCCCACTGCAATCCAAATGAAAATTCAATATAGTGATTAGTGAGCCTATTCTAACCATTTAGCTAACCAATATATAAAATTATTCTCCTTTTCAGTTCACATACATACAAAACCAAACAACTCAAATAGTAAGATTCAATTCAATTCTTTGACTTTCCTTCTCTTTCCCTCAACTTTCTCAGCAACCAAACCGATAATAATCAAGCCAATAATATTATATTCACATTTCTATCCTTTTCATTCTACATACATCACAAAACCAAAAAAACTCAAATAAATAAAGAGTAAAGATATCCATAGTTGTAAAGCTCAAATAATGTTGAATAATAATAACAAAAAAAAAAAGCCTCTTGTTGTAAGTCACCATTTGTGCTTAAAAACATATAAGCTTTTCCCCATGCAAATAATACCATAATATCCATTACAAACGAAGGACCATGTTGTGTTCAACACAAAAAGGAAAACAAAAAATTTGTCATCTTGATCAAGTCGAACTTAATTTTTACTGAACTTGCCAGCCTCTTGATCCTTAAACCAATGCCCATGATGTTGAGCCTACATAAAGAACAAAAGAAAATGTATTAAATTATTTAGAAATCAATGTGCTTATAATTGACATAGTTAAATATACAATGTAGTAACAATACTTGTAGCAGATCCAAATGATTAAAGTTGATTATATGATGTTGTTGTGTTCCATAAACACTAAGACGGTCAGTATTTGGCACTTGACATCCAATTCCCCAAAATTGGTTTGGATGACCCTACAATACAAATTTCATTAAAAAAAAGGTTAAGTTAAAAATTGTTAACAAGTATAACATTGAATGAAAGTTAAAGAATTATTGATAGTTATTGTATATTACTTCCCGGAGTGCCATGATATGTTGGGTTAATACTAGTTATCACTCTTTGATTAGGAAGACCTTGCAATCAAATTAAATATATTAACAAAAAAACACAAAAAAACAGTATAGAATGAATTATAAATGATAAACTATACTTGCATTAATTTGGTTTCGAAGAAAGAAAGGAGTGCCAAAATATGACATCATATATCCACCACTTGAAACTTGACTCAGATGATGCTGTGCAATTGAAAATAAGTCTTATAAATTATATATCAATCACAAGAGAAAGCAGATAATTTCTTGGTGAAAATATTGCATTTGGTTTCCAGGAAATAAATCTTATGATTCTTGGTGTATGTGTTGTATTCTGGCAATGATAATTTCACGTGTATTGCATATTCACTTTCAAGGTTGTTGTGAAGATAGAAGACCCGGAAGATGTGATTTTACTGGAAGATATGGTTCAAGATGTGATTTTACTTGTTTAGCATATTGCGTATAATATGCTCTAACTTCTTCTTTTGAATTAAACATCATTCCAACCTTTGGTTCTAAAACAATTCCATTTCCACCTAAAATCTTATTGATCTCATGCTCCTTTTCTTCAATCTTTTCAATCTCTAACTTTTGCTCATTTTCTTCCTTATCAATGACAATTTCTTCATCTGTAGACATGTAGTCTTCATTGTCTGACAATCACATGATTGTTTCCATTAGAAATACTATTCAATTATCTAGTAAAAAATATAAAAGTTTAAACCATTCAGAAGACGAGCATACAAAACTTTAAATATAAATTTCTGTCATATGAAAATTCTGTATTGTATTTAGAAGTCGAGCATAAAATTCTGTAATCCAGTATTTAGAAGCTGAGCATACAAAACTTTAAACCATGTATTGTATTTAGAAACATAAAAAATAAAATACAAGTAGTCGAGGAATTACCAAAAGTAGAAAAATTAGAAGAATCAGATAGCATTGTGGGAGCGTCATTCTCATCAGATGGGATTGCAACACCATTCTCAACCATGGTTCCGACGGCTTTTGCAATGATTCTGGTGACTTGTGTGGCGGCAGCGTTAGTTGGAGTGTGGTGGGGTGGAAGCATGGGCAAGAGAAAGCATATTGTTGATTTGAGATTTAAGATAGAAGAGGCATGGAGGGAGGGAGGCAGAGGAGATGCAGCGCCATCGTTCCGTCAAGAGGAAGTAGATTTCTTTAACTTGAGTGTGAGACCGACGAGGCAGAGGAGATGCAGTGCTGTCGTGAGGCAGAGAAGCTTGAGGCCTGGGTTTTTCGCCAGAATGTTTTGTGTTTAGGCAGTTGTTGGCACCGATGAGACAAGGAGGGAGAGAGGCGCGCCGTCGTGAGGCAGAGATTTGTGTTGTGTCTGATAATTTTTTGGTTTAGGATAGAAGTAGCTGATTTAGGTTTGGTTTATTTTTTTTAATTTTTATGTGATAATATCTTAGGTGGCATTTTAGTTTTTAAAAAGCTAACGTGGAGCATGCCACATTAGCAGTTTGTAAAATGTTTGTAAAATAGTTTGTGTCTGTAGCATTACTTATAATCTTTTTTTTTACAAAATGACATATAATAAATATGATTGGTGGATTTAAAAACATAATAATGAATTTCAAAATTACTTTTTTTTTTCTGCTTATTAATGCTTAATGAATTTGTTAAGGTTATGTAGTAAAATTCATTATCACTCTTTTAGTATTGTTAGCTAAGGCTGTAATTGAACCTTCCCCTAAGAAAAAAGACAAAGTACCATTATACTAGCTTCTAGATCCAACCATTGGTGCTTCTTCAAAACCTCCGAATATGAATATGTTGGCTGTAGATCCTGATCCTCCAAATCCAATTTCATCATTCCTAAAAAGCATTACCCTTGAAAATCCAAGAGATCCTTTTGTGCTCCCAGTAATTAATGCTACTGATTTAGACCTGTCTAATCTTGGTCTAGAAGAAGTGTTCATGCACCAAGTAGAAGACCAACAAACTATAGAAGAATATGATGTTCTCCACCCTAAACCGCCTCCACCACCACCGCCAATTTTTCCTCCACCACCTTTTGTCCCTGACAACCAAACCCGTTTAACCCACTCATCAAGCACAGATTCAAAACACCTATTTACCATTGATAATGTTCCTCCTTCTAGGTGGCATGACAAATTTTTTAACATGTTTTCATGGTGCATTGCTGAACTCCAAGCTCCAAATTCTACTGTTGCCCAAGTTATTGCTAAGTTATGCCTTTACAATGATACACAGTGGCTATTTATAGGCCATGGAACTCAAAACAAACTTAGATACAATTTACAATCAGCTTTGCATGAGATGGTAGGGGCTTGGCTTGTGATTGATTGGTGTTGAAGGAAGTAGGGGCGTGGCTGAGATAATGTTGCTACTAGGGCAATAAGTGCTCCTGACATGCATGGATAAGGCCGAGCTGCTTCAGGATGTTTCTAGGATGACTTTTTTTTTTTTTTTTTTTAAGGTGTTGGACCTATTTAGGCCCATCCATCTCTTCCTTGGAACCATTCTTTGTCGATGTCAACATCTGGGTCATGGTTATCATAATAGGGGTCATCGTAGCCAAGTAAAGGATTAATCATTTCTCTTGAGAGGTTACCTTCATATGGCCACTGTTGTCTATAAGCTTCTGGAGTGGCTGGTCCTGTTTTAGATAAGGTTCCCAAATTAAGAGATTTTTTCTTACGAAGAGCATTTTGACAACATGCCCATGTGGTATCCATGTGTAAATGGAGGGAGTCATCTGGGTTAATGATCCAATGAATTTTTGGTGGGTGAAAGATTCTTTCTACTCGGATGTCCTTTTTTGAATTGAGCTTAGCAATCAAGGATCCTGTAGTAATTTTGTGACCAAATCTTGGATGGTCTGTGATAGGATACTTTTTTCAATGTCCATTATGAGCATCATTCTTCAAGATTTCAAACCAGAATTTTTGAAAGTATCTATTTTCGCGGGGGAAAACAAGTCTGTAAAATCTTGGTTCAAAATGAAGACACAAGTAATACTCATTGAGTAAATACCACATGTAAAGATAATGTATGACAGTCCAGTTGGTTATCCAAAAGGCAAAAGGGGTTCTCCATGGTGGTCCAGGTCAGGATAAATAGCAAGAAAGTGATTTTGGTGTTCCTTAAGGTAATTATGGAGGACTTTGATGATTTTTTTGGATCTGGCTTCAAGGGTCAAGGTTTTTATTTGGTCTTTTATGTCTGGAGGAAGGTTTTCTATCATATTAAGGATATCATCAGGGGGTTGAAGAGGAAGTGCTTGAGGATGAGGATGGATCTGTAATAGGATATACACACAATGGTGGAGGAATAACTATGGTGTTAATGGCTAGAGGCTTTCTAGAAAGATAGTTAGTGATCATGTTATCTCTTCCTTTGATGTGCTTGACTTGGAGGGTTTCAATCCTTGCCTATACCAAAAACCGATTGGTATCTTGGTTTGATGATAAAAAGTTATCATCAAGAGTGGATGCTATAGGTTGAAGCTCTCTAAAAAAAAGGAGTGTTTTGTAAAAATTAATATTTGTTCATAACTGGAATTTTAAATCTAGTAGATGGGAATCAATGAGTGAAGTTTCAACATGTTTAAATTTTAAAATAGTTATGCTAATTCTCCAATTGACTCACATATAGTGGCTTGACATAAAAAAAAGAGCCATGAATATTAGCTTCAAAATGACACATTTGTTCATCTAATTGGCATGCATCTTTATAGAACCATGCTCCCACAAACAGATATTTTGTGCTTTAGATCTATCAAATTCTGCAGATGAATCCAGTAGATCTTTGATGATACAAAAAATCTCATTGTCCTTAAAAACATAATGGCTCTTTGCTTTCAACCACAGGTTGCTTCTGTAGTTTTTCAGTGGCAGAAATCCTCTATCACTTCATCTCCTCTTCCCAAAAGGTAACCAACTTCTTAAAGCTGATATCAAATGGAACAAATAACTGATAAGACCTTTAGATGGCCTAGAAAATAGAATCATGGTAAAACACTGGAGTAGTATGTCACAATAAAAGAGAATGCATTGGAAACAAAACTTACTGCCTCAATACATTATAGATTGATCTTCTGACTTGGCAGACAAAAGAGAGGTTTTGAATATAGGTTCCAAATATTAATTTCTACAAAAGCCTCCTTTTTTTTATTTTTTATTTTATTTTATCTTGTTTTGTCTTTGTTTTTGTATGTGTTTTTTGTTTTGTGAAGAAAGAGATATATAAGTTGAGCAAAATTACATATTTAGCCATATTTTTAAAAAGAGGTGGGTTACAAAATTCTAACTAAGCTGACGTCAGGTGGGTAAAGTGTCAAAGTTCAAACCACAGGTAGGCAACTTAAATTTCGGTCAAACCACAAGTGGGTAAGTTATAATTTGCCATTCTCTATAATTAAATCCCTTTACAACAAAATAATCCTTTCATTTTATCTTCTTGAAAATCTTTGATTTAAATACAATTTTGATTTGAATACTAGATGTTTTTCAATTTTTTTGGAAACAGACTGAGAGATCTTTGAATGGAATTACGATGAATCTCTAGATATGTGCTTGTTAGAAAATTTTCATTTTTCACGTTCTTTGTATATTCTTTGAATGTTCTTTGGGTGTTTTCTCCTTAGGCCCACCAGAAACTTTTCTCCCCAAAATGGGGAGAAAACTGTTGTGGGGGGGAGGGGAGTTTGATTTGTTTATTGACCAAAATATGCACTTCCACATGAGCTTTGTCCAATACGTTGGCCTTTTTTATTTTTTTTATTTTATTTTTTTAATTCCAATTTTAAGTGTTTGTTTTTTGTGTTCATTTTTGTTCATTTTTTTTCCTTTTGCTTTCTTGGGTGTTGCCTC
The DNA here is from genome assembly GCA_030021035.2 of Notholithocarpus densiflorus. NCBI lineage: Eukaryota > Viridiplantae > Streptophyta > Magnoliopsida > Fagales > Fagaceae > Notholithocarpus > Notholithocarpus densiflorus. The sequence continues at coordinate 15,769 of JARYZH020000402.1, forward strand.
TTCCTTTTTCTTTTGATTTCCTGGGGCGTTGGGCATGAGAATGCTTTGTTTTCTATATATATATATATATTTATATATATATATATATTTTAACTAGATGTGATTTGTTTTTGCACAATATTTTTATTTTTTAATAAATTTGGGTGATTGCTTTTTTTTTTTTGGTTGTTTGTCACTTTTTTGAACAAGGGTATATGAGTAAATTTATACAAACTTACTTTTTCCATTCCTCCACTTTTCCACTCCCAACCAAACAAAAATGAGGGAAATTAAAATATTTTCCATCCTTCAATTTTTCCATCATTTCACCATTTTCTATCCTCTCACTTTTCCACCTCTACAACCAAGCAGACCTTAAAATCCAAAACAGGTCTAAGCCTAAGTCCAACTAACAATCCAATCTGCTTCAAAGAGAACCATACACTTAACTAAAAAACCAAGTTTTATTTAACACCTTAATTAAAACATCCAGTTTCATATTGTAAGCCCAATCTAAAACAATTAGCCAACCAGATTTCCTTTTTTAAACCCACTCACACCCTTGGCCTAACTTGAGTCCACCGTTCAAATCAAACCCAAAGCGCATTAATGTTGCAATTCTTCATTGTCAACATGTATTGTCTAAATATTGTGCCTACTTGGTGACTTTTTCTCCAAGACTTTTACTTAATCATGCGCATGCTACAAAAATTATTTTTGATCAAGTTGTTATTGAAGCTAGTGATAAACTCAAGGGATGCAGATTTGAGACAAGTATTTGCTAAATATATGATGATGAATTTAGTCAAAGATCAAGACTCATGAGCCAACTGACACAATTATTGAAAGGGGTGCTTTTTAGGAATGGCAACGGGTCGGGTTCGGGCCGGGTTTTTTGATACCCGAACCTGACCCGCGGATCTGGCCCCACGACTCGGACTCGGCCCGATTATTAAACGGATTTTTTTTGCGGGGCCCAGACCCGCCCTGCTGGGCCCCGCGGGCCCCGTCTAGCCACTTCTGCAGCCTATTCAGAAGCCTAATCTGATCCAATCGTATAAAAAAAAAAGAAATTTACAACCACAAAAATCACAACCACAAACCACAAACATAAACAGAAATACAAATCACACCCATCCAAATAAAAAGAAGAAGAAAGAACATAGTTTTTGTTTGTGATTTGTATTTTTTTTTTCAGCACGTCATCAACCAATGACCGATTAGCAAGATTCTACAAGTCAAAATAAGAGTTTGAAATGATAAATCAAGTTTTGCTATCAGTCACCAGACAAATTATAACATTTAAATTTAAATAAGAAAGAACAACATTGCTTTATGTGTGCGTGTGCCGGTCCTTAAACCATGGACCCTTTGGTTTGCATTCATCACACAAAGCCAACAGAACACCAAATAAAAGAAATAGAATCATCAATTGAAAAAGAGCTCTCGCATTAGAAATGTATTGTACAGGGATCTGTATCCAAATGGTGCTACTTCACAAGGATAATCACCTTGTGGCTAAAACAAATTAAAAAAAAAAAAAAAAAGATTTGGAGGCTCTATGCTGCGAGTTGAAGCAACGAAGAGATGGGATTGTTGAGAGGCTCTATGCTGCGACGACGCCATTTCAGTCTCGCTGTCAGATTTGCGATGAAGATGATGGTGTAACGCTGGTAATGAATGGAAGACAACGACGACGATGAGAGGTGACGACGACAGCAGTGTGTGGGAGCCTCTGTGAGAGAGAGAGAGGTGTGGTTGAGAGGTGAGGATTTGTAGGTGGCCGGTGGTAGTGTGTGAGAGCCTCTGTGAGAGAGTGAGAGAGAGAGAGAGGGGGGGGGGGGGGCGGCTGAGAAGTGAGGGTGAGGGTTAGGGTTTGGGAAATGAAATCTAAGAGGAGAAAGAGAGTATTTATATCTAGGGTTTTTTTTTTTTTAAATATTATATATGTATATGGGTCAGGTTCGGGCCGGGTATGCATAAAACCTGGACCCGACTTAGAATCGTTCCGGGTTTTTTTTTTTTTTTTTTTTTAAATCCATATCCGACCCTATTATTTATCGGACTGGGTAAAATCTGGCCCATTAGGGTCTGGCTGGGCCGGGTACCCACGGGTCGGGCTTTTATTGCCATCCCTAGTGCTGTTCTTGCAAAGTAGATAGAAAGAATATAACACAATGGGCTGAAATGGAAAATTCTGGCTGAGTTATGGGCATATATGATTTTTTTTTTTTTTTTTTGGCTCATTCCAATGATGAAATTTCCCATGTAGAGAGCCTAGCCATGGGAGGAGATTTTGTAAATCACTTGTGGGCATGCATTACTCTCTCATACAGGCATACTTAAGCGAGACCTAGCTCTAGATGTCTGACCAATATTGCTTTAGTCCTTGTTTGTTTTCTCTATGCCTGAAGTCAAATCTTGACTTCGCCATTGGTTCTATCTTTAGGTCTAATACATATTATTATGATGTTATTCCTTTTAAAATAAAATTTGTTAAGAACCTCAATTGTAGAACACAATTAAGGATGTCAATGAAGTTAAGTAGCATAATATTAGGAGCATGTTGCTTGTCTTTAATTGTTTCTCATTTTCTATTGGCCAATTTTTATCCTACATTATCAACTTAAGGTTTATTTGTGATGTTCGAATCATAGTCTCTCTCTCTGTAACGTCCTAGTCAGTCAGACAAAAAAAGAAAAAAAGAAAAAAAAGAAGAAGTAAAAGTTAGATTTTTAGTGGACCACACGTGCCCCACCTAACCCAACAATCCCCCACCACTCATTTTCACACCATCCCTTTTCTCTCTTTTGGCCAGCCATCTCTTTTCTTCCTTTCATTTTCTTTCTTTTCTCTTTACTTAAACACACACACTTACTTCCACACTCACCCACCATCTCATTATCATTTTCCGGCAAGATCACTGGAAAATTCTTGAGAACCCATAAGCACCTTCACATCCTTTTTTTTTAGGTAAAAATTTCTAATCTTTTTGGTGGGTTTTACACTTTTGCTTGAGGTTATTTTTATCTAAGTTTTAATAATGATACCCATGTGATTTATGAGCATTGGAAGTGATATTTATGTGTTTGTATGTATGTGTTTTGTATTGGTGGAATTATTTGATGAGTGGGTATATGGTTTGTGCTAATGATGACTACTTAAGGTTTATGTATGGTGGAAAGTTTAGGGGTTTTGAGTTATAACATGTGATGGTTGGTAAATCTAATTTTTCCATTGCCATTGGGTTTATTTGGAGTTAGTTGAAGTTCTAAATTTCTTGTCTTGGAGGATATTTTGATTTTGCTTTCATGGGTCTCTTAATGATGTAGTGTAAATTTTATGGAAGCTAGTCATGATGTTGGAGATGATATTAAATGGGTTAACTTTATAAATTGGAGTTTATGCCTTGTGAATCAATTTGTTGAGAAAATTTGGAAGTGGAATATATTATTATTGATGAGGTTAAATACTAGGCTTGCCTAATTAAGTGCTTATTTGGCAATTCCTAAATTGTAGCTAGATACAATTTCAAGCTCTATGCTTATTGTGATAGGTTTACTTGATATTGTTTAGGTTCTAGCTAATCTCCTTGTAGCTTGGAGAATTAGGCTTTTGCGGTTGTGAGGTAAGTAGCTTTTTAATGGGATTTTTGAAAAATAAATATGTTGCATAAATGATGTTTTTGGGTTAGACACACTTTTGGAAAATACCTATGGAAATTATATTTTCCTAAAACTATTGTGTTATAACCTTAATAGATGTATGATTATATATGAAAATGCATCATATTTGGTATCGCATATGGGGAAATGCATGAATTGTTGATATGAAAAAATGAGCATCTTTTATTTAATCTTTGATAAGGAAATCATGGATTTTATGGTATATTATAAAATTTGAAGATGCTTATCTTGTCTTGTTATGTGGGAAATTGATAGAAAATCTCTTGACAAGAATGAAGTTGAAAACCTTAAAAACTTTGTGGAAGTTAGATTATTTAAGGTTTTTTTTGAAATTACCTAGACATAAACTATGTGTTTCAAAGTATATATAACCTGTGAGCTTTATGTGGTTTTAACACCATGCCATGTGTGATTTCCCGGTGATCACCCGATTTGGTCTCCGTAGTCTTTGTGACAATGGAATCAAATCCAGGTCAGTGCCCTTTCACTTTGGATGACACGTTCTTCCTTGTTGCCCATAGGGGGAAGGGGTTCCTTGATTGTGTGTGGGTGAGGTTGCTTCCCATGGGGCCAAGAGACTACATGCAAGAGAGGCCCTATTTGACGCGCTCTTTTTGCTGCCCATGGGGGGAGAGAAAAACTTTAAGGGTATGGGTGAGGCTGCTGTCCATGGGGCCAAGAGTCTGCATACCAGAGAGGACAATATCATGCCAGTTGTGAATGGGTGGATCCCCTGACCGGTCTATGTTGTAGTGTGGTATATTTGTGATAATTTACCTTACGTTAGATATTATGGCTTTAAAAATTATATTGTTGGTGCTCACAGATTATAATATATAGCTTCAAGGTATTTACTTTGAGAAACTTTGTGTTTCATTATTCAATCATTCTTGTCATATCATATTACTATTATTGAAAATGGAACTTGCATTTCCCCCACCCCCATTAATTATGCTACATACTGGGCTCTGTTTCATTCCATTATTTTATAAACTTTTCAGAGTAGGCAACAATCTTTTGATACAGCTTTTTGGTGGCTAATAGTAGTTAGACTTGTTACTGATGGAGGCTGAACTTTTGTAATGGAGACATTAGATGATGTATACCTTAGAATAGACTTGACTCATTCTTTTGTATGTTATAGTGATTGTGACTTTATTCCCACCGATGGGACAAGCTGTTGATGTATAATTGTTTATTCAGACCTCTATTCTTTTGTGGCCAATGGTCCTTGTAATTAATGCTTAGAGCTTTGACTTACTTTGAGAGTATATTCAATGAAATTATTATGATAATTCTTGATGTTGGTACTTGATATGATTTATGTGGATTGAATTGTCAAAAAGGAAAAATCTATAGGCACTTTGAGACGTCTTTCTCATGCTTTGGACCCTTTGGGGTTTGGGGCGTGTCTCTCTCTCTCTCTCTCTCTCTCTCTCTCTCTCTCTCTCTCTCTGGTTCAAGTGCTTCCATTAGCTCACCCCCAAAGGGTACTGATGACTGAAGAGGTCTGCTATTGTAGCGTTTTGGTTGTTTGTGTGGTAGTGGATCGGCTTGGGTTTGAATTTCTGGGAATGCAGATCTGTGTTGCAAATCGTGTTTTGTATATGTAAATGTGTATGTAACCGAGTGGGTTTAGATAAATCTTTTGATTTAGATTTGATTGGAGTTGGGTTTAGATGGAATGGACTTTGATGGTGCTGTCTAAATTTTTATTCTTTCATTTTCTTAGCAACCAAACAAAGACTGAAAAGAACTGAGAAATGATTTTGTTTGGGTTTGAGGATGGGGGCTTTGGAATTTATGTTTTTTTTTTAATGGTGTTTTTATGCTGAATTTTCTGGGTTTATGAATTTGGTTTTTGGGTTTATGAATTTTATTTGCTTGAGGTTTCATTGTTGATTGAAAGATGAGAAAATCTGGGTTTGAGTTGTGATTTTGTATATCTGGGTTTTGTGGTTTGAGAAAATCTGAGAAGATCTGCTGCTAGGTTTGTGTTTGTGTTCTTGCTGGAGATCGATTTGTGTTTGTGTTTGGTTGACAAGAAAGGGAAAGAAAATGCAAGAAAATCTGAGCATGTGTTCTTATGTTTAAAATCTGGGTTTCTGTTCTTAGGTGTTCTTGTTGAAGATGAACATAGATCTTGATATATTTTTGGATTTTAATTTTGTTTTTTTCAATTTTAAATCTGTTAATTAGATTTTTTTTTTTTTTTTATCTGATATGGCGTGCTAGAGTAAATTTTTAATAATATTTTAATCCCTCCGTTAGTCACTTTCGTTATTTCTATCTGTTGACTGACGGAAAGGACTAAAATAACACGCGTTAATTGATTTAGAAACTAAAACTGGTGAAATGAAAATGTAGGGACCAAAATGGAAAAAAGCCAAAATGTAGGAACTAAAAGTGCATTTACGCCATAACATTAACCTATTGTACAAAAACGCAATGATCAAAAACTTATAAAACTGTTAAGGACATATTTTATGTAATTAGCTAATCCTTTGATAAAATGCACTTTACTTGTAAGTGGGTAGATCTAGGATGAGTTTAGTACTTTAAGAAACATGTTGTTCAAGTCAAGTATTAAAGCCATGAAAATTAGACCAAGAAACAAGTGAAGAAAAATTATTCATTAAAACTCGACAGATACCTCTACAGAAACAGTATCTATCAAGACTTAATGAAGAAAACTCGACAGAAACTGCATCTGTCGAGATCTACGAAATCAGAATTTCCAGATCTAATTTTCAACTCATGTTGACATGTATGTATAGAGTTTATTTTATCACAACCCTAGACATATATAAGGCCTATTTTAAAGGCCGTCATACAAGGAGAACACATGCAGAAAGTGACCTAATGCCTTATTCTCTCTACAAATAGTTACTGCATCTTTTGCATTTTAGGGCTTTGTAACCAAGTACTTCTTGATCTTCATTGTTGATGAAGTGAAGAACTTTGCAGCCAACAACATCTTCTTCAAGTTGCTGGAGTTAGTCACGTATTGGAATTCGTGCAAAGGAGTTAGTCATGTACTGGGATCCGTGCATCATTGGTGGCATTCATATACTAGAGAGTTCAGAGGTTCTGAAGTGGTAGAAGGTTTCTGCTGTAAGTTCATCTACGAGAATTGTAGAGTTTAGGGGCAAAGGTTTTGTACTATATCTGAAACTTCTTTTTATTATAGTGAATTACTTGGAGGGAAACAGGAAGGTTTCCCTTCAAGTTTTTTACTGTGAAACTAGTTTGTTTCATTGATTTTCCTAGGTCATCGTATGTTGCCTTATTTACTTTTTCGCTGTGCATGATATTGACATGATATTGATGTTTATTTGTTTTAACAAGGATTATTCATAATAAATCTAATTAACAACTTGGGTTTAAAACTTGTTAATTCTATCAACCGGGTTCTAAATTTCCCAACAAGTAGTATCAAAGCGAGTACACTCTGATTGGATTATTTTCCTAAGTGTGATCCTTGACCCCCGTTGTCATGGATCGTGGACAATCTCTTTTGATTCATTCTTTATTTGATGGCACTAATTATGCGTACTAGAAAGTTCGTATAAAAGCTTTTTTGAAGGCTCTAGGTGAAAAAGTATGGCAAGCTGTTGAAGTTGGCTGGATTAAGCCAAAGGAAGCTCCGGTGGATTGGGATGAAGCGACAATCAAAGCGGCAAATTTCAATAGTAGGGCCTTGAATGCTTTGTTTAGTGGGGTGACCAATGAGGAATTCAAGAAAATATCATCCACGGGAGTTGCCAAGGAAGCATGGACCATTCTTAAGACCACCTATGAAGGTACCAAGGCAGTCAAGACTGTGAAGTTTCAAAAACTCACTAGTAGTTTTGAAGAAATAAGGATGAAGGAGGATGAGACATTTGATGAGTTCTATGCTAAACTCAAGGATATTGTGAATTTTGCCTTCAACCTTAGAGAATCTATAGCGGAATCCAAAATTGTTAGGAAAATCTTTAGGTCCTTACTTAAAAGATTCCATGCCAAGTTCGTTGCCATTGAAGAAGTAAAGGACATTGATCAAATTCCTTTGACTGAGCTTGTAGGGAACCTTCAAACCTATGAGATGGGATTAGGTTTAATGGGAAAAGGTGAAAAAAGTAGAAACTTGGCTCTTAAGTGTATAGAGGAAGAGATTGATGACTCTGGAGATGAAGATGAAAGCGAAGATGAAGATAAAGATGATGATGAGGATAAGGATCTAACCTTCATAGTTAATGAGATTATCAAGCTTCTTCAATATAAGGAAAAAGATAAGGACAAACCTCCTAGGAAATCTAAATCCTCTAGGAAGGGCAAGAGTAAGAAACCCCTTATCTAGTGCCTTGAGTGCAAAGGTTTTGGTCACATGAGGATAGAGTTCCCAAACTATCTTATGAAGGAAAAAACCAAAAATTCAAAAGGTAAAGGGTTGGTTGCTACCTTGAGTGATACTGAGAGTGATCTTTCTGATGAGTATGAGGATAAATGCGGTCATTTTATGGCTTTTGCTGCCACAACTGATAAGGTGATTATGGAGAGTACTAGTGATAGTGAGGATTCTTCTGATGATGAAGTACCCAAGAAGTTGACCATTCAAGAAGCCTATGATAAACTATGCATTGAATTTATAAAATCTAAAAAGACTTCTCATCTTTGTAGAAAAGAGCTTAATGAGGTAAAAACTGAAAAAACTGAACTGTTAGTCAAACTAGATGAGATTACAAGATTAGTTAAGACTCTTGTTGTGGAGAACATCTCATTAGAAGAGAAAGTCAAGAATTTCGAGGTTGAGCTTAGCCAAGCTAGAACTCAAATAGAAAGGATGTCTAGTGCAAATTTTTTACCCTTTTGCCTGGAAGGAGCAATAGGGGGCAAACCATATTGTTCACAGAAATTTCCCATTTCATATTTAGCTTTAGCTTTGTTTTTTAATTGGTGTTTTAACAATTTTTCATCATTGCACATATTAATACCAAGTTTTTTAATAGTGCTTAAAATATCACCATAAGTTAAATTATCATAATCAATAGAATCATTTTTACCCATTAATTCTTGTTTTACCTCCTATCTTTGCTCATAAGGTAAAACAAGAATTAATGGGTAAAAATGATTCTATTGATTATGATAATTTAACTTATGGTGATATTTTAAGCACTATTAAAAAACTTGGTATTAATATGTGCAATGATGAAAAATTGTTAAAACACCAATTAAAAAACAAAGCTAAAGCTAAATATGAAATGGGAAATTTCTGTGAACAATATGGTTTGCCCCCTATTGCTCCTTCCAGGCAAAAGGGTAAAAAACATGATAAAAGTCACAAAAATTATAGCCATAAAAAATATAAAAAGTACAAAACCAATTTTGTTAAACCTGATGATTTTTATGCTAAAAAGAAAAATGTTTCTAAAAAATATGATAATCAAAGATCAAGTAAAGGTAAATGTTTTAACTGTGGAAAACATAGACATTACAGTAAAGACTGTAAGCAAAAGCCTGGTAAGTTGAAACACAAGTTTAACATGCTAAACATTGATGATAAAGAGCAAGAAGAATTATTCAGAATCCTTGAATCACACAATTCGTCTGATTCCTTGGAAGATGATTTCTCTTCTTCTTCTGATTCTTGCTATCAATCTACTACTGATTCTTCCGATTCTCCTAATATTAAAATTGGTTGTAGAGATTCTTGCTGCAATGTTATTAAATCTGTTAAAACCCTCACTAAGAGTGAAGAAAATGAAAAATTAATAATTCAACTGATAAATCAAATTCAAAATCCTGAATTTCAAAAAGAATATTTGGATAAGTTCAAGAAAAATTTGGTAAAAAATGAATCTGCTAAAAAACTAAAATCAATTATAAGCTTTGAAGAAACTTTGGAAAGATTTAATAAAAAGAAACCCAAAGATTTAACTGTTAATGATTTACAACATGAAATTAATATTGTTAAACAAGAGATAAGCGAATTAAAACATGATTTTAAAAACATTAAAAGTGATTGCAATAATCTTAAGCAAGAGCTGATAATGTTAAAAGTTGATAAAAACCTTGATAAACAACAATCTGATGAATCCGATAGTGAACATGATGAGCACAAAGATGGAGATGAATCCAGTCAACAGGCTCTTCTTTCTGATAAAGGTATTACTAATGAATCTCAACTTGCTCTTGTTAATAAAATACTTCCTCCAAAATGGTTTACAAAAGTTAAAATTGTTGTTTCTCCTAATTATCATTTCACTGTTATTGCTATGATTGATTCTGGTGCAGATATGAACTGTATCCAAGAAGGACTGATTCCTTCAAAATATTTTGAAAAATTTACTGAAAGATTGATTTCTGCTAATGGTTCTCAAATGAAAATTAAATATGAATTGAATAATGCTCATGTGTGCCATGATAATGTTTGTTTCAAGATTCCTTCTGTTCTTGTTAAAAACATGACTGATAAAGTGATCCTTGGTTTGCCTTTTATAAATGCTTTGTATCCTTTTCTTGTTGAACATGATGGAATTACTACTGATCCTTTTGGACAGAAAGTAAAATTCAAATTTGCTTCAAAGTTTGAAATTGATATTGATAATCTGTCTTATGAAAAAGACTCCCCCATGAATACCCTTGTTCAAGAACTAATAATGAGTTCTTGCCAATATTCCACAAATGATTTTAAAGGTAATATTTATCGTACCAAAATGTTAAATACTATCAATTATCCTAACATTGTTGATGCTTCTTTGTAGGAATCAGACAATGATGCGTGGATAAAAACCACTAATAAGTGGAATAATAATAATATTTATACTTATACCACTAGTAAGTGGATTATTATGGCTCCCTCGGCAGAGAGGAAAAACAAGGGAAAAGCACCAGCATAGGGCTATTCTCATGACAAAAGGCTCCCAGCGGTACAACCTTTTGCAATGCATGAAGGCACATCCTCTGGAGTAAAATCCAGCGAATCAACATCCCTTCAGGAATTTGTCCCGGCAGAGGTAACATATTCCAGTGGTGATATATTAATTACTTTACAAGAAGTTTTATCAAGAAATTTACAATTCCACAATGGAACCTATTCAGAGTTACCAGATTCTATTAAATTCATTCTTGATAACCTCCAATTTGCTTTTGTTAGAAACCACCATAATGTTTTCCAGAAAACCCTCAGAGCCCTTGAAATCCACCTTGTTAACCTTACTACTCAAAATGAGACTTATATGAGCCACCATGATAACCTTGTTCTAGAAAATGACCTTGTTTCAAAAAATGAGGCTCTTAGAAGCCGTCTTGAAGCCTACATTAGTCAACTCTTTGGCTAAGAGGAAATCCATCCAATGGATAAAGAGACTATAATGGGCACTAATTATGCTAGATTGAGTCTTAATACCCAATCTATTTTAAGAAGTGTTGTTGCCAACTTGCCAACAGATATATAATCTAGTATTCTGGAAAGCAAGGCTATGTTTGGGTCTTTTGACCTATGGTTCAAATATTTCGAAAAACTTGTTACGACTACTATTCCTGATCCTGATGAATTAGATGAAGGTGATAATGTTTTTATTCAGCTTGATTGGGAAGAACACTTTGGAAGTAGTCTCAGGGTGTATGGAAAGAAACATCCATTTTCCGGTCTTCTGATTAATTATAATGATGGTTCATATGTTGTTAATGATGATTCAGATGATGATGATAATAGGGATCCCAACTGGCTTTCCCAAATGTTTGAATATGGCTTTATCAGGTTCATAAAATTAACAAGCCATTATCAAGCCAGCCAACTCCCACAAATTATTCAGGATGCTATTAAAAGATTTAACAGTCCTTTTGTTTCCATCAAATGCTGGAGTACGTTGCCAAAATGGGAAAGAGATAACTGGATGAATGTCCAGCCCTCAAAACATCTCATTCTTATTAATGGTCACACTCACCAAGGGCCATGGTTTGAAGGAAATTCTCAATTGTCCTTTAAAGATCCTTATGCTCTTACAGAATGCTGGAGAAATTGTTTCAATAACCAAATTATTACCGTTGCTCAGAATTTATGGAAAGACTATCATTTCATGGGTAGCACAAATAGAATCTCTGTCTTTGGTCCCAGACCATATTCTAATGCCATTGCTCATTTACGGATTGCTGATCATTGTAATCCAAGAAGTCTTCTCATCCCAAGGAGAACTCCTATATTTGAGCCAATTTTATATTGTGGATTCTATAACCAATATGCTATTTACCATGAGCATGAATGTGATTCTCCACAAGGTCCTTTTGATCCCTTTGATGGCTATCCATCCGATGCCCCTTCCACTGACTGATATGTTTATTCTTGAGGTTACTATTGTTTCAAGATTGCTGTTACTTTCCCCTATTTGTCTGGCTTGCACAAAAGCCAAAATACTTCTATGACTCTGAAGAATATGTTGCTGAAAATCTGGAAGTATTTCATGATACCCCAGATTTGGCGGAAGATTTTGATTCTCCTATTTGTCTGGCCTGCACAACGGCCAATATTTACCACTGCTAAAAGCCTGTTTCCCACCAATATGATGCTTCTGAAGATTCCCAATACTAGTGTTTATTTGAAGACAACAATGCCAGTGCTTCTGAAAGATAGTGATTATTGGTTTCTTTTATTAGTTACTTTTGACACCAATGGGCACCAATAATGTGGCCTTGTCCCTAAATTTGTAGGACTCTTGCTGATCTCTACGGAAGATTCCCCACAATCTTGAGTCAAAAAGAAGAAAATTCTCTTTTACTATTCATCTGACACTATTCGCCTGTCACTATTCACCTGTCACTATTCACCCGATACTGTTCATCTGTCACTATTCATGACACTGTTCACTCCGATTTTGCCTATTTAAGGGGGGATGTCCCTTATGTTCAAACCAAGTTTTTACTTCAGAATTCTTTCTCCTATTCTTCTTACTTCTAAGAAGCCTTGTTCTAGAGAGAATTCCTTGCTTCCTATTACCGCTATTTCCCTACAAACCTTGTAACTAGGATTAGTTCAAGCTTTGTAACTGTTAACCTGTACTGTTGAGATCTTGTATTCACTACTACTACTGTAAGTGTTTGTTCTACTTTCAATAACAAGTATTTTCAGTTTTATGTTCATTATACCACTTGTTGTTACCGCCACCTTGGACGGATTACCGCCATAACGGACGGTTCTAAATTGCTTTCATTTACTTTGAACTATTATTTTGATATATACTGCTTGGCTGGTTCTACCACCTTGTTATTGTTTTAACTTGTTCATTTACAACACTTTCACTCTATTATACTGTGCTTCCGTCTCTTCCCCTTCAGCTGCGCGTCCCTTCCCCCTTTATGTGGTATATATATATATATATATATATATATATTTATGTTGGAAAGTATGGCTAAATAAACAAGTTTTGATTCAACAATACAAACCCTAAAAATTAGCAATGACAAAAATAAATAGATATAGTTAGAAAGATCTCACAAACTATAGAATCACGCAAAATGCGTTGTTTTTAAAGGTTGATTCGTGCCACCCGGAGTAGAACTCGGTGTGAATGGCTCTCTTGGCCGAACAACCCCCCAAGATTAGACTATAGTAATTTCTTTAAGTTGATCACACACTCAAGCAAGAAGAACTAGGAACAACCTTACTTGCCTTTCCTTTCCTTAAAAAAAAATTGAAGCTGAAATTTTTCTGTGCAGGAAATAAACAGAGCAAAACAGAGGGATACGGCTGGAGAAGATGATAATATGTCTTTTAATAGTGTGAGTTGTAGGGTTTTATATATGCCAACATGTAAGACAAGTGGGCTGACTAGAGGACTGGGCCTCTAACAGTTACTGTGCAGATTTGATGCCCAACGGATTGAACATTAAATGCCCCAACGGGCTGTTGTTTAATGCCCAACGGGCAGAACCAAAATGGGCTAAAGGGAAAAGGAAAGAGGAACAAGAGAGATAGATACAAGCCTAAGCCCAACCCAAGCCCAACTCTAACCCTTAGCCCATTATCTTTCAAGCTAACACTTAAGTGGTGCAACGGTTTATAAACCTACATGAAAACACATCTCTAACCAATGTGGGACACAAACATAGTTTAAGAGTTTGAAACACACATATTCCAACAATCCCCCATATGTTACAAACACTAAACTAGGAAAGGCAATAAACTCAAGAAGGCATGCATCAATATGGTACCCTAAGGTTTTAACCATAGTTAGGGTAAATAAGTCGGAACTACTAGGCAATGGTAGAGTTAGACTCTTTTAACCAAGCTATTAGATAACCAAACTTACCACCCACATACCTTTCTTTACCAAGGTTGTTCCATAAGCGGGTTGGCGCCTTATACAGGCCATGCGCCACTGTGTTTCATGAGAGCTCTAGAGACCTACCTAAGTCTCATAGGAAGCGGCACAACTTCCACTCCCACATAGGTGGCATCCATCAAGAGTGTGTGCAGTACACCCCATCCCAACAGGTGGGGACTATGGATCCATTAAGAGCTAGAGCTCAACCTCCAACAATCTACAACTTAACACTGTCTCACACCATAGGGATGGACTCATCACTAATCTCTTTAATGAGATAGCGGAATACATAATAACTGACAGTGCCCATATGGACCACAAATGACCTCTACCCATTTAACCCCTTGCGTTGAATCACCCATCATAGAGGTTGGGCATTGGCTATAGTGTCACAATTTGGGTATCAGTCCTATCCCCCTCGATGTCTCACTCACCAGCCTTCTTGCTAGTGGCTTGGTGAAAGGATCGACCAAATTCCTTTTTGACCTCACAAAGTCCAAGGACATTACACCATTATCAATGAGCTGCCTCACAATATTGTGCCTCTATCGGATATGTCGACTTTTCCCATTATAGATTTTGTTCTTAGCACGTGCTATGGCAGCTTGGCAATCACAATGTATGCAAATAGAGGCAATAGAGTTAGTATACAATGGTATATCAATTAACAAACTCCTAAGCCACTCGACTTCGGATCCAGCCTTTTCTAAGGCTACTAACTCTGATTCCATGGTGGATCTCGCTATGCAAGTCTGCTTAGATGATTTCCAAAAGACAGCCCCTCCAGCTAGTGTGAACACATATCCACTAGTGGGGTTTACCTCATTTGTATCAGAGATCCCATTAGCATCACAGTATCCTTCTAATATAGCAGGATAACCACAATATGACAAACCATAATCAAAAGTACCCTTTAAATATCTTAACAATCTTGATATTGCATCCCAATGTTCAATACTAGGATTATGAGTATATCTACTCAATCTACCAACAGTATATGCAATATCAGGGCGAGTACAATTTGTCAAAAACATCAAACTACCAATGATTTGTGCATATTTATCTTGTGAAACACTATCACCACGATTTTTAAACAAGTGCACCTTTGAGTCAAAAGGAGTAGACATAGGTGACATATCAAAGTGTTCAAACTTTTTAAGAATTTTCTCTACATAGTGAGATTGTGATAGTGTAATGCAATCATTATCCCTAAGGATCTTGATGCCCAAGATTATATTTGCCTCACCCAAATCTTTCATATCAAAATTAGAGGCAAGAAAGTGTTTAACATCATGCACAACATCAAGGCTAGTTCCAAATATAAGCAAGTCATCAACATATAAACATATAATAACACCCTCATTATTAATAAACTTGCTATATATGCATTTATCGGCACTATTGATCACATACTCATGTGTAAGCATAACATTATCAAATTTTTCATGCCATTGTTTAGGTGTTTGTTTTAAACCATATAAAGATTTAACCAACTTACAAACTTTATGTTCTTGTCCAAGAACTACATAACCCTCGGGTTGCTCCATATAAATTTCTTCTTCTAAATCACCATTTAGAAAAGCAGTTTTAACATCCATTTGATGTACTACAAGTTTGTAAATAGAAGCAATGGCAAATAATATTCTAATAGATGCAATTCTAGTAACCGGAGAATAAGTATCAAAATAATCCACATTATGTTTTTGCTTATAACTCTTGGCTACTAAGCGAGCTTTAAACTTATCAATTGTACCATCTGGTTTTAATTTCCTTCTAAACACCCATTTGCAACCAATAGGTTTGACCTTGGGTGGAAGCTCAACTAATTCCCAAGTATGATTAGACATAATAGATTCTAATTCATTATTAATTGCTTCCAACCAAAAAGGTGCATCTATAGATTTAATTGCATCATAGTAACTTACAGGTTCATCTTCAACGACATAGGCAAGGAAATTGTTACCGTAATCCTTTTCCTTCCTAGCTCGCTTGCTCCTTCTTATTTCTTGCACATCATCAACAAAGTCATTAGAAATTTCAATAGAATCGTGCAATACTTTTTCCTTATTTTTCAAAGGAAACACATGCTCAAAGAATATGGCATTTTTGGATTCAATAATAGTGTATGATTCTAACATATCACTTTTGATGACAAGAAATCTATAGCATGAACTATTGCAAGCATAACCAATAAACACACAATCACATGTTCTAGAACCAAGCTTTCTCCTTTTAGGCTCGGGTAGCATGACCTTAGCCAAGCACCCCCACACTTTGAGGTATTCCAAGTTAGGCTTACGCCCTTCCCAAAGTTCATAAGGAGTTTTACCGGTTTACTTATGAGGTACCTTATTTTGAATATGGCAAGTCGAAAGGATGTCCTCCCCTCACATGTTGGAAGATAGCCCGGAACTAACAAGCATAGCATTCATCATCTCTTTAAGAGTTCTATTTTTCCTTTCGGCTATTCCATTAGATTCCAGTGAATAAGGTGGAGTTACCTCATGTATTATGCCATTTTGTTCACAAAATTCATTAAAAGGATTAGACTCATATTCACCACCTCTATCGGTTCTAAGTCTTTTAATCCTTTTATTCTTTTGGTTCTCACCTTCACTTTTATACTTTATAAACATCTCCAAAGCTTCATCCTTGGTTCTTAGTAAATAAAGTTTAGTGAATCTAGAGTGGTCATCAACAAAGATCACATAAAATCTGTTACCACCTCTAGTTATGGTGTGTTTTAAGTCACCCAAGTCACTATGTACCAATCGAAGAAGCTCGGTTTCTCTTGTTATAGATTTACAAGGTTTCTTGGTGATTTTAGTTTCGGCACAAATTTCACATTTGTCCATATTAGCTTCACTTAGTGATTTAATAATTCCACATTCTTTCATTTTCTTTATATAGCCAAGATTAACATGTCCAAGTCCACCATGCCAAACATCAATGGAATCAACTAAGTAAGCACAAGAAGATGAACCTTTTTCATTAATAACTTGATCAACATTAAGTACAAAGAGACCTTCATCATCATAGCCCTTACCAACAAAGACTTCATTCTTAGTTAAAGTAACTATGCCACCATCAAATAAAACTTTAATACCAGCCTTACCAAGCAAATGTACCGAAATGAGATTGTGGCGAAAGTGAGGTACATGAAGGACATTATTGAGTGAAAGAGTTTTACCGGAAGTTAACTTCAAGAGTACCTTCCCTTTACCGCTCACCGGCACGGACCTATTGTCCCCAACATAGACACATTTGGTGCCTTCCGCCATAGGAGTGTAGGAACTAAACTCCTCTTTGAATGCACCAATGTGTCTTGTGCAAACCGAGTCAACTACCCATCCCTTCACTTTTGTCACCAAGTGTGCCTCACACACCACCGCCGCAATGATCTCTTCGGTTTGCACCACATTTGCCTTATTTGATGTAGAGCCTTTGTTGTTGCTCTTATTGTTGTTGAAGTTGCCCCTCGCCCTACATGTTGCCGCATAATGACCTACCTTGCCACAAATAAAATAATTACCCTTTTTCTTTTGGATTTGAGGATTTGGGCCATTTTTATTATGAAATTTTCATTTTCCCTTGAAATCATGTTTCTTATTATGTTGTGGAGGTTTAGAGGGTCCTCCCTCTACAACATTAGCCTTGGAAGTAAATTCCTTAGCTCTAGAAACCTTTTCTGACATCCTATTTGTTTCTTCAATTTGAATATCAACGATAGTTTGTTGAAGATTCAAATAGGTTCTATGGTGGCTATACCGGTGTTTATACTCTTTCCAAGAGTCCGACAACTTAAACACTAGGCCATGAGCCACAAACCTCTCGGGTAAAACATCACCCTCTTTAGCTAGGTCGGATACTAATTTTTGAAAATCTTCAATTTGGCTAGAAACACTTTTTTCCTCAACCATTTGAAAAGACATAAATTTAGCCGTAGCAAACTTTTTAGCACTCTCATCCTCAAACCCATAACGACCATTAAGTTCATCCCATAAATCTTTAGCACAAGTAAAATGACAATAATTATCAAACAACTTGTTAGATAAACCACACTTAATAGTATGAACGCACAATTTATTTGTTTTTTCCCACTTTGCTATATTTTTAGGATCTTCTTCGGGTTTAGGCTCATAAAGAACCTGGTCAATTTCGGTAAATTTCAAGATGGACAAAACCCTCTCTTTTCAACGTTTAAAATTATTTCCATCAAAAGCCTCAAGCTTTGTAATTTCCGAAATGACCTTAAGAGAATCAACAACTTGTTTCTTCATTTTTAAAACACAAATATCAACCTTTAAAATTGTTGAAAAGTATGGCTAAATAAACAAGTTTTGATTAAACAATACAAACCCTAAAAATTAGCAATGACAAAAATAAATAGATAGAGTTAGAAAGATCTCACAAACTATAGAATCACGCAAAATGCATTGTCTTTAAAGGTTGATTCGTGCCACCCGGAGTAGAACTCGGTGTGAATGGCTCTCTTGGCCAAACAACCCCCCAAAATTAGGCTATAGTAATTTTTTCAAGTTGATCACACACTCAAGCAAGAAGAACTAGGAACAACTTTACTTGCCTTTCCTTTCCTTAAAAAAAATTGAAGCTGAATTTTTTCTGTGCAGCAAATAAACAGAGCAAAACAGAGGGATACGGCTGGAGAAGATGAGAATATGTCTTTTAATAGTATCCTCTAACAGTTACTATGTAGATTTAATGCACAACAGATTGAACATTAAATGCCCCAACAGGCTGCTGTTTAATGCCCAACGGGTAGAACCAAAATGGGCTAAAGGGAAAAGGAAAGAGGAACAAGAGAGATAGAGACAAGCCTAAACCCAACCCAAGCCCAACTCTAACCCTTAGTCCATTATCTTTCAAGCTAACACTTAAGTGGTGCAATGGTTTATAAACCTGCATGAGAACACATCTCTAACCAATGTGGGACACAAGCATAGTTTAAGAGTTTGAAACACACATACTCCAACAATATATATATATATATATATATATATATTAAATTTATAGTTATTAAACTTGGCTTGGATATTGACTAATGGCTTATTTGGATGGAGGGGGGAAGTGGAGGGGAGTAGAGTAGAGTTGGCTAAAAATAAGCTAATTTTGTGCTAAATCTACTCCCCCTCCCTCTCCCTCAATCCAAACGGACCATAAGTCTATAAACTAGGTCATGAGGTCGGATTGCAGAGTCAAAAAAAAAAAAAAAAAAAAAAAAACAAGTTTGAGAAATTATAACATATGTAAATTAAAAAAAAAAAAAAAACCTAAATTAAATTGGCTATTATAATTCAAAATTAAAGTTTTACGAATAATAGCACTAGAAATTCTTTAAAATTCACAAGAAAAATGAAAGGATGTCATAAGATTGCAACAAAATCTTTACAAAATAAAATAGCACAAAAATGGTTATAGCTTTATTTTATACATAGAAAGTAGTAAAGTTAAATAAGATCAGCTAAAGGAATAAACAAATAAAACAACAAAATATTCAAAAGAAGAAACAAGAGTCACACCATAAGACAAAAACATCAAAAAAAAGAAAAAAAAAAAAAAGAAGAGAAAATACTAAAGCCTTAAGCTTAAAAGCCTGAAAAATCGGGCGTTGTGAAATATAGACTGATATAGTTATACGCGCCTACCTGCTATGATTGAAAGTGAAAAGGGATTAGGCCAGGAGCAAAAAAATGATGCACAGACGTGCATTTAAAAAAATAAATTATTAAAGTTATTTTCACTTTAAATTACCATATTATTACACATTAAAAAAGTTACAAAAGTAAAAATATAGATATTAATTTTACAAATTTTATAAACCCAATTTAGTGATTAAAACCCATCCGGGTTGCATAGTTCGCACCCGTTGAGTTTGATTAGGTCTTATTTAGAAACGGTCCAATTAAATACTTAAACTGGTTTAGCTGTCTAGGTGCCGAGTGAACGGTTTCTGGTCCATCTTTAATAACTATATTAATATTCAAAATTCCAGAAATTTAAATAAATGTCAAACTTAAAACTTCTCATTGAAAGTATCTCTTAATTACTCTCTAAATGTAGTCAAAGATAAAGAAATTCTTAAAATAGTATATTTTTGCAATATCTTCTAACCAATATGCCAAATTTTATTATTATTATTTTTTAATGCAATGCAATATACTTTTTTAAGGTATTTTACAATCAACTCACTCTTAAATATTAGGGAAATGAAATCTAAAATAGAAAAAAAAAATTGATACTTTTAAATAAACTCAGAATAAAAACATCACAACATCTTTAACAAATCAAGGCATACATAGAATATTTAAAAGTTGAGTATATGATTATTTTGTTAATATTTTAAAGTTATTCCAACATTTCATTTTACTCATAATATTTGTTTGAATATTTTATATTTAGACTAATTATTTAAAGCTATAATTAATGACTATTTATTGATTTTTTTTACTTGTTTGAAATATACATTTATAGTCAGTTTTATTTATCAAGTAGCTTAAGCATAAGTGGGTTCCATTTAGCTCAACTGGTAAAGTTTCTGATGATTGTATAAGAGATCTGGGGTTTAATACCCGCCTACATCAAAACTGATTGGTATCTTGGTCTGATAATAAAGAACTATTATTAGGAGCAGGCGTCATATGTTGAAACTCTCTAAAAAAAGAAAAAAAGTAGCTTAAGCATAACAATGACCATATTAACTCGTATATACTAGGGTCAAAATATAAAATAAAACCAAGTGCGAAATTAAAGAACAAATTAAAACTTTAATTTACATTAAATTTTCTTTGTTAGTCAAATGTTTTTTTACTAAATTAATATTTTTTTCTTATATTAATAATTTTTTAAATTAATTTTGCCCCCTAACCAAAATTTTGGCTCCATTACTGTAGGTACTACTTTTCTTTAAAGCAGATTACTAGCATCACTCGTTGTTGTTGGTTTTTAGACCCCTTAAAACACAATTGGATTAACCTAGTTAATTAGCCAAGTTATTACTTAGTCCAAATTTCAAATCTAGGTTATCACAATCAAACAATCATATCATGCATAGTAGCGGAAAGATAAATAACACAATGATATGATCACCCAGGAAACCAAACCGGTAAAAACCTAGGGAGGATTTAACCTAGCTATTTTCAAGGTAAACCTGAATCCACTATCTTGAAAGAATCGAAGTTCATACAATAAGACTTACAAACTCTCCGTTTGACTTCTTATTGCTACCCACCAGTAGAACTTACTGACACGACCACGTGCAAGCTCCGAGACCACAGACTCCTTTCTTGGATTCACCACCAGATACAAGCACCCACGCTTGTTTTTCTTTAGGCTTCAATGGCAGCAACTGAATTGATCATCAAGGTGTAGATAACATCTCCTCCTTGAAAACCCTAAGATTTTTGTAAAGGAAAACTCCTCTAGATCTCACAAGAGATTTACACAAAATAGAAAATATGAGCAACAATACAACTCTCAAGCAACCAAGACTTTAGAGAGGTTTGGGTACAAAACCCTAAAACCAAAAGAGGCACAAGAGGCACTCTAATCTCTCTCTCTTCAGTCTCAAAAACGTGGCTTAGGGTTTCCTTTATATTGTGTGAGAAGTAGATCTGAAACCCTAATCCTTAATGGGCTTAAGCTGCTGTTTGGGCTGACTTAAAATTCTGCAAATACGATTTTCGATTGATCGAGCTTGTTCTTCGATCGATCGAACCAGGCAGAATATGAAGTCTTCTTCCTGCAGCTTATATGTTCTTGAATCTTGACTTGAATCATCTTGAGCATTGTTTAATAAAACCTATAGACTCTAAGATCTATATCTAGACAAGTTTGTGTTCACGATTTGCCAATTGTTCTAAACATTTAGAACCTAACAGTTGTCCTCCTTGCTTTGTCTATCTTCAGGACACGAGAAAGAAGCAAAGCTTTGACCATGGCTAGCAGATCATATGGTTTGGTGAAAAACACCAAACTGATTGCAGATATAATGGAAAATGAGAGCAAAGAAGATGAAGCAGATCGATCCTACTTGCTTGAAAGGCTACAAGTATTTGGTGAAAGGAGAAAAGAAGGCAAATGTAAAAGTTAAAGCGCCACACTACCAAATCCAGTTGGAGACTACAGATGATCATGAAGTCATTACCCACTGGAGACTCTTAAGGGATACTCTATCTTAAGCTCCACTGGAGATCCAGATGGACGACTCAAGGATATTTGCCTTTCGTATGCATTGTATAGGTTTCTCTATCGCAGATTTGCAAAATATCCCTTCTCTGAAAGCTCCCAGTTGAAGGCATGGAATTTTGTTCGATATGGGCTGCTTTCCAAAGAAGGTGATGATCATGAGAGAGCATTCAGAGTCATTGAACTGGAGCATTCATTTCTTTATGATCTCTTCTACACAACATATATATCCCGTCTTCTTTGCCAATGGATTTCCATGGTTAAGAAATCTTGAGATCATTTTTCTCATCATTGGTAGTTATTTTGTATTACCCACTCTAAGATACAAACATATGAGACAAGACCGTGACGTTTTAGTTCTTGTGACAGGTATAGTTATAGTGGCTATGCTTTTCATGGAACTTTTGCAAATATTAGTTCACAACTTCTCCGATTGGGCTAAGGTACAGTGGCTTTGCTATTATGCTATCAAACCCTCGTGGTAGAATACTAAATGCATAGAGATCATCATACAAGTTATATGCCATATATAGGAAACTGTTAAAACCTTGGGATAGAAAATATGGCCAATATTCTCTTCTTGAATCTTTTCATCATAACCCTTTCGAATTGCTCTACAATTGTTGAACCTCTGCTTTTATAGATATGCAGAGAAAAGGTCAAAAACAAAGTGCTCGAAGCACATTGCCTGTGGAAGTGAAGAAAGCCATTATTCATTCACTAAAGACCAATGGGCAGCAAGTGACAACTGGGATAACTTCTCTGCAGTGAAACGAGGTTGAGAACCAACTCTCTTGTGCATGTAGACTTGAGACACATACACATGTTGTAACGTCCCACTCAGTCAACAACAACGAAAAAAAGAAAAAAGAAAAAGAAAAGAAAGTCAGTTTTTTTTAATGGACCACACGTGCCCCACACCTAACACCTTTCCCCACCACTCATTTTCACTCCTCTCCTTATCTCTTTGACCGGTCCTCACTTCTCCTCACTTTTCTTTTCTTTCTTTTTCTTCTTTTTCATTTCCTTCTAGCACTTCTCTTTACTCCCTCATCCTCTCCCACGATACTCACTCCAAATCAACATCTCCACCACCATTTTTCCAGCAAGATCACCGAAAAATTCTTGTAAACCCATAAACATTTTTACATCTTTTTTTTGAGGTAAAAATTTCTAATCTTTTTGTGGGTTTTATACTTTTGCTTGAGATTATTTTTATCTAAGTTTTAACAATGATACCCATGTGATTTATGAGCATTGGAAGTAATATTTATGTGTTTTTATGTACGGGTTTTGTATTTGTGGAATTATTTGATGAGTGGGTATATAATTTGTGCTAATAATGACTACTTAAGGTTTATGTATGGTGGAAAATTTAGTGGTTTTAAGTTATAACATGTGATGGTTAGTAAATTTAATTTTTCCATTGTCATTGGGTTTATTTGGAGTTAGTTGAAGTTCTAAATTTCTTGTCTTTGAGGATATTTTTGATTTTACTTTCATGGGTCTCTTGATGATATTGTGTAAATCTTATGAAAGCTAGTCATAATGTTGGAGATGATATTGAATGGGTTAAATTTATAAATTGGAGTCTATGCCTTGTGAATTAATTTATTGAGAAACTTTGGAAGAGGAATATGTTATTGATGAGATTAAATATTAGGCTTGCCTAATTAAGTGCATATTTGGCAATTCCTAAATTGTAGTTAGATACAATTTTAAGCTTTATGCTTATTGTGTTAGGTTTGCTTGATATTGTTGAGGTACTAGCTAATCTCCTTTGGAGCTTGGAGAATTAGGCTTTTACGGTTGCGAGGTAAGTAGCTTTTTAATGAGATTTTTTGGAAAAATAAACATGTTGCATAAATGATGTTTTTGGGTTAGACACACTTTTGGAAACTACCTATGGAAACTATATTTTCCTAAAAACTATTGTGTCATAACCTTAATGTATATATATGATTATATATGAAAGTGCATCATATTTGGTATTGCATTTGAGGAAATGCATGAATTGTTGATATGGATAAATGAGCATCTTTTATTTAATCTTTGATAAGGAAATCTTGGATATTATGGTATATTAGAAAATTTAAAGATGCTTATCTTGTCTTAGTACTTGGGAAATTGATAGAAAATCTATTTGACAAGAATGAAGTTGAAACCTTACAAACTTTGTAGAAGTGAGATTATTTAAGGTTTTCTGAAACTATCTAGATATGAACTATGTGTTTCAAAGTAATGTAACCTGTGAGTTGTTTTAACACCATGCCATGTGTGATTTCCCAGTGATCACCCGATTTGTTTTCCGTAGTCTTTGTGACAATGGAATCAAATCCAGGTTAGTGCCCTTTCACTTTGGATGACGCGTTCTTCTCTGCTGTCCATAGGGGGAAGAGGTTCCTTAATTGTGTGTTGGTGAGGCTGCTGCCCATGGGGCCAAGAGACCACATGCAAGAGAGGTCCTATTTGACGCGCTCTCTCTACTGCCCATGGGGGGAGAGAAAAACCTTGAGGGTATGGGTGAGGCTGTTGTTCATGAGGCCTTTTCCCCAGCGCAACCTGGGGAAGAACAAAACCTTGAGGGACTAAGAGAGCCTTCGGGCCGCCCAAAGAGGACAATATCATGCACACAGGGGCCAAGAGTCTGCATACCAGAGAGGACAATATCATGCCAATTGTGAATGGATGGATCCCCTGATCGGTCTATATGGTAGTGTGGTATATTTATGATAATTTACCTTATGTTAGATATTATGACTTTGGAAATTATATTGTTAGTGCTCACAGATTATAGTATATAGTTTCAAGGTATTTACTTTGAGAAACTTTGTGTTTCATTATTCAATCATTCTTGTCATTTCATATTATTATTATTGAAGATGAAACTTGCATTTTTCCCACCCCCATTAATTATGCTACTTACTGGGCGTTAGCTCATCCCACCCTTTAACAGTTTTTCAGATTTATTAGCTATACCTTGGTATGGAGCTTAATTCTTTGGTGATGATTAGAGTGCTATGTTAAATTTGGAGGCTCTTGTTGTAACTGGTTGGTGACTTGATCTTGCTGTGTTCAATGAGACTTTAGTTAATTCTATTGGAGGTGGGTCGCTTGAGGTTTGTTAGCCTTTGGCATGGTAGGCCTAGACTTGATGTTAAGGTTCTTATTTTTGATAAGATTGTGACTTTGTGTAATTTAATCAAAGTTTTATAATATATTCATGTATTATGTGGAGGCACATGATTTTTAGTTATTGTTCGTAAATGTGTTATAGAGCTCTGACTTGTAATGTGGAGATTTTAGTATGGTTGTATATTCTTATCCCTTGGAAAAGAAAGAAAGAAAAATAAAGATCTCCTATAGTTTGATTTGCCAAAAGGAAAAATCTATAGGTACCTTTGGAATGTATTTCTCATGCTTTGGACCCTTTTGGGTTTGGGGCGTGACACATGTTATCATGGTCTGGCATATAGCTACCACTCTTTGTGAGCTTTATTTATCATCACAAGTAATTGCCATAGGGGAGTAAGTCAACCAACGAAGGGAAAGCAACGACTTCATTGTGGCAACTATGTTGTCTAAATATTGTGCCTATTTGGTAGCTTTTGCTCTAAGACTTTTACCTGATCATGTATATACCACAAAAATTATTTTTGATAAGGTAGTTGAAGAAGCCAGGTATAAACTCAAGGGATCCAACAACAATATTTGCCAAAAGATGTTGACTTGCAAAGACAATCACATGAAAAGAATTTGCGAAAAGATGTTTAGTTTAGGCAAAGATGATCATGAGGGAACTGAAGAAATTATTGAAAGGGGTGTTGTTCTTGCAAAGCAGATAGAAGAGAAGACAATAGGTTGAAATGAAAATTTTTGGCATCTGGGCAGAGTTGATGTTATTTGTGGCTCCCTCCAATGATGAAACTGCCCATGCAGAGCACCTAGCTATGGGAGGAGAGTTTGTGACTCACTTGTGGACATTACTCTCTCATGCAGGCATACTCAAACAAGACCCAGCTCAAGATGTCTGACTAATATTGCATTAATCCCTGTGTGTTTTCTCTATGCATGCATGTATGTATGATATTGTGTGTTTTCTCAAACGGCCATTTCCATTTGCATTTGTATAATAGAAGTGTGTCAGTGTGGTTGTATCTTAACGTGGTGTGTATTTACTAGCAAAAATATGTAAAAAGTTGTGTATTTGGTTTGATTTGTGTTTGATGTTCTGGCATTTCCTTAATTTGTTTTCTTTAACCTTGTCATTGCTTCCTTAACTTGTTTCTATAGTCTATCTATATACCGATTTTGGTAGGGAAAGCATTATGATACTTATTACTTTTGTCACGCCCCAAACCTAGATGGGTCCAAAGCATGAGAGAAGAACCATACCCAGATGGGTCCAAATCATGAGAGAAGAACCATTAAGAAGAGGGAGAGAACCGTATGGATCCAAGGAGGGCTATACTGATTCTAGACCACTAATTACAAATATCTTGAGAGGGCATTTACCACTTTACTCTTAAGTTTCTTCACTTCCTTAATTTTTCACTTATCCCATAATCACAAATCACATAGATGCCATAACATGCTTTGGATATTCCAAAGACCAATACAAAATAATTAACATCCTTAATGAAAAAATAAAATTCCCTTGAGATATTATTCACAAGTAAAATTTATGTAAAATTTGTAACACCCCAGTTATTAAGTGTAATTTGGAAGAAGCTTGAGGGGCAAATTGGTAATTTACTCACAAGATATTTTTGGGGCAAATTGGTAATTAAGCTTTTCAACTTAAGTCATCCCCCCCCCCCCCCCTTTCTTCCTCATTTTCACGTTGATCTCTCCCTCCCTCTCTCGTTTTTCTTATGCTGCCAGCCTCTTCCTTCCTCTCACCCAAATCTTACTCCCTCTTCATCTATCATGGACAGCCACCGCTTGATCGTCCCTCTAGCCACCATGTACTCCTTTAATTGTGCCTTTTCCCAACAAGAATTTAAGGAAAAAATCTAAGCTTTTATCTCAATTTCTTCTATGAAATCCTATAGGTTTTGCCATTTAATGATTATTATAGTGAATACTTGATGGGTTTTGGTGAATAATGGAAGATTAGAGGGTTAAGATGATTTGGGTAGCAATGGTTTTGTTAAATCCAAAAATTTCATATCATTTGAAGAGTTTTTGCTTTGATTAAAGGTTTTAGTTGATTAGTTTCCTAATGGGTATTTGAGGGTTGGTTTGCTAGATCAACTATGGGTCTTGTTGTTGCATATGTTGATGTGAGTTGATTTTTGGAAGTTAAATGACTTTGGCAAATGTGGGTGTGAGTGAAGTGATAACTACGTATTTATGCAAGTGAAGTGTGAGCATGTGCTTTTTGCATACCAAGTATTTGATAAGATGTTTATATGAGATTTTGGGTTTGATTCCTTGTTTTTAATATGCTTTAAATCTGGTGGTTTTAATGTGAGTAAATTCTCAAATAATTTGGGCTAGTCTTAAAACTATAACAATTTTCTAAAGCTGTCAGGGACAGATTTGAGTCAGCTGCAATACATGATTTTTAGCAAATTATAGAAAAATTATTTTGAGCTGAATTTTTGATGGTACATACTACACATATAAGAGCTTATCCTTATTTAATTTCAAGTTAATTAGATAACTTTTCGTGGATCAAATAATTTTTACAAAATGGCTGGCCTGCTGTATATTGAATCTGAAAGTGTGATGAAAACGCTTAGATTTTGTGGAATTTACTTCAAATCTTTGTTGAATGGATTGGTTTATAAATTCATGTGCTTTCTTCGACATGTGTTTTACTTAGTTAAGTCTAATAATGGTTTGGTTTAATCATTTAGTGCTCTATAGGGAAACTCATGAGATATGCTACCCCTATTATGAATTAATGTGTTTTATATTATGTTTATATGTGCACATTGCTTGCAGCGGAGAATTAAAATGCTTTGGTTTTGTGTTGTGGCACTATGAGTTTGTATACTTGTTTGGTTCCTGTTTGGGAATGGGTACTTGTTTTAAGTTGGGCAAGCTAGGCTTTAGTGCATTTGATTTGTTTTAGGGGATCCTATTCGATTTTGGAGACAAATGTGATGCTAAACTTTGCGATAGGCCTTGTTATTAATAGGCTTGATCCTTATGTTTATAGATTTTGAGATTCTTGGTGATGGACCTAGTGATGGGATTGGTTGATTTTGTGATGCCCGGTTGAGGTAAAATCAATTGGCTTTCCGAGGTAAGTAGCTTTTTAATGGGATTTTTAGAAAATAACCATGTTTCATAAATGTTGTTTTTGGGTCAAACACATTTTGGAAAATTATATATGGATATATGTTTTCTTAAAAGTGTTGTGTTGTGACCCTATTATATATTATTATATATGAAAATGCATCATATTTGGTATTGCATTTGGGGAAATGCATGAATTGTTGACATGGAAAAATGAGTATCTTTTATTTAATCTTTGATAAGAAAATCATGAATTTGATGGTATATTGGAAAATTTAAAGATGCTTATCTTGTCTTGTTATTTGGAAAATTGATAGAAAATCTTTTTGATAAGAATGAAGTTGAAAACCTTACAAACTTTATGGAAGTTTTGATTGTTTAAGGTTTTTTTGAAACTATCTAGATATAAACTATGTATTTGAAAGTACATATATCCTGTGAGCTTTATGGGGTTTTGACACCATGCCATGTGTGATTTCCTAGTGATCACCCAATTTGGTTTCCGTAGTCTTTTTGACAACGGGATCAAATCCAGGTCAATGCCCTTTCACTTTGGATGACGCGTTCTTCCCTGCTGCCCATAGGGGGAAGAGGTTCCTTGATTGTGTGTGAGTGAAGCTACTGCCCATGGGGCCAAGAGATCACATGCAAGAGAGGTCCTATTTGACGCGTTTTCTCTGCTGCCCATGGGGGGAGAGAAAAACCTTGAGGGTATGGGTGAGGCTGCTGTCCATGGGGCCAAGAGTCTGCATACCAGAGAGGACAATATCATGCCAGTTGTGGATGGGTGGATCCCCTGACCGGTTTATGTGGTAGTGTGGTATCTTTGCTATAAATTACTGTATGTTAGATTTTATGGCTTTGGAAACTATATTGTTAGTGCTCACAGATTATGGTATATAGTTTCAAGGTATTTACTTTGAGAAATTGTGTTCTATTATTTAATCATTCTTGTCATACTATTATGGAAATGATCTTCCAGTATTCATTTAGAATTTTCCCAAAATAAAACATGCTTTGTAAACTATTTATCATCATGAAACTTGCATTTCCCCCACCCTTATTAATTATGCTACTTACTGGGCTTTAGCTCATCCCACTCTCCAACAGTTTTTAAGATAAATTTGCCATACCTCGGGCATGGAGCTTGTTTTATTGGAGGTGATTGTAGCATTATGCTAATTGAAAGATTTATGCTATTATTGGTTGGTGACTCAATTTACTAAATTATTCGAGGCCATAGCTAATTGTCCTAGAGGTTGGGCTCTTGAGGTTTGTTAGCCTTGGGCATGATAGGCCTAGAATCTTCTGTTGAGATTACGTATCTTAGAGAGGATCTTGACTTTGTGTTTATTTATTTTGGAGCTTTGGATTTTCATGTATATTTGGAGACACGTGATTTGTAGTTTGTATTGCTTGTAAGTGTGTCATAGAGCTCTGACTTATATTGTGGAGAGATCAATATATTTATTTATTTTATTGAATGGGGGAAAAAAATCACTACAATACCTCTTGAAGGCTCAGTCTTTCATGCTTTGGACCCTTTTGGGTTTGGGGCGTGACAAAATTTCTTTAAAATAAGGCTTGGGGTGTTAAAACTTTTGTATGATTCGGTAGGTGGGCTACAGAATGTAAGAATGAAGGGAAGAGATGAAAAGAGTGTTAAAAACAATTGTTGGTAGATGTCCCATGTACTGCAACTTGAGATTTGGGTAAGAAAAGATTTTTATATTTAGATGTTTGGAATATTACAAATTTTACTATATAAGTCTTATAAATTAGTGTGTTATCAATGAAATATAACTTTTCTTGGGATTGGAAAGTCAAAGAAGGGGATTTTTCTTTGTCAAAGGAACATGTATGCACTAGCTAGGGATAAAACTTGGACTTGGAATTAGGGGGCAGCTCTGCTGCTGCTTAGCCCCTGAGAGTTTTTTATTTTTATTTTTTTTGTGTCTTTGATGCTTGTGTTTGCTACTGGGTAAAGATAAAATTATTTTGTTTAGAATTTTTTAAAGGGCTGGGTTGTTTGTTTGGATAAAATTTGTTGGTTGGCCTTAATTTTTTTTAGTTTTGCTATTAGTAATTTTTGTTATTAAGCTAATTGTTTTTGGGCTTGTAAATTTTGTTTTAGATTTTAGATTTATAAATTTTTTATGGCCTTTAAAATGACGAAAAATTAGAGTTACAAACTTTTTTATGAATTGCTGATGTGGTGAGTGGTTATTGACAAGTAAAAAAGTGATTTAAGTAGTGGGCTCAAATGTGAACCAATAAGAATTTTTGCTATTTCAACAATTTGTAAAAATATGATAGAAAAGTTTGTGACTATAGTATTACTCTTAAAAGAATCAATGATATCGTTAAGGGAATAAAGTGTAATTTAATAGAATAAAATTGCTAAAATTAATATATATACACACTAATATTTTCTTATCAAACATTTTTTTTTTGGGGGGGGGGAGCACGCATTGCGCCCCATACTCCAAGCTTGGCTCCATTCCTGGCACTAGCGGTCATTATTGATACGAGAATGACAGGTTGTGAAAACCCCCCATGGAAATCAACTTGAAGCTAAGCAAGGATAAAGGAGAGTTACTTGAGTATGTAGGCAACTAGGCATGTATGGACAATGTCTATTTCACACTCACGTACACACATAGCACACATACTTATCAATTTTGCACAAAAATCGTGACTTGAAGTCAAGATTTTAGTTCAAAAAACTGAATGTGTGTATTTTAGTGTGTGAAATAAAGTTTTCCCTTTGACAATTACGAGTCCTGACCTCACTTTTATAATTCATAAGCTTAGTCAATATATGTCTCAGCCAAGGAAACCTCACCTCAAGGTAGCTTATAGAATCTTGCAATACATCAAAGAAGTTCCTGGACAAGGGTTGTTCTTTTCAGTCAATTCTTCGTTACATATCAAATATTTTGTAGACTTCGATTGGGCATCGTGTCCAGATTCATGAAGATCTCAGTCACTAGATATTGCACCTTCTTAGGTGATTCGTTGATTTCATTGAAGTGTAAGAAACAACTAACTATTTCCAGATCTTTAGCCAAGGCAAAGTATAGATCCATGGCAATTGCAGTTTGTGAAGTCACATGGCTTTTAGCTCTACTCTAAGATTTAGGTGTTTCTCATAGTCAATCAACTCTATATATTATTCACTGATAGCCCAGCGGCTTTTCACATAGATGCTAACCCAGTGTTTTATGAGCATACCAAGAATATAGAGATTGATTGTCATGTGGCAAGAGAAAATGTACAAGCTAGAATCATCTCACTCCTTCGTGTTAGAACAGTATCAATTGACAGATTTATTGACAAAGACTTTAGGTGTAAATTAGTTTAGAACATTGCTTGCCAAGATGGGTGTGATCAATATACATGCCACCACTGTCCATCTTAAGGGGGGTATCAAAGATTAGAAGAAAAGAAGGAAGAACAGTGCATGTGTTGAAGACTGGTTTGAACTTTGAAGTACTCTTAGTGTAAACGACAGTTGCTTAATCTACTATTCTATCACTGTTGTATTTGTTACTACTACACATGTCGTAAAGCTTAATTGTTTTTACTTAAATGAAGTCACATGCTTGTCACGTGAGGCTACTTGTAAAGCTGTCCCACTGTGATTAGTCTTAGTTGTTAATTTGGTTAGTTAGTTTGTTTAATATTGTAACTACTTAGTCGTTACTCTTGGTGTTCTGTTATTTGGGTATATAAACATGGTTGTAATTAGTTTTTCTAATTAATGAGAATAATACAGATATTTCCCCAAATCTATTTCTCTCTCAATTTTTGTTAGAGACAGAAAAAAAAATAAATAAATAATAGAGAGAAAGTTATAAAGAATGAGAGAATGAGTGGAAGAGAAGACAAAAGAGTTAAAAAGAAAAGTTGTTGGCAAGTGTACCATATACAATTTGAGATTTAAAGCATTGATAGCAAGTTAGTTAAAGTGGGTGAAAAAGAAAAGTAGTTAATTAAAATAGAAAAAAGTAAGTTCTTATCCTAAAATATAGAGAAAAATTTTGGTGAACTGCTATTAAAGCCCTAAGAAAATATATTTATATTTAGATGTTTGGAATATTTCAAATTTTACTGCATAAGTTTTATAAATTAATATAACATCCTAAATGAATTCACACATTCATTTAATATGTGTTGAAGTAATATAAATCACATTCATTATTATATTAATTTTTAATTTTTTATAGTAAAATTTGTAATAGTTTTAACATTTTTCTTATATCTAATATATATAATAAATATTCATTTAGAGAGAGAGAGAGAGAGAGAGAGAGAGAGAGAGTAAAGTTATAAAGAATGAGAGAATGAGTGGAAGAGAAGAAATGAGAGTTTAAAAAAAGAAGAATCTATTTATTACTCACACTTTGTTACATACACTTGAAAAAGAAATTGAAGCTATGACTTCAAGTTATGATTTCAAAGTAAAAATTGTGATTTCAAGTTACAGTTTTAGTTGATGTGTGTGTAACAACATATGTGTAACATCTTTTATCTTTAAAAAGAAGAAGAAGAAGAATATGTTGGCAAGACGTAAAGCAACTTGAGGTATGAAAATATATTCATATTTAGATGTTTGGAATATTACAAATTTTATTACATAAATCTTATAAATTAATGCCTCATCAATCAAATAAAAATTAATTCAAACATTCATTTAATAAAAGTTGAAGTGATACCAGTTACATTCATTATTATACTAATTTTTAAGTTTTCTATAGTAAAATTTGTAATGACTTTAACATTTTCTAAAATTGAGCACAATAAATATTCATGCACTCTTCAACCAAGAAAAGTAAGTATAATAAAGGTGATAAGATAAGATTTAAAGTAAGTATTATAAAAGTGATAAGATAAGATTTATCTTGGAGAGAGAGAGAGAGAGAGAGAGAGAGAGAGAGAGAGAGAGAGTAAAGTAAAGTAATAACGAAAATGAGAGAATAAGTGGCAGAGAAGAAAAAGGACTTTTAAAAAAGAGTAGTATTTATTACACACTTTGTGACACGCACAATTACACACTTGAGAAAGGAACTAAGTGTGACTTCAAGTCATGATTTCAAAGTAAGTCACAATTTCAATTGCTTTTTCATGTGTATGAAATAGTATATGTGTAACAGTTTTTATTTTTCAAAAAAAAAAAAAAAAAAATTTGACAAGCATACGGTGTATAGTAACTTGAGATTTTGGTAATAGAATATATTTATATTTAGATGTTTGGAATATTACAAATTTTACTACATGAATCTTATATATTGGTGTATCATCAATTAAATAAAAATTAATTCAAACATTCATTCAATATGGGTTCAACTAATACTAATTACATTCATTGTCATATTAATTTTTAAGTTTTTTATAGTAAAATTTGTAATAATTTTAAGATTTTCTTAAATTGAGTAAATAAATATTCATTTACTTTTTTTTATAGTGTGGTTAGAATATCTATGAATTGACGATGCAGCATATCGAACATCTCCCTTTACCTCCACTCCCTTAAGTACTTTACTAGGGAGTAACCATCACGCCAAAAATATTCGTGGCAAATATTCATTTACTCTTCAACCAAGAAGAGTAAGTACTATAAAGGTGATATGATAGTATTTCTCTTTGAGAGAGAGAGAGAGAGAGAGAGAGAGAGAGAGAGAGAGAGAGAGAGCCCTAATCATATCTTTAGCATGATAGAAAACCTTCCCCTAGAAATAAAAGATCAAATAAAGACCTTGACTCTTAAAGCCAGAGCCAAAAGAATCATCAGAATCCTTCATGATTACCTCAGAAAGCACCAGTGCCATTTCCTTGCTATTTTCCCTGATATAGATCAACCATGGAAAACCCCTTTTGCCTTTTAGATAACTAATTGTTCGGTCGCACATTACCTTTACATGTGGTTTTTACTCAATGAGTATTACTTGTGACTCCATTTTGAGCTAGAATTTTACAGAAATATTTTCCCGCATGGAAACAGATATTTTCATAAATTCTGGTTTGAAATTCTAAAAATTGATGCACATGATGGAGAATGGATAAAATATCCTACCACAGAACATCCAAGATATGGAAGCAAGATCACTTCAACAAGTCTAGTTGTCAAGCTTAATTCCAAAAATGATGTTCAAGCAGAAGGAATTTTCCACCCGGCAGAAATACATTGGGTCACTAATCCAGATGGCACTCTACACACACATGGGGACACATCTTAGGTATCTTGTTATCATGCTCTCATAATGACAGAATCTCTAAACAAGGGAATCTTACCTGAAATAGTACCAATGGATCCAGAAGTTTGTAGACAGCAGTGGCCACATGATGATCATTTGGAAATGCCCAATCCTCTTATGGGATATGATGATCCCTACTACCATAACCATGATCCAGATGTCAATGCTGATGTTGATGAAGAATGGTTCCAAGGAAAAGATGGATGTGACTAGACATTTCTAACAAAAAAAAAAAAAAGGGTCTTACAAATGTCTTCAGACGTAGCACTCTTATAATCAACATTCACATATCTACTCCTTTGTTAGAAGCATATCTGAGTGACCTTACCCATGCAGATAGGTCCCCTATGTGGTTTAACACTTGTTCATCAGCTCTAGCTAGGACCTCTACTCCTAATGCATGTGAACCTTATCCTGACATCTACAATTATTACTATTGCAGAGCTCTATCCGGAAGAAGATACGTCTCCAGCCAGGCCCCTACTTTTTTTGCCACTTGTAAATCCATGGCTTAGGACCCTACTTTCTTCTGAAATGTATAATGTACATTATCTCTAAACCTTGTGGTCTATAAATAGAGTCCTTGTAACCCTGAAAAGGCAAGAGCCAAGAGAGAAAAGAAAACCCTTAGAAGTCCTTATAAGATTATCAATCCTTATAAGATTATCAGTCCTTGTAAGATGTTCATCAGTGTCTTTTATGTCTAATGTAAAAAAGCTGTTGAATCTAATAATATCCCTTAGTTTGCTGTATCCCATATTTTCATGTTATCTTTTATATCTTCTTAGTGATATATGTTATTAACCAATTTCCATAATCTTCTTACACCCCCTTTCTCAAGTTTCCTGGTCTTTTTCTCAATAATTGGTATACTGGTTCTGTCTTTTTTCATAGGAGAAGGTTCATTGTGTGGTCAGCTTGGGGCTCTGGTTGAGGTGGGATCGAGTATGTTATGGCAGGAAAAATTCCACTTGGTTTAAAAGGGTTATGGTCAGGATGTGTTATGGCTAATGGTTGAAGGTTTTGATAGGGAGAAATTGGTGAAAATAGGGAGGTTGATGGTATAGGCAAGTCTTTATATAATGATTGTCGAGGTTGAAAAGGCATGTAAACATGTATCGGAGGAGTCTGAGTGGCTTCTTTCTGTGATCCTTCCATGGATTGAAGTTGTAACAACAACTGTTTCCTTTCTTTTTCTTTTTTCCCAATAAAAGGAAAAGAGATAGACAAATCTTTAACTGTGGAAGCTATGGTTGCCAATTCCTATTCAACTGCTTTGATTTTCTTCTTCAAATCTTCAATAAGGGAATTTCAAGATGAGAAAGTATGAGCAACTATCTCAGCCATCTTTTGTTGATTATCCAAGATTTTTGAGAGAACAAGGTTTAGTGCCACAACATTTTCTACTTGCCAATTTAAAGTTGCTTTTGCGGAAGAGACCTGTTTCTTGGTTCCATCTGGATTGTTTCCTACAGGATTTTTGATTTTCCAAACATGTTTGGTGTTGGTTTGGGGATGATCAAAGCTTTCTAATGGAGGAAAATTTTGTGAATAGGAAGGTGAAGTGTTAGGTTCTAAGACTTTAAGTTTAAAAGTATTAGAACTTCATTATGTAATGTTGGTAAACCATGATCAAAACATTTAGTCTTGTTTTAGACTTGCTCAAAGTATATTTGTATGTAAAGTTGGAATCAAGTAATTGCAGAAAATTACTATTGTTTTTCTGCAAGGCTCAATCGATTGAAAATTAGACTCGATCGATCGAAGCACGTGCAGATTGTTTTTCTGCAGAATTTTTCAACTCAGCCCAAGCCCGTGTGATGTGTAGGGTTTTATGTTTTGCCTAAAGTATAAAAGGAAAAACCCTTGCCACGTTTTGAGGTTGTTGTTTATGCTGTGTATGTGAATCTCTTGTGAGATCTAGAGGTGTTTGCCTTCACATATACTTAGGGTTATCAAGAATCAAGATTATGTCAAGAGCTTGATGATCAGTTCGGTTGCTGCATAAAGAGCTTAAAGATACACAAGTGAGAGTACTTGTGCTTGCTGTGAATCCAAGAAAGAAGTAGTCCGTGGACTTGGAGCTGTCACCTGATTGTGGTAGTAAGTTTCCTACTCGAGGTAGCAATAGGATGTTAGTGGTCTAAGTCGCTATTGTGTAAACTTCAATTCTTTCATATTGGATTTGTTTGACCTTGAGGATAACTAGGTCAAATCCTCCCCAGGTTTTTTACCGGTTTGGTTTTCTTGGGTTATCATATCGTTGTGGTATTTATTTTATGCACTTTACAATGATATGATCTATTTGTGTTAACCTAGATTTGAATAATTTGACTAAGTAATCACTTAGCTGATTAACTAGGTTAATCTAGTTGTGTTTTAAGGGGTCCAAAAATGTACAAGTGGTATCAGAGTAGGTTAGCTCTATTTTTCTAAATCCTTTGATCTAAGAGTTGATCCTTGACCCCTGTTGTCATGGATTCTTGGAAGATCTTATTGCTAATGTTCCATCTTGTCTACTTTTGGTTTGTGTCTTCTGTTGCTTCTGTTAAGTCTTTCCTTGAGCATCTTGGTATAATTACATGTGATGATAATTATGTGTGTTATACTGCTTTAACCGCCTTAAAGGCACGTGATTCTTGTCTTTGGTATTTGGATAGTGGTTGTTCCAGGCATATGACAGGAAATAAAGCTTTATTCAAGACACTCTTTGAAGGAAAGATTGGGACAGTCACGTTTGGAGATGGAAGCAAATCTATGATCAGAGGCATTGGAACTGTGGACATTCCAGGGTTGCCAGTTTTTAAAGATGTCTGGTATGTTGATGGGTTGAAGGCTAACTTACTCAGCATCAGTCAGATTTGTGACAATGGACTGAATGTTCTCTTCACCAAGTATGAATGTGAGATACTTGATGAAGGAGGTGACTGTATGTGTATTGGTGTGAGGACAGCTGACAATTGTTATGGTATAACACCAAGTATAAGCAACAAATGTTTCAATGCAAAGATCAATCAAGTAGACCTATGGCATCAGCGGCTAGGACATGCAAGTCACAAGCAATTAGAGAAGATTTCCAAGTGTGATACAGTTATTGGTTTTCCCAAGTTTGAGAAGATAGAAAAGTGCATATGTGGACCATGTCAGATGGGTAAACAAGTGAAGTCCAAGCATCTGTCTGTAACTGAAGTTCAAACTTCCAAACCTCTTGAGTTGTTGCACATTGATCTCATGGGTCCTGCCAGAGTTCAGAGTTTAGGTGGAAAGAAGTATATTCTTGTTGTTGTGGATGATTTTACTAGATATACTTGGGTTGTGCTTTTGAGAGATAAAGCTGAGGCTCCTGAAAATATGATACACTTGTGCAAGGAATTGCAAGTTGAGAAAGGTACTATGATAGCTAGAATTAGAAGTGATCATGAAAGAGAATTTGAAAACACAAAGCCGACTACCTTCTGCAATGATCAAGGCACACATTAAGAGTTTTCTTCACCCAAGACACCACAACAAAATGGAATAGTGGAATGGAAGAATAGGGTTGTTCAAGAGATGGCTCGTGTCATGCTACATAACAAAAGGTTGCCTAAATCCTTATGGGGAGAAGCTGTTAACACTGCTTGCCATACACTCAATCGGGTGTATTTCAGACCTGATTCCAAGAAAACTCCCTATGAACTCTGGAGAGGAAAGAAGCCTGTTGTCAAATACTTCTGGATATTTGGCAATGACTGTTACATTCTGTGTGATAGAGAGAACCTAGAAAAGTTTGATGTAAAGAGCGACAAGGGATACTTTCTAGGATACTCATCTACTAGTAGAGCATACAGAGTATACAATTTGAGAACTAAAACAGTCATGGAATCTTTAAATGTGGTGATCAATGATGAACTATGTTTAGAACCTCTTTCAAAAAATACTCTTCTGGTTCAAGAAAAGACTATAGAGGTTGAGGATTCTATTCTTGATGATTATGTTGGGAAGCATAGTGATGAAGAGCTACTATTGTTGAATGATACTGTTTCAGTACCATCAAGTTCAGAACCCTCCACACCAGTTCATGATGCTCAACAAGAACAAGGAGAGCCTAGTCCTTCATTAGAACAAAAAGGTACCTCCACATCTCTGGTCAAAGGTCCATCTTCTAGAGTAAAGTTAAATCACCCTGTCACAAATATATTGGGGAGTCTGAATGATAACATGAGATTGAGATCCAAAGCCTTGAATGTAATTACTTACTCATGCTATCTATCCCAATTTGAACCGAAAAAGGTGGATGAAGCACTTTAAGATGCTGATTGGGTTAATTCCATGCATGAAGAACTTCATCAATTTGTTTGGAATTAGTTCCTAGACCAAAGGAAATAAATGTGATTGGAACTAAGTGGATTTTTAAGAACAAGTCAGATGAACATGGTACAATTATTAGAAATAAATCAAGACTTGTTGCTCAAGGTTACACACAAGTGGAAGGGATTGATTTTGATGAGACTTTTGCACCGGTAGCAAGACTGGAATCCATTAGGATACTTTTGGCCATAGCAAGTCATCTGAATTTCAAGTTGTATCAAATGGATGTCAAGAGTGCTTTCTTGAATGGAATGTTGCAAGAAGAGGTATATGTTGAACAATTAAAGGGTTTTGTTGATCCTCATAGACCGGATGATATCTACAAGTTGAAGAAAGCCCTCTATGGTTTGAAACAAGCTCCCAGGGCATGGTATGATAGGTTAATTGCTTATCTCACTAAGCATGGATTCAAAAGAGGATTTGCAAATACTACTCTCTTCATACAAAAGGATAAGGATTCAAATAAGGATTCAAATAAGGTTGGCCAATTTATTTTTACATAACATGTCTTTGTACCTTGTTTAGCTTGGATGAGCTTATTTATTGCACTTTACTAGTTTGAGCTTAGTAGTGCATGTTGTGTGGGAAGATGTTTATAGTTTTTGATCACTTGATCTTGATCTTGAAGTCACATGTCTTTGATTGTTGGACTTGAACTTAATGAAAAAGGCATAAATAACCATCTCACCACTATTTACTAGCTAATCATGATCACCTTAGTGCATATCATAAGATTTTGTGCTCGAGAAAGTATAGCACATGCACAAAAAGAACATAAGGTGTAGCCTCGGTTTAAATGCTAAAATTGGTGTGTACATTATTAGACTATAATTAAATCAATCAAATAAAATTGGTGTGTACATTATCTTGGCTATTTCTAATAAGTTTCTAATCAAATAAAATTAGTGTGTACAATATGAGGCAAATCAAGAAACTTACATGATTGCAAACTTGTTTTTTAGGAGATGTGGGAGTTATATGATGTAACTCTTTAGGTGATAGTCTCTTTCAAATTTATGTGATGAATTTTGTAGAAATTGTGCTTGATTACTATTCACATATCACCTCACATGTATCTTAAGCTTTTACTAGTTGCACACACTACACAAGTTACTCTTTGCTAAGCTTTGTACATGTTATTGTGTGTGATCGTGTTTTGGCCATCCAAGATTGAAAATTCCTTGATTATAATGCAAAATGTGTTTGAAGTTTGAGAATTTAAGGAACATTGATTGAAAAGCATTTCATCTCATACTCATGCATTCTATTCATAAAAAAACTATGCTTTGAGGAGTTTCTGCATAAAAAGCTATGTTTTTCAAAAATCTGATTTTTCCAGATTTTCGATCGATTGAACCTAATTCTCGACCGATCGAAATTGCGATTAAAGTTTTGGTTTGAATCTGCCTAGTTCGATCGCTTCTCGATCGTTGCTGGATTGATCGAATATAATTTTTGATCAATTGAATCTAATTTTCGATCAATCGAAAATCGTTCAGAGAATTTTTTAAAAAAACATAAGTTTTTCACGTGTTTGTCACTATTCAAACTTTTTCAAAAAGTTCTTTCTCTCTCTCTTCGATCGGTCAAGGTTCAAAGCAAAAATTTTTGTCGTTTTTCCTCAAATTTCTTCAAGGGTTTTTGACTCTTAAGGCCGGTAAGACCTTTTTGCCCTTCCTTTTTCATTTATTTTCATGTTTCATGCATTTTTTTCATGCATTTTGGGAAAATTTTGAACCTAAGGAAAATTGGGGTTTTTGTTGATTTCAATCTTTTCTTTCAAAATTGATCATTGGGTTTTTGTTATGGGATGTTATTAAACTCTTCCTTGGTGTTTAATTTGATCAATTTGTTGAATTGGGAAAAATTGAATTTTCTAGGGCTTGAAACTACCTGAATTGGGGATTTTGTTCAATTGAGCATAATTTGATGAAATTGGCTTGTTAGATTGATTAATTTGATCATTATAATCTGTTCTCTATCTTGTGTAATGATCAATTGGTTAATTTGTTGGAATTTGTGAAAGTGGGTTTTCAAAATTTGGGGTTTTTGGATATAAACTCTATGCTCAAGCCAATTTTTTGATTTTACAGTGAAATTGAATTTATTCTTATTGCATTAGAGCATGCATCATGTGGTATTACTGTTCATGCATCATATAAATTGTTATTTTCTACTATTTTTGATCTAACTGTGTCTGATGCAGTCTGCCCTTGGTTTTTTTTTTTTTTTTTTTTTTTTTTTGTCTTTTGTCTCTTTTCTGTCTGTCCTTTCTGCTCTTTAACATCATGGTTAGGAAGACTAGAGCCCATAGGACATCCTTTTCTTCTTCTACTCCATCCTTTGATAGTGAGAGGTTTCTGAGTGAGAAAAACCAAGAGACGTATGAGAAGCTGAACATTCTTAGGAATGTGTGGGCTGAGCGGAAGGTAGTTTTAGATGAGCTTGACCCGAAAATTAGGAGAAACTTTGAGCGTAAGGGCTGGTTGCCTTTGTTGGATGTTGACCATCCTCCTCCTGCTACCTTGATCAGAGAGTTCTACTCGAACCTCTCTGTCCACTCCTATGATTCCAACACTCAGGTGAAGAGTTGGATACGGGGTGAAGAGTACACCATTACTCCTACGGTAGTGGCTTCTACTCTTGGGGTGCCTATGGTCCAGCATCCTGTTTATCCTTACAATGAGTCTCTTCCCCTAGATGACATCATGTCATATCTTACTAGATCTTCTATCCAATGGAGTTCTGATTCTCGAATCACCTCTCACGAGTTGACCGAGATTCATTATCTCTTTTTTCAGATTTCTTGCCATTCCATCTAGCCTATCTCTCATTTGCATACTATTCCTTTAGAGAGATGTGCATTTTTGTATGCTCCTGTCATAGACGCTCCTATGAGTTTTCCTCATCTTTTCATTCGTTCTTTGGTTAAGGTTCATAGGAGTATTTCTTCTGCTCATGCTCTTTTCTTTCCTGTTTTTATTCATAGGATTTTATTACATTTAGATTTAGAGCATTTTCCGGCATCTGAGCCTGTTCATATTATAGCTCCCATAGGTGCCACCTTCCTTCAGCAGAGAACTGCTCAGATGCGAGCTAGCTCTAAACGCCCTAGAGTCGAGTCTTCCTCTGGTGCACCTCCTCCTCCTCCTCCTCCTCCTGCTTCTTCTTCTTCTTCAGGTGATCTAGCTGCTGATGAGTTTTTCGATCCGACTGCTGCTAATGCTCCTTCACCTTCTACTTCGGATGTTTCTAGCATTCGTCGTACTTTGGACACTATTATGATTGTTCAAGTGGCTCATGGTCAGCTTTTGGTGGACGTTCTCACGGAGTTTCAGGCTTTGCATGCAGACTTGGCGAGTTTGAGACGGTCACCTCCGCCATCTCCTTTTGATGATGAGTGATTGCCCTTTGGCAATTCGTCACAAAAAGGGGGAGTACATTTGGATAGGAGATTTTGTTGATAAGGGGAGATTTTTGTTGTTTTGGAGCTTTGGAGCTTTTAGATTGTATCTAGGTGCTTCATCTTGTATTTATATTTTTTGGCTCATGATGTATTTTTGTTTGAGTTGTTTGTGATAAGGGGAGATACTATGATGTGTTTATTTCTGTTTCTTGTTTCACATTGTGCTACATTGATTATTGATTTATATTTATGAGGTTATTCGTGATATATGTCTTGTAGTTTATGATTATGTGAAATCAAGAATTTATTTTGTTTTACTTGTATTTTCCACACATGCATTTATGTGTTTGTTAAGTGTTATAAGAATATACAGGTTGATTCAGTCGTGCTGCTGTCTACACTTGCAACTGATAGATAGTAGTTAGCTAGGTTGAATTTTTTTTTTTTTTTTTTGTTAAGCAATGTTATTGTAGTGGGTTGTTTTTGTAAACTTTGAGCATTTTGTTTATTTTGTGTTTTGTCACGGATTGCCAAAGGGGGAGTTTGTTAGGTTCTAAGACTTTAGGTTTAAATGTATTAGAACTTCATTATGTAATGTTGGCAAACCATGATCAAAACGTTTAATCTTGTTTTAGACTTGCTCAAAGTATATTTGTATGTAAAGTTGGAATCGAGTAATTGCAGAAAATTACTATTATTTTTTTGCAAGGCTCAATCGATCGAAAATTAGACTCGATCGATCGAAGCTCATGCAGATTATTTTTCTGCAAAATTTTCCAACTCAGCCCAAGCCCGTGTGACGTGTAGGGTTTTATGTTTTGCCTTAAGTATAAAAGGAAAAACCCTAGCCACATTTTAAGGTTGTTGTTTATGTTGTGTATGTGAATCTCTTGTGAGATCTAGAGGTGTTTGCCTTCACATATACTTAGGGTTATCAAGAATCAAGATTATGTCAAGAGCTTGATGATCGGTTCGGTTGTTGCATAAAGAGCTTAAAGATACACAAGTGGGAGTACTTGTGCGTTCTGTGAATCCAAGAAAGAAGTAGTCCATGGACTCGGAGCTGTCACGTGGTCGTGGTAGTAAGTTTCCTACTCGAGGTGCA
The DNA here is from genome assembly GCA_030021035.2 of Notholithocarpus densiflorus. Classification (NCBI taxonomy): domain Eukaryota; kingdom Viridiplantae; phylum Streptophyta; class Magnoliopsida; order Fagales; family Fagaceae; genus Notholithocarpus; species Notholithocarpus densiflorus. The sequence goes on from JARYZH020000402.1 coordinate 59,307, forward strand.
ATAGGATGTTAGTGGTCTAAGTCGCTATTGTGTAAACTTCAATTCTTTCATAGTGGATCTATTTTACCTTAAGGGTAGCTAGGTTAAATCCTCCCCAGGTTTTTTACCGGTTTGGTTTTCCTGGGTTATCATATCGTTGTGGTATTTATTTTCTGCACTTTACAATGATATGATCTATTTGTGTTAATCTAGATTTGAATAATTTGACTAAGTAATCACTTGGCTGATTAACTAGGTTAATCTGGTTGTGTTTTAAGGGGTCTAAAAACGTACAAGTGGCATCTCGAACGGGCACTTAAAATACTCTACACATATGAAAAAGCCTCATAGCAATATGATCATATTTTGCATGAAATGCATTTAACATGTTTCATGATTTTGGCATGATCATCATAGTATTAGTATAAAGAAACCAATTCAATTGAGACTAAAATTATTAAAAACAAAAATATCAAATTAATGGTTATGCAAAGAAGTGTTCAATAAGAACCACCATGGGAATATTGGAAGAAACTAACAATTCTTTACAAAAAATAAATTATAAAAAAAGAAGCACATCACCTTAGGCCCCAAAATGTGTTGAGCTGGTTATGTCTTTTATGTCCCAACTTCTACCTAGATCATCACAGTCACCACCAACACAGCCACAACCTTCACAAATCACAAACCCGGAATCAGCACCCGTGACTTCAAATGTTGCTCGGCAAAACATAAAACAGCGAAACCTAGAACGACAAGTCGTATTCATGGGGTTTTGCTTCACATTAGCCCTAGGAATTAGACTCTAGTATGTGAAAACATCGTCCCAGCTGCATTTTTCCATTTGCTTTCTCTTGATGTGGTACTCACTTTCTCTACTCTATTTGTGGTCAAATTTCTCAGATCCAAGTTTACTGTCCCATCTCGAGTAATAGAGAAAGTTGCATTTTCTTTGTGACCACTGTGTTCTTCCTTGCAATAACAATTGCGTTTTTCACTTAAACTATTTATGATGTCTCATTGTTTACCGTTTTGTTTTGTTTGTATTTAGCTTCTTTTAGTTAAGATCTGATACAGTTATATGTTGTTGTTGGGAGATTCCAAAGCATTTTTAGTAACACTGTTATTATCTAGTAAGACAGATATTTCCTTCAATTCAATTTGGAGAAATCTTCTCCAATTCATTACTTGTAAATTTATAAAAACCATCTACGTGTATTATCTAAATAAATCATATGACTAATATCATGTGATTATAGATACACGTGGATTGTTGTATCAATCATAAAGTAGTAGGTTAGAGGAAATTTCCTACAAACATTTCCTCTAACCGGTTTAAAGGTAAATATTTTCCTATAAAATGCTTGTATGTTTTTGTTAGTCATCTTTTTAAAATAAGATAGAAAGGAAGTCGTTTATTTCATATATATTTGTATGGTTTAATTGAGGTTGTATTATTTCCTTTTATAAAAAGAATTAGTATGTAATTCTGTGCATATGTATAGGTACAATTAAAAATAATCACAATTACACAGTTCAAATTATACATTTTTTGAGAAGATGTTCAAATTATATACGGTATTAGCTTACACATTTTTTAAACCATACATTTTTAAAATATGTAATGGTTTTTCATTTTATATATATATATATATATATAATTTAGAATTTATTTAGATTTTGATAATTTAATGGCAAAAATGCAAAACTGATCCTCTAACTTTTATCGTTTTTCATTTCAGTCCTCTAACTTTCAGTTTTGTCAATTCAGTCCTCTAACTTTCAATTTTTGTCAATGCAGGGCTCCGTTACAACTCAGTTAGTGACTGCCGTTAGAACTCCTGAAACGACACCGTTTTGCATTTTTTTTTTAATAAATTCAGAATTAAAAGAAAATAAGAAAAATCTGAAAAAAAAAAATTAAGGGGAACGTTGTTCCCCTAAATCAAAACAAAACAAAGAAACATCTCCGGGCTCATCATCTACCGCACCAACTCCTACAAATCCCTCCACTCTTCAATTGACAAAGCTGCCAAAAAACTTGAGACCATGAAAACCGAAACCCCAAATTCCTCGTCCTCCTCCTTTGTCGCAAAAGTCAAAATCAGCAACAAGAAATCCAAGACCAAGAAGATCGCTCGCGTCTAGACGAGTCTCAAGGAATCCAGCCATGACCTTTCTCTCATCAAGTTCAAGTCCGGTGCGGTGGTCGCGCTTGTTCTCTTCATCGTTTTTGGGCTCCTCAACTCCTTGTTTGAAGGCAAGGTTGTGGCCAAATTACCATTCAAGCCCTTCGGGATTGTCGTGAAGATGAGCCATAGAGGTTTACACGACGACGATGTCACCGATTGTTCGATGCCATTTTTGTTTCAGGGGGAGGGGAATGACGACATCGTTCCCCCTTTAGTGTGTGTGTGTGTGTGTGTGTGTGTGTGTGTGTGTGTTTTCTTTTTTCTTTTTTAGATATTTCTTATTTTCTTTTAATTCCGAATTTATAAAAAAAAAAAAAAGAAAAAAAAAAAAAAAAAGCAAAACGGCGTCGTTTTAGGAGTTCTAACGGCAGCCACTAACTGAGTTGTAACAGAGCCCTGTATTGACAAAAATTAAAAGTTAGAGGACTGAATTGACAAATCTAAAAGTTAGAGGACTGAAATGAAAAACGGTGAAAGTTAGAGAGTCAGTTTTGTATTTTTGCCTAATTTAATTGGATTTAGACTCTTTAGTTTTTGCACCCAAAATTCACTTGTCACAAAAATTAAAAAATTAAATGGACACGTTGCGTAAAATTGGACTCCAATTGAAATCTGATTTAGAATATAATTGGATTTGAACTCTTTGATTTTTACACTCAATAATTCACTTATCATAAAAATTAAAAATTTGATGAGATATGTGGCACAAAATTGAGAATCCAATTGAATTTTCTCTGAGCTTTGGCTTTTGATTATATATACACATGGATTGTTTTATCAATTGTAATGTAGTAGATTAGAGGAAATTTTCTACAAACCGTTTGAAGGTAAACATTTTCTTATAAAATGCTCGTGTTTTTATGTTTGATAAAAAATCGTTCTTTTTTTTAGAATAAGTTAGGAAGGAAGTCGCTTATTATATATATATATATATATATATTTGTATGGTTTAATTGAGGTTGTATTGTCTCCTTTTATATGAAGAACTAGTGTATAATCTTGTGCATATTCACATGTATAATTAAAAAAACAATCACAATTACATGGTTTAAATTATACATTTTTTTAGAAGATGTTTAAATTATACATGGTATTAACTTGCACCTTTTTAAGCCTTACATTTCTAAAATATGCAATGATTTCTCATTATTTATACATACATACATATATACATATATATATATATACATGTTTGTATGTATGTATATATGATTTATAATTTAATTGGATTTAGACTCTTCAGTTTTTGCACTTAATAATTCACTTCCCACAAAAATTAAAAAAATAAATGGACACGTGATGCAAAATTGGACTCTAATTGAAATCCAATTTGGAATTTAATTGGATTTGAACTCTTTGATTTTTACACTCAATAATTCACTGATCACAAAAATTAAAAAAAAATTATGAGATATGTGGCGCAAAATCGAGAATTCAATTGAAATCTAATTGAGTTTTCTCTGAGCTTTGGCTTTTAATATATGTGGAGAGGTGAGCTCCCTTAGAAGGTACTATCCACTTTGAGTGAAGACCCTCACGGTTTTGTCCCACATTGGGGAACTACGCCTCCCACCTTCAACTTATAAGCGCTAGGCCTAAGTGAAGGTGTACCGATCATGCGCCTCGCACCAGCACTTATAAGTAGAAGGTGGGAGGCGTAGTTCCCCTATGTGGGACAAAACCGTGAAGGTCTTCACCCAAAGCAGACAGTACCTTCTATGGGAGCTCACCCCTCCACAATATATATATACACACACTAATTATAACAAAAAATTACAATTGACCTTTATTATGGGCTAATTAAAAATCATGGTATAAATTAGACAAAATCATGTTTATATAAATAAATATATATATATATATATATATATCCATGTTAAATCAAGGCTTCTAACATGAGATCTATCCATGTTGCCTATCAATTAATTTTTTTAATTATTTTTATAAGCCTAATAAGTATGCTAGATTTGGAAATTGTTAGTTATGTAAACAATTTCTGTCATTGAGATGATAGCCAAGACCAAAATGAATTTTTATTTAAATTCAAGGACCAAGTTTAAAGTTTCAAAACATAAAAAGACAAAATAAAAATACCCTAAAATATAGGGACAAAAAATGATTTTGTCTAATTTATACCATGATTTTTAATTAGCCCGTACATAATAAAGGTCAATTGTAATTTTTTTTGTTATAATTTGTTATAATTACCAAAAGATGACTGGATTGGCGTTGCTAGTGATGGTGGTAGTGGCCATGGTTGGTTTTTGGTGAATTTGGAAGTGCTTTGATTGCTTTGCACTTTAACTTATAGTGCAAAGCAATCAAAGCACTAGTCACGTATCCAACAACATCAATCCAGCACTCTGCATCAGTTCTGCAGCAGCTCATGCAAAGCATTATTGCCAAAATGCAATTCAAAAATCTGCCTCATTCTACCCAAATTCAATGCACATAAGATCGTTACATCAGCTAAAACAATGCTAGATTCAAGAAGAGTATTGTCCATTGACCAACAATGAAAGATCATAGCTAACTTTGTATTACCTTAGTTTTTTGGTAAGTGTTAGGACATATGTGAGTCACTTGTTAGGAACATATGTCACTACTTTATGTAATTGGCTAATCCTTTGACAAAACACACTTTACTTGTAATTGGGTAGATCTAGGATGTATTAAATACTTCAAGGAACAAGAGTTCAAGTCTAGTATTGAAGCCATGCAAATCTGTCCAAGAAACAAGTGAAGAAGTGCTGATTTTTTAAAGCCCGATAGCTACTCGACACCTCTCGACACCTAGCTTATCTATCGAGCTCTTCAGCTTCTTTTTTATCGCAATCTTGATAGCTGCTCATTAGCTCCTCGATATATCGAGAAACTTTCTGTCCCCTCGATAGCTCCTCGATAGCACTCGATAACTCGCAACAGATAGGCTCGATAGCTTCTCGACACCTTTCAATAGCTCGCAACAAGTCTCGACAAATAGCTATCTATCGAGGTATCTATCGAGAATTATGAAATTCAGATTTCCAGATTTGATTTTCGGCCCATGCTTATGTATTTGTGTAGGGTTTCTTTTCTCACAATCCTAAACATATATAAGGTTTATTTTAAAGGCCGTCACATAAGAGATTACAAGGAGAACACATGCAAAAGGTGACCGATGCCTTATTCTCTCTGAAAGAAGCTACTGCGTCTTTGCGCCTTAGGGTTTTGTAACCAAGTGCTTCTTGATCTTCATTGTTGATGAAGTGAAGAACTTTGCAGCCAACATCTTCTTCAAGTTGGTGTGTTAGTCATGTACTGGGAGCCGTGTATCATTGGTTAGTCACGTACTAGGATCCGTGCAAAAAGGGTGGTGTTCATATATTGAAGAGTTCAAAGGTTCTAAAGCGGTAGAAGGTTTTTGCTGTAAGTTCATCTACGGAGATTGTAAAGTTTAGGGACAAAGGTTTTGTACTAGATCTGAAACTTCTCTTTACTATAGTAAATTTCTTTTTGGGAAGGTTTCCTCCCCAGGTTTTTAACTGTGAAACTAGTTTGTTTCATTGGTTTTCCTGGGTCATCATATCTTGTCTTATTTATTCTTTCCGCTGCATGATTTTGACATGATATTGATCTTTGTTTGTTTTAACAAGTTTTATTCATAATAAATCTAATTAACAACTTGGGTTTAAAACTTGTTAATTCTATCAACCGGGATCTAAATTTCCCAATAGTAAGAACCACTTAGTAATGCACCAGTCATAGTTGATTTTGCCTCTTAACAATGTCATTAATTCTTTTGAGAGTAATATTATAGTCACAAACTTTTTACAATATTTTTACAAATCTTAAGGTAGCAAATTTTTATTGGTTCGCATTTAAGTCTACCACTTACATCACCTTTTTACATAACAATAACCACTAATAACATCAATAATTTATAAAAACGCTTGTAACTCTTGCATTTTCCTCATTTTAAAGACTACAAAAAACTTACAGATTTAAAATTTAAAACAAAATATACAAGCCTAGAAAAATTAATTTTTTTGGGCTAATATTAGCCCAGCAATAAAAATTACCAATAACAAAATTAAAAAAAAAAAAAAAAATTAAACTCAATCAACCAATTTTACTCAAAACAAACAACTCAGCCCTTTAAAATATTTTAAATAAACTAAAAAAAAAACATTTGCGGCTAAACAGCAAATTTAGAGGCTGGAACTACAGAACACAGTCAGCAGCAAAACCGTCCCCAATTCCAAGTCCTGGTTCTGTCCCGGATTGTTTGGTTTACATTTTATCCGAGAATCATAGGCTGCTAAACAACTGCTGGTAGAAATCCTGATCCACTTCGGGTGGTCCAGGTGGAGTGGTCGGGGGTGTAGACATAGGAGGTGGAGTCATAGGAGATTTAGGGAATTCATTCGCACGAACCAAGTCCATCGTTAAACTTGAGGTACCTTGATTTTGAGAATTATACAACAGGCCAGGACAATGTGAAATATCTGAAGTGGTGTCTAAATGGTGGTATGAACCCTCACCCTCATGCCATGATCCTCGAGGATTGGAAACTCCCAACTGAGAAGAACTTGATGGTGCTGATGATGGCACAGGATACCCATAATTAGGTGGAACAAGAACGTTCCTATGTCTATCTCTGTTGGCCTCAAAAAGTAGCTTCTGCCACTCAACCTCCAAATGCTTGATTCGCTGCTCTAGCTCAAACTTCTCCTGAGCATATTGCTCCCTATCCTGACGATTTTGAGCCTCCTTTGCTGCCAACTGGGCCTCATACTCTGCCCTCTCCATTTCTTTGGCAACCTTATCATGGTACTGAAACTCCATTGTTCTAATACAGCTCTTCACCGCCTCAGCATCATTGCCACTAGAACCATGATCAGATGACTTGATGATGACACCTGCAATAGAAACACAGGAAATCTCAGCACACTGATAACCAGTTGTAATCATTACTTAGTGGATGCATTCATTAATATCATACACACAACTAAGATGAAATCATAAATTCCTAGTGGGCAAACTCAGAACTTTTGAGCACCGCTTCCTTAATTAGCTACAAATACATCTGTTGAGGATATTTTGGAAAATTAATATTTTTTTTTATATATAATCATTACAAATAGGGTTGTGAGGAAATTATTTTGAAGACTAGTCTATTTAAAATTTAAATGCTTAAATCGTGTTTTCAAAACACAATTTTTTAAAAATGACTATTTGCCAAAATATTTTCCTTATGACACTAATTTTAATAATTAATATTAAATTTTTTTTTTCAAAAACACCCCATTTGTAATCTGTTGATGTCCAATTTGATTGAAGAGCACATGGCGTTTACAAATGGCAAGATGGCCCCACTCACCAGAGGATACATAATAAATTAATAATGCTACTAAGATACAAGACTCATGATAATTATTTGTAAAATTATAATATGCTTGCATTTTGATGTTTCATAGCCCCAAAAAATTTAAAAAAAAATACTTGTATGGGAACAAACACCTCAATATGACCCAAAAAAAAAAAAAGACGAGGGATATAATTACTTTTTGAACCTTAGAGTTTTGTGTATGTTTCATTTAAATTTTAAACTTTCAAAATGTTTTGTCTAAATCGTAGTTTTTAAAAATATTTCATTTAATCTTCTAGCACAAATTCTATCAACCCCTGTTAAGAATCATGTGATTATCTGGTTCAAATGACATTTATTTCAATCTTTGAGGTTTAAATGACACATTTTGAAAGTATAAGATTTAAATGAAACATAACCAAAATTTTAGTTACGAAATTGGCATAGTCTAAGACTGCAATTTTACTCAATATCTTTTTATTGAAGGTGAATTTAATAAATCTACCATTAGATTACATTTTCTTCTTATATCTTCTGTAGGGTCCCGATTTGTGGCCCAAACTCAAAGTATATGGGATCTCGGCCACAAGGAGCCCAATACAATAAATTTGTAGAGAGTGGGTCAAAGAACTAGGCCATAATGAGTTGAACAACAGCTAATATGGAATTAAGTGACAATGCCCAAATAAGATGTATTGATATCAATAGACTTTCAGTCCGAGGAGGCCACAATTATATGTATTTATCATTGTTAGATACAGAGACAATTTAGATTGCTATAGTATTTTCTTTCTCTTTTTTCCGATCCCTTTCCATGAAGAGTCTTTTACCTTATATATCCTCCTTTGGATCATCTTCACTCTCCACCTGTTGATCATCCGAACCCTTACTTGAGTACCTGTCCCATCAGACACTCTCTCTGATTTCCTATGAGTTGTGTTAGCCAAGGTAGTGTTGTTCAGAGGTCTTCTCCACATAAATGCAACCAGAAAAGTAGCTGCAGTGCATTTAATGCGGTGGTGATAGCTTTCCCTTAGATATTTTTAGATTTCCTTCCCTCTCATATGTTCGAAGGCATGTCTCTATCATTGGAGCTTCTTGGAGGACTACGTTAACTGATGGAGTTCATATTGTGAACTATATTCATCATATCCGAGGAGGAGTTCCTCCTCGAACAACCTCTCACATGTTCCCCATCTTTGAGACTTTAATTGGGAACGTTTAACAACTATTTGCTCCTCCTTGGACCTATTCATGTCCTCGGACAAGGCCCAAGGCCCAATATACTATTTTGGGCCCTTGCCCCTACAATAGTCCCTCAAAAATCCGGTTTTTCCCTCCCATCCGAGGAGAAAAAGTGGGGTTTTGATTTTTAAAAGATAAGATCAACTGATTTTTTGATTTACACGTGTGAGAATGTGGTTTTACATGCCTCATAATTGTTACTGACGCTTCGTAGTCTACGAGGCGTTATTAATTACTCCAGGCGGCTTTATGTCCCCCACATCCAATGGTGAAACGCCAATCCAATGGCTGACATTTTTTCTAGTATTTTGAGCGGGAGTATTCCCACTCATCTTCTCCCTCTATATAAAGCCTTGAAGGAACCCATTTTCCTCTTTTTTTCACAAATCTTCAAGAGTTTCAGAGAATCCCAATGCCCCGTCTCACAAAACGCTTTAAACTCTTAAGTCTTCATAGCTATTTCCTGTAAGAAGTCTTCGAAAAATCTCTGAAATTTCCAGAGATTAACATACGTGTTCCCGTAAGTCTTTATTTCTTTATACTTTCCTTTTTCTTCTCAACCTTTCTCCTCGGCCTTTCTGTTTATTTAGATGGGTAGGTTCAAGCATTTAGTAGACTGACCGGCCGGTATGGAGGGTTTTAGGGCTAAGTACCATATCCCACAGGGGGTGGTTTTAGAATATTGTCCCCCAGACCAAGTACTTACTGATGGGGACATAGGTCAAGTCGTCATTCTCATGATTGCTGTCATAGAGGAAGGAATGATGCTTCCCATGGATAGGATAACCAGAGACTATTTGATTAACCATAGATTGACCCCTTACCAGTGCGCCCTTAACCTATTTAGGGTCTTGGGCTGCGTAGACGTTCTAAACGAGCAGCTGGGCTTAGGGCTCAAGTGGCACGATGTGGTTCACATGTACGAGTGCCACAAGCTCGCCGGTGCGAGATACTACCTCAAGTCCCGGTCCGTGGTCGTTAGACTGATATCCTATCTCCCCAAGTCTAATAAGGGTATGAAGGATGATTACTTGATTGTCTCAGGTAAGTGGAGCGACGGTCTTCATTGTCCAACTCGAGCAGGAGATCCAGGTGAGGTACCTTTAGGATCAGTCCCTTTGGAAGGGGATTTAGCATTTTTAGCTTTATTCTTTTTTTCTTTATTCTTTTTTGGTCATTTCATCTTCTCTTGGTGATAATTTTTGTCGATCTGATCATGATCTCCTTCTCGGATATTTCTGCAGATAAGAACCACGTTGCTCAGAGGATCAGTTTTACTGACATTCAGGCTCTCAACTACCTTCTGAGGTCAGAGATTTTTGTGAGTGAGGACGGACAGCTGCAGGCCGCTCATCTAATCTTGGACTACGAGCCTTTGTCCCGCATCTTCCAGGACGTAGGCCAAGCAATAAGGGCTGGAAGTTCAAGGTTGGCTCGGATTGACGTCTCCAAGCCAGGATTTTTGGCTCGAAGGGACCTTCCCCCGGTTGTATTGCCAGTTCCATAGAACCTTCCACCAGCTGCATTTCCGCTTCCACAAATTCTTCCTGAAGGAGCAGCAATACCTGAAGAGGAGATCGCCTTATCTCGTTTATCATTAGAGGAGGAGATAGATAAATTCCATTTTAAGGAAGAAAATAATCTGAAAGCTCCTCTAATCAAAATCTTGAACGTCAAGAGTGAATCAGATAGGAATTCCGGTGTTCACACTCCAATTCTAGTAATCGCCCGCCTAGACAACTCCTCCGACGAAAAGGAAGATAGTATGGCGTTGAACAAAGGCAATAAGAGTTTAAGGGAGCTTATGGCTTCCAGGGGCAAGGAGTCAACATTGAAGGCAACCCCTAAATCCCAAGTTCCCTCCAATCTTCCCTCTCCTCCTCCACAGATCCCCACCGACCTCGGCCTAAAGCCTAATCCTGACTTGAAGAAGAAAAGGCCACTCGAGATGCTTGAGGAAGGCGAGGTGGGTCCTCGGAAGGGGACGAAACAACAGAAGGTGATCCCTGATGCTCGGGACAGGAGATCCCAGTCCGTGGTCAGCCGAGAAGAGCAGAATAGGGCTGATGTGCATATGACACAACGCACATGGAGTCCTCGGCTGGAAGTGGACGAGGCTCCTATTCCTTGGAATGCCTTGGTCCAAGAGTTTCAAAGGAGTCGAGCTGGATATATAGCTGAAGCCCTGGAGCAGCCTCTACTCCTTCCCAAGGATATGGACACTTACAGGCGCTTTACTTAGAATGACCTTTTTTCTGTCCCTGAAGAGGGACCTTGCTATAGTAAACAATTTATCCATTTATGAACTTAAATGCTAAATTATATTTTTGTTTTTAACTCATATTATTTTTTGTGGTCTTTGGGCAGATTACTCAACAAGTTTTTGTGGCCGAGGAGTGGTACCGTGACGCTCGTAAGCAGGCCAATGCTAAGGCCCTCACTCATGCCGATGTTGAGAAATCATTGGGGGCTACTAGGCAGGAGCAAATTAAGCTATCCGAGAAGCTCAAAGTGGCGGACCAAGCTCGTTCAAGTGCTAAGGCTGGCTTGAAAACCGTTGAAAGGCAGGCTGAGGATCAGCGCCAAAAACTGCACTTGACCGAAATAGATCTGGCCACACAAAAGCAATTGGTCATAGATCTTAAGGTTGAGTTGCAGAAGGCTAAGGAAGAAGCTCAACTGGCTAGGGAAGCAGCCGAGGCTGAGAAGAAGGCTTCGTATCAGCTTGGTGTGGAGGAGACGCAAGTAAGGCTTGCCAGGAAATTTCAGAGGTGTGCAGGGTTATTGCGACGTGACATGGGATAAGGCCCTGACTGTTGCAAGAGTCCCTGCTGACTCTATTTGGAGGCTGCCCGAAAATGTCTACTATCATCCGGAGATCCGCGAGGTCCCGGCTGCCTCCTCTCCTCCTGCCCCTGCCCCTGCCTCAGAATCTTCCGAGCAGCCATTGGCTATCCCAAATGTCCTCCTTCTTCATGAAATTTCAAAGGGATCCAGCCAGGCTGAGAGAGAGAGAGAGAGAGAGAGAGAGAGAGAGAGAGAGAGAGAGAGAAGAAGAAGAAGAAGAAGAAGAAGAAGAAGAAGAAGATAAATGTTGAATTAATATCACAATCTTCTATACTATCGGGAAGATAAATTAATCATTTATTGGAGTAGTCTGATTTGGTTTTTTGAAACAGGTGTCACTCATTTATTGAGTAGGAAATATCAAAACAGATGCTGAGTTGGTATTACCAAAACATGGTAGACTTTCTCCTTGAAATTTGGGTAAGAAATGATATTTAGATACTTGAGATATTATAAATGTTGAAATTTGGTGTGTTATCAATCATATAATAATTAATTCCAACATTTATTAATATATATGGGTTAAAGTGATACTCATCCCATTCACTGTCACATTAATTTTTTAAGTTTTTATTTTTATTTTTATTTTATAGTAAAATTTGTAATCTTTTAGCATTTTTCTTACAATTGGTAAAATAAATATTCATTTACACTTTTCTTGCACGTCTTTGAAGAACAGATGTCTATCTTCTTCTGTTCTTTTTTTTTTTTTTTTTTGATAAGCAACGTACAGATGCACTACAAAAAAAGGGGTCTATAGCCGCGTTTAAAAAGCGCAGCTATAAACCCCAAAAACGCGGCTATATCCCATAGCCGCATTTCCTATAGCCGCGTTTACAAACCCGGCCTAAACAGCGCAGCAATAGGCCTATAGTCGCGTTTTAAAAAAACATGGCTACAGGTCATCTTTGAGCCGTGTTTATAACCGTGGATATAGCTTCGGACCTGTAGCCGCGTTTTTAAAAACGCGGCTATAGGTTTTTTTTTTTTTTTTTAAAAAAAAAATTCTGGGTTTTTTTTTTTCCCCAGAAAATTCGAAATTTAGATAAAAAAAAAATTCAAAATCAAACACAAATAAAAAAAAATTCAAAATCAAACACAAATAAAAAAAATTCAAAATCAAACACAACATACTCACAATACAAACAAACCCAAAAATATCAAAATCAAACACAAACCCAGAAAATTAAAAATCAAACACAACATACTCACAATACAAACACACCCAAAAAATTCAAAACACACGGGCTATCCATTTCATTCAAAATTTTCAGCATCTCCTCTATTTTCTTACTAACTAAACATAAAATAACCAAAAAAAAAAAAAAACTAGATCTATAGACAAATTAGTGTGCTTGAGATGAAGAAAAAAAGAAAGAAAGAAAGAAAAAAAGTAGTTGCAAAGAAACACATTATCCATCAACTACACAATATTCAAAAGCCTTGACCAGAAACTCCAAACAACCCATTTGCAACAAACCGTCAGAAAAATGCAACAGTAAAAATAATCAAAAAAAAAAAAAAAAAAAAAAAGAAAGAGAGAAAAGAGTTACCCAGATGTGAAGAAGGAAGAAAGAAAAGGAAAAAAAAAAGAAAAAAAGAAAGAAGAACCTACGGTGGAGTAAGTGAAGAATGAAGAAAGAACAAAGAAGGAAGGAGAAAAGAAAGAAAAGATGAAAGTGGGGGTAGGTGGGAAAGGAAGCGTACGTGGGAAGCTAAAGAAAATTTTTGTTTTTGTTTTTGGTGTTACCTATAGCCGCGTTTTTGAAAAACGCAGCTATAGGTCACCCTTTAAAAATTATTCGGCTGGACCTATAGCTGCGTTTTTAAAAAATGCGGCTATAGGTAACTTGTAGCTGCGTTTTTTCCATTCTAAAACGCAGCTAAAAGTTACCTATAGCCGCGTTTTAAAAAACACGGCTATAGCTCACCCTTTAAAAAATTATTTGGCTGGACCTATAGCCGCGTTTTTTAAAAACACGACTATAGGTAACTTGTAGCTGCGTTTTTTCCATTCTAAAACCCAGCTAAAGGTTACCTACAGCCGCGTTCTAAAAACGCGGCTATAGGTCCCCCTTAAAAAATTATTCGGCTGGATCTACAGCCGCGTTTTTTAAAAACACGGCCATAGGTAACCTGTAGCTACGTTTTAAAACGTAAAAAATGCAGCTACAAGTTATCTATAGCTGCGATTTTAAAAAACGCGGCTATAGGTCACCCTTAAAAAAAATTTATTCGACTGGACCTATAGCCGCGTTTTAAAAACGCAGCTATAGCTTGAGGCTTTAGCGGCGTTTCTAAGAAACGTGGCTATAGCCCGCGTTTTTTTAGTGATGCCTATCTCCCTCGCTCTTCAGCTTGCTAATTTAAGAATGTAGGGCTTCTACAAGTATCCATTCATATATTTTGTGTATTAGGAGTCTACTGGGAGGCCATAACAAAATGGTGCTTGAGAATGTCAGTTATTGTGTGGGTGAAGAATCCTGTCAAACAATATGGGGTATTGTAGTATATGTCTTTTTAATAACGCTCCTAATAGCCTTAATTTCTAACAGTCTTCGGTTCATGGAGGCATCGTAGCCACAGTTTGAAGCTCAAATATTCGATATGGCATCTTATCTTCTGTTTACGTACCTGATAAATTAAACCATGGGCTTGATGAAGTCGTCAGGATGCGATTATGAATTTTTTGCAGTCTGGGAGATGTTTTTGGTTATTTTCCGTGGTAGCACTGATTGTATCTCCGCTTATAGCCTTGAAGACAGTGAGAATCGGAAGATAGAAAACTTGCAACTTTTGCTTCTATATTTTTGGGTGGCCTTGCAGCTACTTATGTCTCGTCCTGCTAATAGTTTATTGGTACTGCTTTCTGTCCTCTTTGTTTTTCTTTGTTTAGAACAGTAGCAGAAGTAAAGCATTGACCATGGCTAGCAGATCATATGGTTTGCTGAGAAACACCAAACTGAGTGCTAACTTCATGGAAGATGAGACCAATGAAGATGAAGCAAATCCTACTTGCATGAAAGGCTAGAAGTATTTGGTGAAAGAGAAAAAAGAAGGCAAAGGTGAAAGTTAAAGCACCACGCTACCAAATGCGGTTGGAGACTGCAGATCTCGACTAATTTCACTATTATCAAATCAATTACAATAATTCTTGTGTATGTCTTATTGCTAAAGAAAAATCTCTCTTATTTTTCTTTGCTCTCACACACACACTAATTATCTCTTTCAAAAATGGCAACACTTTGCTTTCTCTTTTCTATTTTCTTTTCCATGCACAGCTCTCTCTTAGCTGTCTTCTTTTCCCTAAGTGGCTCCCTCTTGGCTGCTCTCTCTCCTTTTTCTTTCTTGTGCGGCTTTCTCTTTCTTTGCTCTTGCACATACTCTCTGTGTCTTCTTGAAGGCGGGAATCCTTTGCTCTCTCGTCCTTCTTGTGTTCCTCCCAAGCAAAAATCCTTTTTTTTTTTCTCTTGGTTTCACGCTCTATTTTCCCTCTCCTCATAGGGAGGACTCTCAGGCCAAAGCCATCAAATTCTTTGTAGTATTGTTTATTTATAAGACTCTTTTGCTATTCCTTTTTAGATTAGGAATGTACTACCTCTTTAACAAGGAATTTATTCTCTTTTGGACTAAGGATACATTACCTCTTTAACAAGGAATAGACTTCCTTCCACACCAAGGAAATCCAAATTAATTTTTTCTTATTCAACTAGGAAACCTAATAGACTTTCCAAGTCACAATTGGAATTTGAGGCAATTTCCCAACATTGTATAGGCTTCTCTGCCGTAGATTTGCTAAATATCCATTCTCTGAAAGATCCCAGCTGAAGACATGGAAGTTTGTTTGAGATGGGCTACTTTCCAAAGAAGGTGATGATCATGAGAGAGCATACTGAGTTATTGAGGTAGAGCTCGCATTTCTTTATGATCTCTTCTACACAACATATTCCATCTTCTTTGCCAACACTACAAAAAAAGTTGCCTATAGTAGCATTTTTTTAGTGGCATTTTTAAAAAACGCCACTATGGACTCCAATGGTTAAGAAATCTTGAGCTCGTTATAGTTATAATTAGTTGTTGGACTGTGGCACCCATTCTAATCTAAGTATATAACTTTGCTGATCTTCTCACGGCTATAGCTACAGTCACTATGCTTATAACGGAAGTTGTGCAATTTTTTTGTTATCAACTATTCCGATTGAGCTAACGTACAATGGGTTTGCTATTATGTTAAAAAACCCTCGTGGTAGAATAGTAAATGCATAGAGATGATCATACAAATTATGTGCCATAGGAAAGGGTCAAAACTTGCTAGGCACTACAAAAAAAGCTGCCTATAGCAGCGTTTTTTTAGTGGCGTTTTCAGAAAATGCCACTATAGATATCCTATAGTGGTGTTTTCCAAAAACGCTACTATAGGCATATCTAAAGTAGCATTCAGGGGGTTTTATAGTGGCTTTTTAAAACATTAGACCTATAGCAGCATTTCCTAGGGCCTATAGTGTTTGTAAAACGCTGCTATAGGTCCTTATAAAAAAACTATCCAATTTTTTTTTTTTTTAAAAAGACCTATAGCAGCATTTCATAAACACCACTATAGGCCTTGGTCTTACAAGGAGCTATAGTGGCGTTTGTAAAACGCTACTATAGGTCTTTAAAAAAAACATTTTTTCTTAAAGAAAGACCTATAGCAGTGTTTCATAAATGCCACTATAGGTCATTTTTAAAAATTAAATAAAAAAACCTACATTAAAAAAAAAAAAAAAAGTTCCCTTATATATAGTGGTGTTTGTAAAATGTTGTTATAGCCCAACCCCAAACAAAAATTGAGGAACCTATAGCAGCGTTTTAGAAATGCCACTATAGGCCCTTGTACAAGGGTCTATAATGGCGTTTGTAAAACGCTACTATAACCCAATCCCAAAAAGAAATTGAGGAACCTATAGCAGTGTTTAATAAATGCCACTATAGACCTTTTGTCTTACAAGAGCCTATAGTGGCATTTGTGAAACAATGCTATAGTGTAACCCCACAAAAAAATTCAGGGGCCTATAACAGCATTTCATAAACGCCACTATAGGTCATTTAAATAAAAACCAACTGATTTTTTTTTTTAAAATAGTTCATATATATATATATATATATATATGAGAGAGACCTATAGTAGCATTTAACAAACGTCACTATAGGCTCTTTGTCTTATAAGGGCTTATAGTGGCGTTTGTGAAACACTACCCAAAAAAAAAAAAAAAAACAAATTGAGAGGCCTATAGCAGCGTTTAACAAACACCACTATAGGTCCAATTCCACAAAAAGAAAAAAGAAAAAAAGAAAAAAGAGAGAGACCTATAGCAGCGTTTCATAAATGCCATTATAGGTCATTTTTCTTACAAGGGATATAGTGGCGTTTGTGAAACGCTGCTATAGCTCTACTAAAAAAAAAATTGGGGAACTTATAGCAGTGTTTTAAAA
Source organism: Notholithocarpus densiflorus (assembly GCA_030021035.2). Taxonomy (NCBI): domain Eukaryota; kingdom Viridiplantae; phylum Streptophyta; class Magnoliopsida; order Fagales; family Fagaceae; genus Notholithocarpus; species Notholithocarpus densiflorus. Next base: position 76,392 of record JARYZH020000402.1, read on the forward strand.
ACGCCACCATAGGTCCAAAAAAAAAAAAAAAAGATGATGGCCATCATAACCACACTCAAAGTCCAAAAAAAGAAGTGATGTCAAAAGAATGACTTGACAAGTCATTCACCATCTACCCAAATCAGATTCAAAATAAAGTAAGCATATGGTTATTAAAAAATCATTTGTTTCATTTTTGTAAATAAAGTGAACATGTTGACTAATTAATAACTAAGAACATTCTTGAAATTTAACTTTTCCCATTTCCCAAACCCACCCACATGAACCTCTTTATTCTTTATCACCTAACCCATTTATTTCCTTTGTCTCACACACTTCTCAATGTTCTTATTCAAGAGTTTCAATTTTAAAAAATCTGGAGCCTCACCACTCACCAATGCTCTGTGTTGGTCTCTCCTCTTTGTTCTATTTTTTGTTTCTTCTAATTCTTTCTTTCTTTACTGTGTTTGTTTCTTTCTCTGCGGTATTAATAACAATGGCTCCTTCCATTTCATTTTGATCTTCATTTTTTTCTTCTTGTGTTTTAAACAGATATGAAGGCAGCAAACTTTTTTTTTTTTCTTCTAGAAAGGCAGTGGCTCAGGGTCTCAGACATCAAATACAGGGAGAAAAAAGGCCAAAAATTTATACTGGTTCTTTGTGATTATTGATTTAATTGACCTTTTTTTTTTTTTTTTTTTTTTTTTTTTTTAATTTCCTCTTACTATTTGTATATACTTGTGCTTTTGTTTTCCTTGAATAGACTGTGCGTTGGATTTGGGTTGGTTTCGCTGAAGATGTGTTTGTGTTTTTGTATTTTGGAGCTGTGTTTGTATTGTGGGCATGTTGTGTTTGATTTTGAATTTTCTAGGTTTGTGTTTTATTTTGAATTTGCTGGACTTGTGTTTGTATTTTGATTTTTTTTTTTTTTTTTTGGTTTTGTTTTCTACATTTAATCTTTCAAATTTAAAAAAAAAAAAAAAATTGATTACCAAAAATTAATTTTTGTCAGTGGATTCTGGCTATAGTGGCATTTTGAAACGCTGTTATAGCCATTTTTTTTTTTTTTTTTTTAAATAAGGGTCTATAGCAGCGTTTTAAAACACTGCTATAGCCTTTTTTTTAAAAAAAAATTTAGGCCTATAGCAGTGTTTTATAAACGCCACTATAGGTCTATAGTCGCGATACAATAGCGGCGTTTGTAAACACCACTATAGCAAATGCTACTATAGCCTAAATGGGCCTATAGTGGCGTTTTTTGGGCCTATAGTGGCATTTTTTGGACCTATAATGCCGTTTCACAAATGCCACTATAGGCCTAGTTTTTTGTTGTGTGGAATAGAAAACTTGGAGTGCTCTCTTCTTGAATCTCTTAATCATAACCCTACTATATTGCTCTACAATTATTTGACCTCTATTTTAATATATATATATATATATATTAATAGCCAAAGTTGAGAGAAAATCTATTTAGATTTTAAATGGGAATTCAATTAGAGTCTAATTTTGCCCCATGTATCTTATCTAATCTAAACTTTTAAATTTTTGTGTCAAGTGAGTTAATTTAGTGTAAAAATTGGATTTCAATTAGAGTTTAATTTTGCACCACGTGTCTCATCTAATCCTTTTTTTTTTCTTTTTTTTGTGCCAAGTGAGTTAATTAAGTGTAGAAACGAGGATTCCAATATAAATAAACCTCAGTTATATATATAATCAAAGCTTAAAGAAAATTTGATTAAAATTAAGACTAAATTTTGTCTTGTTAGCTTTTCATACAAATTAAATTGTTTAGATTTTTGTTGTTTTTTTTTTTTTTTGTTGAACTAATGAGTATATTTTTTTATACTATTTCTATTTAGATGTTTTGTATGTGAAGATCTTAAACGTAACAAACTGTAATTGAACTAAATGATTCCATGCATCTATCCCCATTCAATTTATAAGATATTATTGAACCAATTTATTCTTTTATTTTGTATTGTGTTTAATTAGTAGAATTTCACAGACAGTGATAGTGAATCGATTTTGAATATGTAGTGTTCAGTAGTGATATATATATATATATATATATATATATATATAAAACAGCAGTGTAATGAGAAACTCGACATAACCAATATTATTAAAATTGTAAGGAAAAATCATTTTAATACCTTCAAATATCCTAGTTGACTAATGTTCTATATATTTAATAACACAAATTAACATCAATAGTATCATTATAATTCATCATTCTTATGCATAAGCATAGGTTACATACTAGTTCAGTGTAAAAGTCAAAAACAAAGTGCTCACACCATATTGCCAATGGAAGTGAAGAAAAAAATTATACATTCACTAAAGACCAGTGGCCAGCGATTGACAAATGGGGTAGATTCTCTGCAGCAAAATGGAGTTGAGAGTGAACTATCTTAGGCATGCAAACTTGAGACACAAACACATGTTATCATGGTCTGGCATATAGCCACCAGTCTTTGCAAGCTCGATTTATCATCATGTCAACCAACGAAGGGAAAACAATGACTTCATTGTGGCAACTAAATTGTCTAAATACTGTGCCTATTTGGTGGCTTTTGCTCCAAGATTTTTACCTGATCATGAATATACTATAGAGATTATTTTTGATCAAGTAGTTGATGAAGCTAGGTACAAACTCAAGGGAAGTAGGAAAAGTATTTTCCAAAAGATGTTGACTTGCAAAGACAATCACATGAAAAGAATTTGTGAAAAGATGTTCAATTTAGGCAAAGACGATTGTGAGGGTATGGAAGAAATTATTGGAAGGGGTGCTGTTTTTGCAAAGCATCTGATAGAAAGAACAAAAGACAATGGGCTAAGATGGAAAATTCTGGTAAAGTTTTGGGCAGAAATGATGTTGTTTATGGCTCCCATTGAAGATGAAACTGCCCATCCTGAGCACCTAGCTATGGGAGGAGAGTTTGTGACTCACTTGTGGGCATTACTCTGTCATGTAGGCATACTCAAGTGAGACCCAACTCAGGATGTGTGACTATTATTTCATTACTTGTGTGTTTTGTTTATGCCTAAAGTCAAATCCAAACTCTGCCACTGTTTCTATGTTTAGGTGTAATACTTATTATTATGATTTTATTGCTCTTAAAATAAATTTTTCTATGAATCTCAATTATGAAATTTAATTAAGGATTTTAATAAAGTTAAGTAGCATAATATCAGGAGCATGCTACTTGTTCTTAACTAATTGTTTCTCATTTTCTATTGGTCAATTTTTATCCTTAATTATCAATTTAAGGTTTATTATGATGCTTGAAACATAGTGCTAGGTGTTAGGTTTAGGGCAATACATGTTATTCTTTTGTTTTTCCTCTTGAGGATTTTTTTTTTTTTTTAAATTTAAATTTGAATCTTAATAGTAGGAAACATTAAAAATGCCACTGAAATTTAGTACTAGAATAGTAGTTGTATTTCTCACATTTAGTTATGCTTGTTTATACTTTATTCATGAACATAAACATAAACACATGTGTGATCATGACTTTTGAGTGCAGTTTTTGGTATACCTCCGCCTAAGAACCGCATACCATCTCCCAGCATGTGTGTGTGTGGCATCCAATTGTATTTTATTATTGGTACGATGCCATAGAATAATACTTTGATGTATATGATATGAGTGATGATTGGAAACTAAGGGTTTGTTTAGAATGGAGGTAGACTCCCTCCATCTCCCTCCACCGATGAGGATTGCAGATTCAATAATATTCTTCCATTACTACTGATCCTAAGGTCAGAGGTGACATATCATGTTAGCGGATTGGTTTTTGTCGTGTTGAGGCAAGCGTATTTCGATCAACACATATAAAGAAACATAATCAATTGAGATCGATCTATTAATTTGGGCTATCTGATTAAATGCTACCGTAGTGTGAAATCAACATGATGAGGTATTGGAAGTGCTTAGCGAATATAAAGAAATTCACTAAAAACGGTATTGTGCTCTACATTAGAACTTCAGCAAAATAAGGTAGGTTGACTCTGATAGTGGTGGTCACCACTAGGATCATAAATATTTTAGTTTTCACTAGTCTTTGGCTAAAAAGGTAAATAAATTATGACTCTCGGTATTTGCCTTAAAGAACAACGCAAGTGCAATTGTGGTATAAAGAAGTTGAGAAAATATATATTTTTAATCATTATTTAGTATCATCAAATTTTTCCTGGCACTTATCATATATGCAAAAGTTAATATTATCACAGGTGGAGTATCATTTTATCAAGAACATTGATTTTTTTAATCATTACTTATTTTTATAGACTACTAGAGGGGTTGTCATTTGACTATTGTTTGAGTATGATTTTTGTTGTTGAAAATTACATATTCTATAAGGTATATCACAGTGTGAAAGGAATTGAATTATCTTTACAGTTATACAAACTTCAAAGAGAGGGTGTCGTTTCATGAAATCATAATAAACTAACTTATTCTTGTTTATACATATACATAAACATAAATATAACCATTTATGTATACACATGCAAATTCATACAAGTACAAAAATAAAAAGATGTAAATTTATAAAAATAAATGAAAATATATATCACCTTGAGAGAGTTTTAAGTGTAAGATAAGAAAACTTTATGTGGCCCACGTTTAAATGATAAATGAAAACTTATGGCTTAAGGATTTTATTTGTGAAAGACGTTATGGTGAATAACAATTTCTAAGTAAATTTTAATTGGTATAATCTCTTAGGATAATAAACACCTTAAAGTTACAAGTTTTAAACTCCTTGATGGAATGAGGCTATAGAACAAATCTCAATTTAAAAAGATCCCTAGTCTAGCCTATATATATAGCTTGTCTCCATCATAAGGAAATATGTGAATTAAAGGCCATAGATTAGAAGACACCTTTTATATACATTATCATCATATAGTGAGTCTTCTTTTTCTCTAAACACTTAAACAACTATGACTGAAGGTATGTTTATGTTTATTTATTTTCCGCTGCAACTCTGAATTTTGTCTTACATTTGGTATCAAAGCCATCCTTCATGCTATGTTGTTTAGTAGTTTTAGTTTGAGAAATTTCTATTATTTCTGATAGGGCAAAAATGGATTGGCCCCTTTGGCAAATTAATTAAGTCAATTTAACATGCAATAACGTGGTAGCACAAACAAATCACCAAATAACTAAATGCAGCGGAAAATAAGTTTGACACAAGTGATTTATTTACGAATAGGGAAAACCATCGAGACAAAACCCCACCGGGTGAATTTAAGGTCACCACTCCCGAGAATCCACTATTATCAAACACAAGCGGTTACAAATATAAGGAATCCCAGTACCCAATACCAACCTGCAGTTGAACCCTTACCCCAATACCTAATTGGACTTGTATTTTAGCGGCAATCTCTCCATTCAATGCACGAATCCCGGTATGTGATTAACCAATAATGCACGGATCCCAGTACGTGACTAACACACCAACTTGAGGAAGATGTTGGCTGCAAAGTTCTTCAGTTCATCAACAATGAAGAACAGGAAGCTCCTTGGTCACAAAACTCTTGGCGTAAAGACGCAGTAGCTTCTACAGAGAATATGATGAACTAGAGCAATTTCTACTTCCGATCACAATATGCGTGTATTCTGTTTTCAACACCTTGCATCATTGTGACTGCTCTTAAAATAATCATAATATATGTCTAGGGTTGTGAGAAAAGAAACCCTACACAAATACTCAAGGATATGCGTGTAATCAGATCTGAAAAACTTGATTTCGTAATTCTTAATAGATACAGCTTGTGTCGAGCTTCAACATTAAATCTCGATGGAAAGGATTTTGTCGAGACTTTTGTCGAGGTTTAATGAACAACACTTCTTCACTTGTTTCTTGGTCAGGCTTGCATGTCTTCAATACTAAACTTGAACACTTGTTTCTTGAAGTACTAAACCCATCCTAGATCTACCCAATTACAAGTAAAGTGCGTTTTGTCAAAGGACTAGCCAATTACATCACATATGTCCCTAACAATCTCCCCCTTTGGCAATCTGTGACAGAACCACAACAAACAAATGAATCATAAGAGAAGTCTTAAATCACTAAACTCATAACCACTTGTTGAATTTACAAAACAAATCTAACCCTAGCACAAACTCTTGTAAAACTTTGCAAGAAGAGAGTTCGTGGCATGGTAGACTTTCACAACCTGTCTTTCTGAAACACTTAAACAAAACTCATCAAGGCATCATATGTGAAACAGAAAAAAAGTTGAATACATAAAGAAACATGTGTATAAAGATAGAAAAGAAAAAACACATGTAGAGATAGGTGAAGAAACATACATCATCATCATATATATTGTTAGGACATATGTGATTTGATGTTAGGAACATATGTCAATATTTTATGTAATTGGCTAATCCTTTGACAAAACGTACTTTACTTGTAATTGGGTAGATCTAGAATGTATTTAATGCTTCAAGAAACAAGGTTTCAAGTTCAAGTGTTAAAGTCATGCAAGTCTGTCCAAGAATCAAGTGAGAAAGTGTAGGATTTTAAAGCTCGACAGCTAGCATCTATCGAGGTTTAAGAAGCTGTGAAGCCCGAAGCTCGATAGATGGCTATCTATCGAGATTTATGAAATTCAGTTTTTCAAGTTGATTTTTCATCCAATCCGTGAGTACATGTTTAGGCTTTCTTTTCTCAAAACCCTAAACATATATAAGGATTATTTTGAGGGCCGTCAAAGGTTACACAAGTTGCACAAGTGTGAAGTAAAGTTTTGTTCATGCAAATTGTGACCAAAGACAGAATTTGCCCTAGTTCATCTTTCTATTGAAGAAGCTGCTATGTTTGTACACCTTAGGGTTTTGTGACCAATGAGCTTCTTGATCTTCATTGTGTGATGAACTGAAGAACTTTACAGCCAATGTCCTTCTCAAGTTAGTGATTAAGTCGTGTATTGGGATCCGTGTAATTGGTTAGTCATGTACTAGGAGCCGTGCATTGAAAAGGAGAGATTGTCAAAAAAGAACAAGTCCAATTTGCTATTGGGGTAAGGGTTCAACTGTAAGTTGGTATAAGGTACTGGGATTCCTTTACTTGTAACCGCTTGTTTTGATAATAGTGGATTCTCGGGAGTGGTGACCTTAAAATCACCCGGTGGGGTTTTTAGCGTGTAGGTTTTCCCCATTTGTAAACAAATCACCATGTCAATTTATTTTCCGCTACATATTTAGTTTAATTGGTGATTTGTTCTTGCTACCACGCATCTTGCATGTTAATTTGATTAATTAATAAACTTGGCTAATTAATCAATTAATTCATCACAAGGGGTCAATACAGTCTTGGCCTATCAGACACATATAATCAGCTCCAAGAATTTTATAATTTATCATAATATCAGTAAACTTTGTCTATGTTTTTGTTTAGTGTTGAATATTTGTTCATAGCTGGTCCCAAACCTAAAAAATTTTAGTCACCTTATTGTGAATGGATCCACTAGAATTTCAATTATGGGGGTAACAAAGAGTATGAATTTTGTAGTTTTCTTATTGGGACTAAGGCTTGATTGTCATTTTTGAGTTATTATAACACAAGTAGGTTTAAAATGCATTTGGAAGCATTTCAAAGATATTATAATGTGGTTCTGTTTTGTGGTGCAGTGTTTTAGAAATGGGGCTATGCAATCTGAGTTTGCTTCATTGGTTGGCAGTGTTTTGTCATGGTATTGCATTTGATTGGGTTATTAGATGATAAGTTGAATTGGGTTTCACATTTTTTATGTGTAACCTTCCCAAAAAAAAAAAACAAAAAAAACAAAATGTATGCCTTGCCCATGTATACCCGTCGGTGCATTGCATAGTATGATGTTAGCATGTTAAGGTATCAAGCCATAAAAAAAAAATAATAATAAATAAATAAATAAATAAAAAGAAGAGGTTCTAATCTTGTTTGCCAATGTATACCCCTCGGTGCATTGCATAGTAATTTCCACTTTAGTGATTAATTTGGCTGTTGTAATGATGTGTTTGGTTAATTAGTTTTCCTCTTACATTGGACTTGTGTCTTGATTCTATTACCAATAGATTGTGTCTTGATTCTCATAACATATAATAAAAAATAAAAAACTATAGAATTACAATGTTGTCATTACAAGGCTACCTGAAGTTTCATTAAATGATAAACATGCAGCCATCTTGGCCCTCTAATTGCCTTCCAAGATTTTGGCTGCATCTTATTGTATTCATTATATTGTGTATGCTTCTCAATATAATTTTGGTTGTCTTGAATCAAATGATGTTGCTAATTTCTAATTGTTTTGTTTTGTTCAAACCCAAATATCAGGATAAAATGAAGAAATTGTTGGTTGAACTTTCGAATCAATTGCAATCATCTGACACAAGTGGTAGTATTGCATGGGCACCGGATGATGTGTTTGCCAAAGTGATGGGTAAGGAGCGCAAAGGTCGTATTCGTGGGGTAGGATTTGGTCCAAGCCCAAGTGGCCGAAGTATGCTCTCACGGACCTTCAAATACGATTAAGTCAATCAAGGGATGACTAAGTTGCACAACTGAAGGCTTCCTTGGTTGAGATACAGGAGAAATTGTCCTCTTTTGACGAAATGAAGAAAAGACTTAGCCAATTTGAAGAGATGGAGCAAAGAATGGCTCGCATGCTTCAACAAATGCAACAAATAACTTCACAATGCAGTCAGGTTGGCATTAATGTTTGTTAAATTCCTTTGATTGGTTATTTTGGTATGCATAAAGATTTCTATCTTTAAATGTGGGTTTCAGAGTTTGGTTACAATTCTTTGGTTTGGTTAGTTCTCAAGTTATAGAATTCTCTGGTGTAATATGTTTGCAGTTTGAGTTCTTTGATTAAAGCAGTTGATGATGAGTGTACTTATAAGTTTAAGTAACCTGTTTTTGTTATAAATAAGTAAACAACTTGGTGAGTGTACTTAATATGCTAATCTTCCTGAAATCGATTGCTTGCTGATCACACAAAGCCTTGATGATCATTGCCACTTGAATACCTTGAGATTGCTCTCTATAAAGTTCCCAAATCTTAAAGTCTTAGCAACTCCAAATGCTAGGCCACTGCTGGATTCCCTTTTCAGCAATGTACGTATAGCTTGGACTTTTCGCTGATTTTGTCTTCAATTTTGATATTCTGTTTAATTCATGTATGAACAATTAAAACATTCTTCATGGATGCTCAAAGATAAATTAGCACATCAACATTGGCATAATGGTTCTTGGTTAAAATTTTACACTTAATCGGTACTTATATCATATTGGAATTCATTGAACTCGTTTGTATCTAGGGTGTGTCTTGAACTCTACTCTTTTTTTGCAAAACCTCTCTCATTAAGTTGGGTATGAAGAGCTTGGCCTACAATTGAGGCTCATTGGCTTTGTTCTGTAGTAGACCTGGTAGTATATATAGAGATTGTTTCCCATTTTTTAGTGTTATTGCATAATGTCCTATTTGTGGCATTAGAATATTCAAGAAAGTTTATGAACCCAGCCTTGCTTATCTTGACAATCTGAAACTTGGTTGGTTGATGTTTACTTCTTTGTAAAATTTGGTCTTGATCTGGAGTATTTTCCGTCGCCCTCTAACTTGGTTGGTTGATGTTTACTTCTTTGTAAATTAGTTGATTTTTTTGTCTCTGTGTAAGCGTATTTCAGACTTTTAGTGTTGAAAAACTATACCCTTTTGAGGTTAACAACCAAATATTAAAAGATAGCTACATGAATGTTGGCATATGGAATAATTATGTTAACTGCTGATGGCATCATGTACTTGGCTGCACAGCACTACACTTGCACATGTTTGGGTTCTTTCACTTGTATTTGAAGGACTTGCTCTATCACATTTCATTGTCATGGCACTTGTATTTGATACTTTTGTAGTACTGTTTGTGCAGGTATAGTTCTTTGTCTTGGTTTTTATTTTATTTTTTATGTAATCACTTTGATTGCATGCTGGATCAAAGGTGCATTCAAGATATAATAATAGGCATTGGTTTCAATGTTGTGTCCTAATTATTGCTCTTTTTTTTTTTTTTTTTGTATGTAGGACCTTCTTCCAATCCTACAATCCCCATCTCTCCAAAAATCATCAGCCGCATACCATCAACCAGGCAGTTTATAAATTTTATGTTGAGGACATTTTGTGTACAAAGAACCACATTTGAACTCTAAACACATTTTTTGCAAGTGTTGAAAAATATTTCGAAACACTTTGAAACTTTGATTATAGTATTAGTTTAATTTAAGTGTTGAAGGACTTTCTGTGTACAAGGGACCACATCTTTCTTTTGTTAATTTTATGATGATGGTTATAGACAATGTTATGTATTTGATAATATATTTCTATGTTAATATAATGTTAGTTTGGAGACATTTGTGGTGTTATCTAGTTACATTTGTGGTATTGTCTTAGTGGAGCTAAAATTGTTATAGGTTATTTGTAATAGAAATGTGGTTTTAGAACCCAGGAGGGGAAAAGAAAATTAACCTATAGCGGCGGGCAAAAACCGCCACTGAAGGACTAAAATTATGAAATAATTGGAGGTCTATAGTGGCATTTTTGGCCCGCCGCTAAAGCCTCACACATATAGCGGCAGGCGTACCCACCGCTAAAAGGTGCGTAGAGTCTATTGTTTAATAAACCCTATAGCGGCGCTTAGTGCCCGCCGCTAAATGGCTAATCTATTGCGGCATTTTTTGTTATCACCACAATAGAGCTATTGCGGCACCGCAACGCTGGCGGGTGGAACTGCTGCAATAGGCCAAATGGAACTTTAGCAACGGTTTTTTGGGCTTTTGCGGCGGTTTTGGCCTGCTGCAATAGTCCAGTTTTTTTGTAGTGTCCTAAGAATCTTATTAATATTGATAAAATTTATCAACTAAAAAACTTAACAATCCTACTGAAGCAAATAAGTAAAACAACTTAAAGCACTGCTTTTCTTAACTTATAAACTTGGTCCTTGTAGAGCCCACACAATCCTTGCAAACGTTGCATAACCCATTCTAGGTTCGTCCAGACATGCTTTGTTCTTAACGTGTCTTTAAGAAAGGATGGAAAAAGACATAACTTGTTCATACCTGGTAATAGTTTACTATTTCATATTCTGACTGAAGGATGATTCCGTTCACAAATATATATATTATCTTTTTTGGCTCTGTTTAAAAGACAAGTCTAGCATGGTGGTTTTCATTTAGCTATTGCAATCCATTTTCCTAATAATGGGTCAAATGTATAGGATCAACTGGGGCATCGGTGATAGACTAATGGTATAAAATATTTCAAAGGCTTGTAAAGGTCCATTTACATGTTAGGGTCATAATGAGATCCTAACAAAGTCATCTTGAACCATTTTTGAAGCTCACCATATATATTTTATACTCTCTTATTCATATCTAGTGACTGATTTTGGTAAAACTTTCATTGTTCACTCAAATTTTAATACATAACTTTTACAAAATGATGTAGTAATGAATATGATTGATGGTTTTAAGAACATATTAAATGAATTTCAAAATTACTTTTTTCCCCTAATTGGTGCTAAATTAATTTTTCAAGGTTATGTAATAAATATAATCACAAGCCAAAATAATAATAATAAGAAAAAGAGAGAAGGGGATTAATAGCAATGGTTGTATCATCGGCAACAGGGATGGAGGCAAGGGGAGCCCACTGTCCCAAAAAATAAAATAACATTAGTAGGTAGATGTATCAGTCCATTATGTTTGGGCCCCTCTTCTCCAAGAGTGAAACTAAAACTATTATTTTATTTAGTTTTTGAATGACATGATGGGTTATTACTTATTAGCTCTTTTTTTTTTTTTTTTTTTTTTCTTTTTTTGCTGAATAAATACTTTATTACTCAACCCAAAACAAAGGAAATACAAAAAGGTTTGGGCTTGGAACTATCTCTATCTAAAGCTTTCATCACAGATAAAGGCAGAATGAAGATGGGAACTGGCTCAGACCAAGTTACAAAAGCAGCCAATTAGGCAAGAAAATGAGCAAGGACATTGCCTTCTCTATTTACAAAAGAGAAAGAAACATTTACAAAATATTTAGATAAATACAAAATATCATCAGATATGGATTTGATACTCCAGTGAGGGACAGAATCTACATTCTTCAAAGGATCAATAACATTTAGAGCATCACCTTCCAATATTATATATTACTATAACCTTCTATAGCAGCACACTTGATAGCACAACAAGCTGCTTTGGCTTCCCTAGCAAAGAATTCCCTGGATCTAGTTGTTTTGCCCATGCCAACAGAAGCTTTCCTAAATCATCTTTGCCCACTACTGCAACAAAAGCTTTCTTGAAGCTTTCCCATATTGCTGCATTAAAGTTTAATTTTATCCAGTTGTTTGGAGGAGGTTGCCAAATATTAATTTTTGGTGGTCTCCTTGGTAATTTACTCCAAGCTTGTTTATGCTCCTCGAAGACACGCCTTATCTATCTAGCAAGCTCAATTGGATTGCTTTTAGATACCTCCACCCTAGCTTTGTTCCTGGAAAACCATATTTGATCACAGATAAGTAAGGAATATAATTGAAATTCTTTAGTAGATTCATCATCCAACCCCAAATTTGTTTTTGGGTAGAGAATAATCTTAACCCAATCTAGAATAGATATATTTAACAAATTACTCAAGTTAATAGGCCATGGGGCCATCAACCAAATTTGTGCAACCCAGTCACACTGAAGGTACAAATGCTCTAAAGATTCTGGAGCATTATTACACAAATAGCAGTCTAGTGAGGGAAGAGAAAACACGTTATTAAGGACAGTACAAGTTGGTAAGATATTCCAACTTATCTTCCATAAAAGGCTTTTTAGTCTAGCATTTGATTTAATTTTCCATAGCTGCTTCCAATCCTTGGCCTGCAATAGAGGGTGAGTTTGAGTATTTGAGCTTCTAATGGCTTTGTAGGGTGATTTCACAGAGAACTCCCCATAAGAGGTCAAACACCAAAAGACTTGGTCACTCAATAGCTGATGAGGCAAGCAGATATTAAGAATTCTATTCACCATAGCTGGCTCAAATAAAATGGGTAGTTTCCCTCTATCCCATTGCTTGGTGTCTTGATCAATTAGATCTGCGTCTAGACGAACATTGTCAATAGCTCCACTTCTAGCTTGGGGAATGAAACCAAGTTCATTGGGAATCCATGGATCTTCCCAAATCCAAGTATTAAGGCCATTGCCAATTCTATGGCACATGCCTTTTTTGATCACTTCTCTACAGGCAAATATACTTTGGGATGCCCAAGAAGCATTTTTAGGCATAGAAAATTTCATGAAATTCCTATCTCGAACATACTTCTTATTGAATACATTCACCCATATTTTGTCTTCATTACTAACCACTTTCCAGGTCAATTTGGCCACCAAGGCTTTATTCATATCTACCATTTTTTTAATGCCCAATCCTCCCTCTAATTTAGGAATACAAATGGAATCCCAACTTTTAAGAAAGTACCCCCATTTGTTTTCTTCCTTATTTCCCTACTAGAAATTGCGAAACAAAGCATCAAGTTTTGAACAAACTTGGTTTGGGAGAATGAGAGAAGAATCTTGATAAGAAGGGAGGTATGATGCCACAAAAGAAATGAGAGTGGCTCTACCAGCTTGTGACAAGGTTTTCTTCTTCTAACCTTGAAGACGTTGTTTGACTTTCTCAACAATTTCTTCACACATTGCTTTCTTATCTTTACTTGAGACAATAGGAATACCCAAGTATTTTTCCTTCTTATTTGAAGCATTAATTCCAACTGACTTGGCCAGCCTTGTTTTTAGACTATGGGGAGTATTTTGACTGAAAATAATGACTGGCTTGTGGAAATTAACCTTCTGACCTGACCAGCATGAGAAAACATCCAAAAACGATTTCATTTTCGCCATGTTCTCATCATTTGCTTGTTCAAAGATAAACAAATCATCTGCAAATTGTAAATGGGTGATGGGCATCAAGTCTTGAGTTAACTTGAAACCTTGTATCCCATTACAGGAGGCTTCACCTTTCAATTAAACGAGCTAGAACTTCAGCAGCAAGAACAAAAAGATATGGGGAGAGTGGATCTCCTTGTCTTACCCCTCTTTGAGGCCTAAAAAAACCAAATGGATTGCCATTAATAAGAATTGAGAATGAGGTTCCAATACACACTGATAGGCCAAGAATGTATTGACCCCTTTGGTAACTTAATCAATTAATCAGCTAAGTGAAATTAATTAGATTCAATTACATGCAATAAGCGTGGTAGCACAAACAAATCACCAGCTAAGTTAAATATAGCAGAAAATAAGTTTGACACAGGTAATTTGTTTACGAATAGAGAAAACCACCGAGGCAAAACCCTACCGAGTGAATTTAAGGTCACCACTTCCGAGAATCCACTATTATCAAAACAAGAGGTTACAAGTAAAAGGAATCCCAGTACCTAATATCAACCTATAGTTGAACCCTTACCCTAATACCCAATTGGACTTGTAATGTAGCGGAAATCTCTCCTTTCAATGCACGAATCCCAGTACATGACTAACCAATGATACACGGATCCCAATACATGACTAACACACCAACTTGAGGAAGATGTTGGCTGTAAAGTTCTTCAGTTCATCTAACAATGAAGATCAAGAAGCTCATTGGTCACAAAACCCTTGGCGCAAAGACGCGGTAGCTTCTAGAGAGAATATGATGAATTAGGGCAAATTTTGTCTCTGGTCACAATTTGCATGCACAATGACTTTGCATCAATGACTAACCAATGATGTACGGATCCCAGTACATGACTAATACACCAACTTGAGGAAGATGTTAGCTGTAAAGTTCTTCAGTTCATCTAACAATGAAGATCAAGAAGCTCCTTGGTCACAAAACCCTTGGTGCAAAGACGCAGTAGCTTCTAGAAAGAATATGATGAACTAGGGCAAATTTTGTCTCCGGTCACAATTTGCATACACAATGACTTTGCATCAAGTTGCATCACCTTGCATCACCTTTGACGGCCCTTAAAATAATCCTTATATATGTCTAGGGTTGTGAGAAAAGAAACCCTACACAAATACACATGGATATGCATGAAATCAGATCTGGAAATTTGAATTTCGTAATTCTCAATAGATATAGCTTCTGTCGAGCTGTTGTCGAGATCCATCATTAAACCTCGATAGATATGTTTCTGTCGAGCTATCTATCGAGTTTTAATGAACAACACTTCTTCACTTGTTTCTTGGACAGATTTGCATGGCTTCAATACTAAATTTGAACTCTTGTTTTTTGAAGTACTAAACCCATCCTAGATCTACCCAATTACAAGTAAAGTGCATTTTGTCAAAAAATTAGTCAATTTACATAACATATGTTTCTAACAAGTCTCACATATGTCCTTACACACACTGCATAACCCATTGGATCCATGAGCTTGGAAAACCAAAACAGAGAACTTTTTCCAGAAATACCCATTCTAAGCAGTCATATGCATATTCCATGTCTAATTTAAGTGCCATCCAGCTTGTTTTACCCTTCTTTTTCATAGCATGGAGGATCTCCTGAGCAAGGATGGAATTTTCTTGGATTTTACGGCCAGGAATGAAAACAGTTTGCCATGGAGACACCAGCTTATAAAGGACCTTTTTTAGCCTATTTGCTAGCAATTTGGAGATGATTTTGTAGAGCACATTGCAAAGGCTAATAGGTCTAAATTGATTGAGGGCTATGAAAGCGTGATTTATTTCTTTCAGCATATAACCCCTAATAAAGAAGCTTATAACCACTTTAGCAACTCCCCCCCCCCCCCCAAAAAAAATTATACTCTAATAGAACTTGAAGAAGTGGGCTAACATGCCATCTGGTCCAGGGGACTTGTTAGACCCCAAACTGAAAACCACACCCTTGACTTCATCTACTGTGTAGGGGTGTGCAGAAAACCCACTGACTCGCCAAACCCGACCCGCCGGGTTGGGTCGGTTTTTAAGGCTTGGTGGGTTGGGTTGGGTTGGGTTACAAAATTATTTTTTATAGTGGGTCGGGTTGGGTTTGGGTCAAAAAATTACAAACCCGCCAAACCCGACCTGACCCGACCCACTGACCCACCCATATTTAATATATATTTAAAATATTTTATATAATTAATATTTTTTTTAAACCAACTGTAGGGCACTTATATATATATATTTAAATATATATTATATATTTAATAATTTAAAAAAACACTAACTGTAGAGCAGCACTTCCTCGGCTCCTCCTACTAATACTAATTTAATATATATATATAATATTATATAATTAATAAATTTTTTAAAATAACCAGTTCTTCCTATCCTATATAAAAGCCAATTAGTTCACACAAACCCTAATAAATTACTATTGTTGTTTAGTCATTAGTGTTGTTTGCCTTTAAAGAATTACATTGATACTAATCTTTGGGTTTTTTTAATATATTAATATTAATATTTTTTTCTACTTAATTTAATAATAATAATAATAAAAATTTGTCAAACTCATGGGTTCAACCCGACCCATGTGGGTTGGGTTGGGTTGGGTTGGATTTATGTGATGGGTTGGGTTGGGTTGAATTTTTTTTGACCCACCATGGTGGGTTGGGTCAAAAAATCCCCTCAACCCGACCCAACCCGACCCATGCACACCCCTACTACTGTGGGTATACTTGAAAGCATTTCTACATCCTCTTCAGACAAGCTAGGAACTATAAGGTTATCTAAATTGTTTGGAACATAGGGATTTGAGGAAGTGAAGAGATTTATGAAAAATTCTTCAAAGCATTTCCCAATTTCCTCTTTGCCTGAAACCTAAGACCCCTGCTGATTTTTCAAGAAATCAATTGCATTTTGCCTTCTTCGAACTATAGTTGAGAGATGGAAGAATTTTGTATTTAGATTAGCTACTGTTAATAAGATTTTTGTCTCCACAAAATTTCTTCTCTTCTCAACCATTCTTGGAGTTCTAGATTGATACTGGCTTTTCTCTGCAGATTTTCTTGGGTGGGTTCTTCTTTCTGAGCCTTATTAAGATGCTCCAATTTCTCTCTAATTCTAATTGGATATTACCAAACCATTCTTTGTTCCATCTTCGAATATCATTTTTTGTTTCTTTGATCTTTTTACAGACCTTGAACATAGGAAAGCCTTGCACACATTTACTCCAAGCACTTTCCACAACAAAATGGCTGGTTTCATCCCTTGTCCATGCCTCTTCAAATTTAAAAGGTCTTTTGACCTGTTTTTGTTCTCCTTCAATGAAAAGAATAATGGGGGAATGGTCAGAAGTAGAAGCTGGTATATGTTGTATAATAGCTCAAGGTAAATTGAGTCTCCATCTATCATTTGCAAAGGCTCTGTCAAGCCTTTCCTTTATATTAGCTAAACCCTCCCTTCTATTTGACCATGTGTAGGGGTTCCCAGAGAATTGCAGATCAATGAGACCATTTTTGTCTATTATTTTACTTGGACCTCCATTAGAAGGCTCAGCCACAGGCCTCCCTTCTTTTTTATCAGCTTGAGAAAATACATGATTGAAATCACCTATACAAAGCCAACCACCATTGAAAGCATCACCCACCTTTTCCACAGCTTCCCAAAAAGGCCCTCTATTATTTCTATTAGGAGGTCCATACACGAGATCATTCAAGGTTCATTAATCAGGTCAAAAAATACTAGGCCATTAATCATATTGCACCATTTGCCAAATGGCATTTGGTAGTGATTTCTAGGTCAATCCCTAATTTCCACCCAACTACAATCCCACCTTTCTTCCCTTTGGGATTCACAAACTCCAAATTATAAAACCCCAAAGACTATAAACCTTTTCATTCTTTTAGTGGGCACCTTGGTTTCAGATAAGAAGACAATATCTAGACCAATGTCCCTTATTAAGGCTCGAAGAGTTCTTTTTGCCGTAGCTCAAGCCAAACCACGGCAATTCCAAGATAAGATAATCATGGCTGAGGGTGGGGCATGGTAAGGCCCGCCTCCTCAGTCATTTTGGATGCAAGGGACAATTCATTATGAGAAATTAGAGTAGCATCAAATGTTACCTCTTAGTGTGGATTTTGTATTTGTTGAGCAGCTTGATCTCTGGCCAAGTCTTTCATTCTTTTCTTCCTTCTCGTATTGAACCTGCTGGGAGCTTCCTTCTGAATTAGAGTATTAGATGAACTAGACTGCTGGTCTAATTTTAGTAAGCCCAAGCCCACTTTCTATTAACCAGATCCTCATTAAGCTCTAATTTCCTCTTGACTCCACCCATCTGCTCTTTTTTGTGTTGAATTGGCCCACTTGGACTTCATTTACAGATTGGGGGATGGGCTCAATATTTTCTGGGGGCTCACCTTCATTATAGTAAGCAATCCATGACAATAAGTTGTTTTGGGTTTTTGAAAGCCCAATAAGGAGTGTGGGGTCCGCTAGGATCAAATCAGGTAGGTGTCCAACGTGTTAGTCTTGGGATATTGCAAGGTTAAAGGTTTTTTTGTTTATGTCAGGTTCAAAGGTTTGGTGATAATGGGAAATATTACAACTGGTGTCTTGGAATATGTTGAGGGGGTTGGTTTGTGATGGGGATGGATGGTTAGTTTTGTTAGGAGATTCTATTTCCATGGGGGTAATTGTGTTTAAGGCTGTGAGGACAAGATGTTTGTTTAAAGGGTTTTGGTTAATGTAACAAGGCTGGGTCTCTGGTTGGTTGCTTGTGGGGAGTTTAAGAAATTGCCTAGGGACAGCTGCTTTGAATTGACATGGGCTGATAAATCTTCAAAGTTTGTCAGGTGGTTTCTAGAGATATCTATAGTGTCATTCGAGGTTCCTGACTGTTCGGCGGAAACCCCTTCACTTGGCATGTGTATAACGCGCCTTTCTCCTACCATTTCCATGGAGTTCAACTGCTTATCATCACTTTCCTTTACTGGCTGTGCTAACTCTGCCATGAACTCCACCCATCGAGACGTTTTTTTGCTTGTGGATTCAGCCTTCATCCAAGGCCTAGATCCGGATGGCTCTTACCTTGATTGTTGTTCAGATGTAGGATTACTACCTAGACACCTAGTTTTTAAATGCCCCAACCTACCACATTTATAACAAAAATTAGCTATTCTCTTGTATTTAAATTAAGAATTTTGCTAATGTGTGCTCTTACAGTAATTAATTATTTTAAAAAAAAAAAAATTTGAGAATTGAAAAAATATTGATAATTTTTTCAATTTTTGAGAAAATATTTTTAAAAATAAATAGCTTAACCGGACCCTTAAACTAAATCCAAAGGTCAGGTTGAAGGCTTCTGTCAAGGAAGAAACCACTCCGTAAAGGATCCTCCACCTTGACTCTAAAAACTTTACTCATGCATACAACCCCATTTCCAGTGAAATCAACTTCCAAAACCTCACCAACCAGTGCCCCAATTTCTTCAGCATTTTCTTTAGACATGTATTCAATGGGAAGATCATGTACCTGGATCCAAAGAGAAAGACTTGACAAATCAATATCTTCAACTGTCATATTCTGATTCCACATCTTTAGAATAAGAGAATAACCCTCTATATTCCAAGGTCCTAGCTCCACAATTCTTTTACGGTCTCCTTCACTGCTGAACTTGAAAAGATACACGTTTTCCTTGAGATCCACTAAGTACACTCCTTTAGTGGTCCTCCAAACCTTCAAAATTATAGCCTTGAACACATTTTTATTGATGATCCTATCAGCCCAAAGTTTTCCTAATAGCCCAATGCTATATAATTCTTCCACTGCTCGCTCACTAGCTTTTAACTTTAATGATCTCCCAGAGCATATCAGTTTGTTTGTTTTTGCACTCAATGCTTCTACCAAGTCATCCTATTGGGACATTGTTTGGAGTGGGAAGTTGAGGGGACACCCCCAACTCACTAAAGAGAACATACACTTAGCAAAGAAAAATATGAGGAGAAATTAAAATAGAAATAAGATGAAAGGAAAAGAAAGGGTCAGATTTAGGAAAAATAGTTTTAAGCATTGTTATTAATACCATTCCGTTCCAGTCAGAATATCTCATACTGGTGAGTAAACCGGAACAATGACCACCCCTATTCCACCTCGAGTGGAATTTCGGCCCATTTCGGGCGTTTCGGTCCATTTCAGTCAATAACGGCCAAGACTAAAGATTCGGCCGGTTTGAATCTTTGGCCTTTTCCCTTGAATTTGATGTTCGACCCATTGCCTTACCAAAAAAAAATAAAAATGATCCACTGCCTTTGTCTCTATTTAAAACGGAGAAAAAAAAAAAAAAAAAAAAACTCAAGATGAAAAAAAACAATGAAGAAAAAAATGACGCAAACACATTAGAGAAAGAAAGAATAAGAAGAAACAGAAAAATAGAACAAAGAGGAGAGACTGAGATAGAGCACTAGTGAGTAGGGGTGTCCAGTGACCCGGATCAACCAACCCGCCCGCCCGAACCGAAGGTCCACGGGCAACTCCGAATCTAGTCTACGGTCGGTCACGGTTTGGCAAGTGAAAAAACCGAATAATTCGGTTCGGATTCAGGTTTCAAAATATTTCACCCAAAAAACCCGAATCGACCGAATTATTTATAAAAAAAAAAATACTGTATAGGATTTGACATCACATGCCAGGAACAGCCCATGCACAGCAATGCCAGCCCGAGATTCAAAGCAACTTTTTCTCACACACCATCCCAACATGCATATCAGCCGTTCATCTCAAATTAAAATTTAAAATCTACGGTTTGATGAGAGTAAAACTAAGCACGATATGACCGATTACAGTGGCACAATAACCCATTCTAAATCAACGGTTATAATCCAAGATCAAGAGCCAATCTAACGGTGAGAATTAAATAGGAAAGATCTAATATCTCTCCCTTCCTCTCACAAGTCTCTTCAGTTTTCACTTCAGAGACAGAGTTCAGGTCATGGCTTCCCATTCACGCCTCCTCCTCCATTTTCACTCTCCCTCACCTCTTCAGTCTTCACTTCTTCAGTCTCAGACTCTCAGTTCTTTACTTGGCTCTCTCAAACTCTCAGTCTCACACTTTATAAAGTCTAAATCGTTTCTCCAAATCCAAAGTACAAACCCTAGCCGCCTCCAATGCCGTTGCCCACTCCCTTCTCCGCCTCCAATGCCTAGCGCCGCCGCCGCTATCCACTCCTCTCTCCATAGCTACCGCCGGTGTTTAGTCCTCACCCTGCCGCTGTGTACTCTTCACTGAGTCAGTAAGGTAATTGTTCTTTGTTTCTCATCTTTCTTTTTTGTTAGTCTCATTGGTTTCATTTGTTATGGAAATCAAATGTTAAAATCAAATAAACCCAAAGATTCATACTATGAAACCCTAACTAAAAAAAACTTAGAAACCCTAACTATTTTACTTTTGTTCTTTGTTCTTTTCTTTAATCAATTTTGATCCTATTTTAATTTTATACAGCATTGAAAGCTGACTCCAAGTATCATTTTCTGCCCTCAAGTTTGAAACCCATACACCCACGGTTTTCTTTAAGGTATGGTTTTTGCTTTCCTTCGTGTTCAGTAAAAAAAAAAAAAAAATATGTAGTGATTGTGGTGATTGTTTGATGTTTCTTTTTACTAAAAGGGGCAGAGTAATTTAAATGATAAATAGAAGATTGTTGAGAGGGAAACTATTGAATGTAACTCATGAGAATTGCTGAAAGTGGTACTGAGCCCTTCATGATCCATGAGGTTGATGAACATCAACAAGTTGTTGAAGTCCAAAAGGTTGATACTATGATTCAAGATAAAATTGCGCCTGTTCAACACATTGATTTTGTGTTTCCAGAGGAGTTCTATGGTGTCATGGAATTGTAGGTTATTCTAATCTCAGTGCTTCCTAGGGTGATTTTTGATCTGAAGGAAGTATAAAGCACCAAAGTCTTAATTCTTCATCACTACAAAACTCGAGGTCGAGTTTTCTTAAACCAGGGGAGTATAATGCAGGAGCATAACCAAAAGTTATTTCAATATTTCATTTTAGATTTTCAGTAGATAATTTCATATTGTAACGTAGTTATTTGTTTAGTTTGGATTGGTATTTGAGTTTGGTTAGGATTAGTAGTTTATCATTATCATTTGTTTAGGATTATTGGATTAGTATTTGAGATTGTTTAGGATTATCAGATTAGTATTTGAAATTATTTAGGATTTGTTTAGGAGAGTTTATCCTTATCTTTGTGATCCTTGGAAGTTGCATATAAAACTCCAGATGATTTCTTTTGTAAGACTGACTATTATTATTATTATTGAGATTATTTGCAGAGATTGCATATTATTTGTTTGGTGGTGATTCCAAACACCTTAGGTGGGAAGCCTAAGGTTCTTCGGTAGGACTAATCTAGGTGGGAAGCCTAGGTTGTCCTACATCAGTTGCATTAATGTGGCTTGCAGATGCTTTTGATTTTGCTTTTCTATTAGTTTGTAGCTTTGTATGTTCTCTATTGCCCAAATTAGACAAGGTTTATTTAACATTTTTGGTTATAGCATCTTATGGAAGTTTTAGTTTACCTTGCTTTGTTTTTAACACATTTAACACCTAGAAGTTGATTATAATCTCTTCTAATAATCTCTTCTGAAGTCTTATGGAAGTTTTAGGTTTCTTTCTAATAATCTCTTTTGATTATATTTATTAAAATGTGTGGTTCCAGGATACTGGTTTTCCTTTTTGGTTTGTGTGGTTATTATTTATTATTATTATTATTAGAGCTATGAATTATACATGTTACTCTAGTTTGTTAATACGTAATATGTTTAAATTCTGAAACTTAGTCTATTAATTTTATTGAATGTCTCATGTATTCAAGCAAAATTTAATCTATTGTGTTTATTTCCTATTCTTTTCTAGTTTTAAATCAACAACCAACAGCAAGTGCAACAGCAAATACCAGCTCAAGCAAGGGTTCCACTTCAGGCAAACGACCCTTAATTAGCATTGATGATTAATCACTGACTTGGTATGATTCTGCCTTTCCCCCTGCTATTATAAACCTGGTTTCCTTACTAGTTGGTCTTGTATTTGGTACTAATGTATTGTTTGTTGAATATTTTTTTGTCTATTGTAGGAGGATGGTAATTTATTTTGTAAAGAAGGCAGCTTTTTGGGAATATTTTGGAAGCTTTTTTGGACATATCGCTTTTCTAACTTGCAACAATACTCAACTGTCAATGCTTATAGAAAAGAAATCTTAGTTCATAGGTTTTCTTTTCTATTAGTTATAGACTTATAAACTATAGAGTAGTCATTCAATGCTTTGGAAAAGCTATTTTTTGGAAATACCTATGGTATTTGATTGTTGTAACTAATTATATTGCTTGGAACATTGTATAACTAGCAAGCTTTCTGCCTTATGGGTTACTGCCCAAAAAACTTGCAGTAACTGCCTCTATGTTACTAAGCATTTATATATATATATATATATATATATATCCATTAATTGGAAAATTGCAGTAATGTATTATCTGTTGTGATTTATTTGTTGCTGGAAATATTATTTGTTGTGGTTGGCACTTGGCAGGTTTTATAGGTGTTGAGCAGCTTATTGCCTAGGTGCTTATTGTGTTGTTTAACAGATTACATATTATTTGTTGTGTTTATTTTTTGTGGTTAATGCGGGAAAGATTATGTATCTGGATTGCTTCTTGTTTCAGATCACGGGCGATTAGAAAAAAAGAAAGAAAGGCTTTTTGGTGTGTTGTGTTGATCACAGGTGATAAAAAGAATAGGCCTTTTTTGGGCCTTTTTGATATGTCCTGATTGAAGGCCCAATAGGTCTAGTGTAGTTAAGCTTGACACCCTATTTTAAAATAAATTAAGTAAAAAGAGGCCCAATTTGAAATATATAGGGAATTCAAGAAATCTGAAATCAATAGGGTTTATCAAGCTGCCAAACGGAGTAATTTGGGCTAAAAAGGCCCCAAAAAAAAAAAATTGAAATTACCATAATTTTACCTATGGCAAAAAGTCCGGCTCAATCTGAGGCCCAGACCCGTCAAACCGACAACTCCGACCCGTCAAACCGATTACCTGAAACGTCGGATTCGACCCGAATATTCAGTCGAATATAGGTCCGAAATTCAGTAATCCAATCCAACCAGGTCGAGTTCGGTTTAGGCCTAAAACCAACCCGGCCCGACCCGTGGACAGCCCTACTGGTGAGTGGTGAGGCTCCAGACTTTTGAAACACTTGAATGAGAACATTGAGAAGTGTGTGAGACAAAGGAAATAAATGGGGTAGGTGATAAAGAGATGGAGAGTTTCACGTGGGTAGGTTTGGGAAAAAAGAAAAGTAAAATTTCAAGAATGTTCCTAGTTTTTTTCTTTTTTGATATCGGAATGTTCCTAGTATTTAATTACTCAACATGTTGATTTTATTTAAAAATTTGCAACAAATGATTTTTTAATAACCATATGCTTACTTTATTTGAGAATTAAAAAAAGCAAATATATTAAATTCATTATATTAAATTTATTTATTTGCGATAATTTAAAACAGTCTTAAACGGTACATTGAAATAGGCCGGTACCAAAATATTTTATTCCAATAGACAAACCGAAATGGCTTCTGAAACGGTATTCATAACATTAGTTTTAAGGAAAACTAAAGATACGGATATACAAAGCAAGGGATGGGAAAGAAGAAGTATAAGTGGGAAAGAGAAACTCTTTTAAGGGAAAAGATTAAGGAAAATGAAGGAGAAAAGATTTGGGGGGAAAGTTTGATGAGAAATAAGAGATGTTGAGATCAGATCTAGGGAAAAGGAAAAAGGAAATTTGAAAGAAGACCTAGAGCACTAGCTCAGGTCAAGGGATACTTGGAAACAAACCAAGGAGAGAAAAGTTGCTAAGGCAACGTGCCCTATTACTTATTAGCTCCATTGCACAGCCAGTGTCCACTACATTTACTGGTGTAGACATGGAGCTCTCCTTATCACACATTGTGTGGTATTAATTTACTATTATATAGCTGTAAAATGTAATGGAAATGGACATGTACGAATTCATTAATATATATTTAACATAAAATATTATAGTTAGGCACGTTTTATCAAATATATATATATATATTTATATATATATTCAAAACATTATTCAAAACAATGATTTTAAAATTTCGAAACAAAGTTACTTTTAATTGCATTATATTTCTTTCTTTTCCATTCTAGAATTGTATTTTATTTGATTCTATTTCCTTATGATATACTTATTTCAATTCCCAAACAATGGGTAAACATTCCTACTTAAGCAAATTAGTAAAACAATCAAACAAGAGAACCAGCACAACACGATAGCCCATGCAATCCTTGCAATGTTGCATAATCCACGCAGGTTCTGTTCTTAACATATCTTTAGGAAATGATGAAAAAAGATATTACTTGTTCATACGTGGTGATAGTTTAATTTTCATATTTTGACTGAAGGATGATTCCGTTCATAGACGACGAAAAAAAAAAAACGTTGATCTCTTTTTGGTTCCCATTAAAACACAAGTCTAGGATGGTGGTTTTCATAGCTATTGCAATTAATCCTTTTTCTTGATAACGGAACACATGTATAGGATCATCTAGGGCATTGGTGATGGTATAAATAATATTTTAAAGACTCATAAATGTCCATTTACAAGCTACGTACGGTCATAAAGGCCTATATATATGAGATCCCAACAACATCATCTTTAACCATTTTTGTAGCTCACCATACGTATTCCATACTCTCTTATTCATATCTAATGATTGACTATAGTAACAACTTTCATTGAATTTCATAAATATTTTTTTCATGATTGGTGATAAATCAATTTGTCAAGATTATATAGTAAAATTTGTAATATCTTATTATCACTCTTTTAGTATCACTAGCTAAGGATCTAATTGAACCAAGTTGTAAGCAGTTTGAGCTCAGCTCAAATAAAAGCTTGTTTATGTTCATTTGTTTAGTAAATAAGTCAAGTTCAAGTTCAAGTTTGGGCTTGATTATTAAATAAGGCAAGTTCAAACATAATAATGAGTTCATAAACAAACTCATTAACATAAGACTCGATTTAACTATATATAATCTTATACTTTTATGTTTATAATAGTCTAAAAATCTCTTTATATAGACTTGAAATTAGATTGTATAATTTACAAATAAGTTCATATGATATCATATTATTATTGGCAGTTTATTGAACATATAAACAATTCAATCGTAATAAAAAATTATAAATTTATGTAGGATAACAAATTTTAGTTATGGTTTTACAATATATGGGGAAACCAATATAAGTTAATCAATTAACTCGTGAACAAGCTTGAGTTTATTCGACAAGAAAGTGAACCAAACTTGAACACATAATCTTGTTTGGTAAGAAACTTGAGCATCACTCCTATTCAAAATTAAATTAAATAAACCATCAATCTCTCTCTCTCTCTCCTTAGTCTTTCAACTTCCATGCGCAAACACACAAAAAGAGAACTCTCTCTTGGATTTTAATTTTAATTGTCAAAAACAAAACAAAAAAAAAAAAAAAAAAAAAACTTTTTATATTCTTCACTTAAACGTCAAGGGAGGGGGGACTTTGAGTTTTTAGTTTTTATTATTTTGGCAATAGGTCTACTTATTCTCTTCTCACACAAAAGAAATTTTTTTTTATTCTATTTAAAACACAAGTTCAGGGTTGTAGTTTTCATTTAACTAATATAATTCTTTTCTTGATAACTGGTCACATGTACAGGACCAACTAGGGTGTTGGTCATGATTACAATCAAAGATATTTTAGAAGCTTACAAAAATCCATTTATAGGCAGATCATAAAGGCCAATATGAGATCCTAACAATGTCATCTTTAACCATAATTGTAGCTAACCATATATATTTGACGCACTTTTTCCATATCTAGAAATTGATTATGATATAACAACTTTCATTGTTCACCTGTCACGTGTAAATTTGTGGATTTCTCATGGTTAGTGCTGTTGGGCAAGCAGCCATTTTGATAAAGGTTGTGTCATGTGTGTCCACAGTTCGGGTCGGATCGGGTTTGGGCTCAGCCCACATCCAACCCGAATTGATCGGGTGGAGCCATCATCAACCCGCCGCCGACTGGGAGGAGAATCGGATCGAACCGGTCGGAGCTGATGGAAATATGCATGTGCGCAGCGGAAAATTAACGGATCTACTTCATTCGCAATTGATAACATGCACTATGTAAATTTCAGAATACAAGAACAAGAGAGTGTACCTTGGTGTGGTGAATTTCAAAAAAGAGATTGTAAGCACTTGGGAATACTTCTAATTTTCACTCCAATTCCACTAACGCCCAAGATCTGTGGTCTCTCAATCAGTTATATGAAATGTTCAAGAGAGAATTCAAGAGTGTCCAACACTCACATACACAATTTCATGTAAGTTGTTCTATATAAAATTATGTATGTTTCTCTCCTTATAACTGACTATCTAATTGGGCTAGCCTTTTGGGTCTTTCCAATTGGGCTCTAGTATGTGGCTTGGAGTGGGACCAAAATGGACCAATAAGACACTAGCTCCAATGGGCCTTGGGCTTTTCTGTCAACTCTTGACAAGTCCAAAGTTACCATTAACTATATTTAATACCACTATATAAATATAGTTGCACTCTAGGCCTTATCTATAAATTATATCCCAAGACTTTATTGTACATGCAACCCCTTCATAAAATATTCGTAGTAATACAAAGTCATGAATGTAGACTGCCACTTTGTAAATTACTACATCTTAATCCTTGAGTACCCGGTTTAATCCTTTTAAGTTATTCATTATATATTTATGAAATCCAATTCCATAAATATATACTTTAGTAATTTCTTACCAAAGTGGTTAGGCCTAACTCTCTGAATAACAAACTCATTAAACTTATCTTAAGGGAATATTTTGTATCTCCGTCAAGAGACTATGAATTCCATCTTGAGAATATATATTCCATCAACACTAAATGTGGCTGCCCAACATATTGAGGTTTTGACCGTTACTTTAGATCTCACTCCTGATATATCAAAGCAACCTACATCTCATGATCAGGTCCATTATTCTCTCAGGATTAAGAGTTCATGCAAATATAAGTCGTGAGATTTATTATTCAATTGACAGTTGTTAGGAGAATAATAAATCTCACAGCGGTCCAGTTCAATATGTCTTAACTCTTAAAACATATCAACATATCAACTAGAAGTCTCCACTTCCATGATCAAGACAAATCATCGTAATTGATATGTTATAGTCTTCGCAAATGAAACGCCCAATTTCATCACCGACTACGAACTACAATTCTGAGTTTACAAAAAACTTGTGACTTATATCTTCTGTGACTAAATCACATAAATCACATACTATGCATCTCATGGACTATATGATAATGTCCGAATATTCATGTTACCATTATTTCAGATAATAATAAAACAACTTTATTAAACACAATATGAAGTCATACATAATGTCATACTTAATATTATACATAGCATCATACAATAGGATTTAAGGGCACTAATCCTAACAATCTCCCACTTGCCCTGAAGAGTATTGTGCATTAATCTAACTCTCATTCCCTCTAAATGTGACTCGAAAGTCCTTTGAGGCAAAGCTTTGGTAAACAGATCTGCTAGATTATTTTCACTTTCAATCTTTGCTACCACCACATCTCCACGACCAACAATATCTCGAATGATATGGTACTTCCTCTCAATGTGCTTTCCTTTCTTATGATTCCTTGGATCTTTAGATTGTGCAACTGCTCTACTGTTGCTACAAAACAATGTGATTGGAACTAGCTCCATTCTCATTACACCAAGGTCAGAAAAGAATTTCTTGAGCCATACAGCTTCCTTTGCTGCTTCACAAGCAGCAACATATTCTGCCTCCATGGTGGAGTCTGCAATACAAGATTGCTTAATACTCCACCAACTAATGGCTCCACCTCCCAATGTGAAAACACATCCTGAAGTGGATTTTCTGAAACCTAGATTCGATTGAAAGTCTGAATCTGTATAGCCAATAGGTATTAAATCCTCACAACGGTAAACAAGCATATAATTTCTCGTTCTCCATAGATACTTGAGAATATGCTTTACAGCTTGCCAATGTTTTGGTCCTAGATTTGATTGATATCGGCTGACCATGCCTACTGAATAACAAATATCTGGTCTAGTACAAAGCATGGCATGCATGAGACTTCCTACTGCTGAAGCATAAGGAACTTGTCTCATTATATCTACTTCCTCTTGAGTCTTAGGCCTTTGGTTATCAGACAGAGGAACTCCATGTCTGAAAGGAAGTAATCCTTTCTTGGAGTTTTGCGTGCTAAACCGTTCTAGAACCTTATCTATATATCCAGCTTGTGATAAGCCTAACATCTTATTCTTGCGATCTCGCCAAAGCTTGATCCCTAAAATAAAGTTAGCCTCACCCAAGTCCTTCATATCAAATTGGCTTGACAACCAAACCTTTACTGATGACATCACCCCTACATCATTTCCAATGAGTAGAATATCATCAACATAAAGTACTAGGAATATTACTACTTTTTCTTGATGTCTTTTGTACACACATGGTTCATCAAGATTTTGTTCAAAACCAAATGACTTGATTGCTTGATCAAATCTGATGTTCCATGACCTAGATGCTTGCTTAAGTCTATAAATGGACCTTTTCAACTTGCATACCATATGCTCTTGGTTCTTTGCCATGAAACTTTCCGATTGCATCATATAGATTTCATCTTCAAGATTGCCATTGAGAAATGCAGTCTTGACATCCATTTGCCAAATCTCATAATCATAATGAGCAACAATGGATAAGAGAATTCTGATAGATTTAAGCATTGCTACTGGTGAAAAGGTTTCCTCATAATCAATACATTCTTTTTGAGTATACCCTTTCGCCACTAGACTTGCTTTAAAGGTTTCAACATTTCCATCTATCCCTCTCTTCCTCCTGTAAACCCATTTGCAATCAATAGGTTTAATGCCGTTAGGCGCCTTTACAAGATCCCAAACTTGATTGGAATACATTGAATCTAATTCAGATTTCATAACTTTGACCCATTGACGTGCATCTATATCATTCATTTCTTCATCATAAGTGTAAGGATCAGTTTCAGCCTCTTTTGAGATAGCTTCAAAAGTTTCTCCCAGACCTACAAATCTTATAGGCGGCCTTACATTCCTCCCACTACGACGAGGCACCTGTGTACTAGACATTTCATGAGTAATATCTTGTGGTGTATCCAATACAGCCACATCATCCCTAGTTTCATCCATTGGTTGTTCAATTACAGGTTCATCTAATTCAGCCAAGACAACTTTACTTCTAGGATTAAAATTATTCCCATAATCATCTTCCAAAAATTTGGCATGGGTACTAACAAACACTTTGTTATCCTTATGATTATAGAATAAATAACCCTTAGTTTCCTTTGAATACCCTAAAAACATGCATACTTCCGTTTTACCTTCCAACTTATCAGACTTCCCTTTCAACACATGTGCTGGACATCCCCAAATGTGGAGATATTTCATGCTAGGCTTGCGCCCACTCCACAATTCCTTAGGTGTGTTGGGAACAGATTTTGATGGAACTAAATTTAAAATATGCATTGCAATTTTTGGTGCATATCCCCAAAAGGAAATTGGTAAAGTTAAATAACTCATCATGGACCTAACCATTTCTAAAAGAGTCATATTCCTTCTTTCCGCTACACCATTTTATTAGGGAGTTCTAGGTGCAGTCAATTGGGATACAATCCCATTTTGAGTTAAGTAATCCTTGAAAACCCCAAGAAGGTATTCGCCACCACGATCAGATCGAATGACTTTTATGCGTTTACCTAATTGCTTCTCAACTTCAGCCCTAAACTCTTTGAACTTTTCAAAGGTTTCGGACTTCCATCTCATTAGGTACACATAACCATATCTTGAGTAATCATCGGTAAAAGTGATGAAGTACTCATAACCTCCTTTTACTTGGGTTGACATAGGACCACACACATCAATATGCACTAGCTCTAGCAAATCTTGGGCTCTTCTACCTTTTGCAATAAAAGGTCGTTTGGTCATTTTACCTTCCAAACAAGATTCACAAACTGGAAAATCATCAAAGTCCATGGGCTGTAAGAGTCCATCTTTGATCAGTGTTTGAATTCTGTTTGAATTAATATGACCTAAACGCAAGTGCCAAAGATATGCATCACTAGTAGAAGGAAACTTTCTCTTTAATGATTTCACATGAGAGTCATGATCTAATTTAGAATTATATAATTCATGCTTATCAGGATTTAAAATATAAAGACCATCCATAATATTGCCAGAACAGATAAATATTTTACCCTTCTTTATTACAACATTGTCTTTAAGGATAACACAATATCCATATTTACCTAAATAAGTTGCAGAAATTAAATTCCTACGAACATTAGGTACATACAAACAGTCTTTCAATATTAAAACCCTAGACTCAAAGCATAAATTAACAACACCAACAGCTACAACCAGAATCCTGCTCCCATCAGCCAAAGTAAGAAACAATTCCCCTTCTTTAAACTTTCTGGTCTCTTGGAACCCCTGCAAAGAATTGTAGATATGATTAGTACAACCTGAATCCACACACCAGGAATTTGTGGGATTTTGTACCAAACATATTTCAAGGAGGAAAGAACTTTTCATACCCTTATTGTTGGCAACCCTGAATTTTGGACAATTCCTCTTCCAATGTCCTTTCTCACCACAATGGAAACATTTTCCTTTGATCTTCTTTCCTTTGTCAGCAACACCTAAAGCAATTTGTTTACCCTCTTGTTTAGTGAAGTCCTTCTTTTTCTTCTTCTTACTCTTGCCTTTCGACTTAGGTTGAGAAGTAGAAGCTTCACCAACATTGACTTCAACACTAAAAGTACCCATAATGCCTTCCGCCGCTACCAACTCATTCATTAATTCAAACAATGAATAAATCTTTTTGTTCATATTATAATTAAGTCTGAATTCCTTGAATGATTCTAGTAGTGACTGGAGTATCATATCCACTTGGGATTCTCCATCAATATCGGCACCTAAAACTTCTAGTGTATTCAGATTAGAGATCATTGTAAGACAATGCTCTCTCACTGAACTACCTTCAGCCATTTTGGTATTATGAATTTACCTCATGGTCTCTTGCCTTGCAAAACAGCCTTGCTCACCAAACATCTCCTTCAGACTTAGCATAATATCTGAAACTAGTTCTACATCCTACATTTAATGCTGTAGAACATTTGAGATAGATGCTAGGATGTAGCACTTGGCCATCTCATTAGATTTCTGCCAACGATCATATCGTTGTTTTTCCTCAAGAGGAGCATCTAATGAAGGAAAGCTAGGACATGGTTTAGTAAGCACATATTTGTGCTCTTCAGCAGTGAGAACTATGTCCAAATTTCTTTTCTAGTCAACATAGTTGGATCCAGTCAGTTTGTTTTGATTAAGAATAGTTACAAATGGGCTAAATGATGCCATGTTCAAATCTGAAAACAATAAACATGAATATAATAAGTAAATTGGACATTATCAATTTAGCATATAAGCATATAAGCATATAATATGAAACTTTAATAAAACCATAAAATAATATATGCAACGACAACCCAATCCATGTTTATAATTCCTTGGTAGCAAGTTTATTACAAACACATTAATTGATTGAGAACTATTCTCATTATTAGTGCTATCATGATAACTCTTATCAAACACTAATAATATGTTGTATTACCTTTGGCCTTTAAGTAATAATGACATAGCTCCTTTGGGAGGTTAACATTATACTTAGTTTAGTGTACACCATTATCTAGAATTATGTGTAGCCACATTTCATCTCCTTTATATTGTTTAAACTTGTAGTACCATGGAACAAAACACCCTCCTTTGGGATCGCGAGACATATACGCCAAGATGAGGTGCATGTCCACACTACTTTAAACGGGTAAGTTCAATCTTGTAGCACTATGAAGTAAACACCCTCCTTTGGTATCGCGAGGCATATACACCAAGACGAGGTGCTTACCCACACTACTATGAACCGATAATGGAGGCCGTGAGATCCAACCCTTGTATCTCTCTCCCACTAGATGTTTCAAAGGAAAGGTTTTTAATTTAAAAACATGCATAATCTAATTACACATAGTCTTACTCCTCTTACATCTGAAAACACTTAGAAAAAATTCTGATTTTCTTTCTTTCGATTGATCGAATGTGCCCCTCGATCGATCGAAAAAATTAAGAAATTCGAACTTGATCATCTGACTTCTTCGATTGATCGAAATTGCCTCTCAATCGATCGAAAAACAAATTCAATCGATCGACTAGCAATCAAAAATCAATTTATTTAAGAAAGTCTGATCACTGTTTCACTCGATTGATTGAAAGTGATTTTTGATCGATCGAAACTCGTGAAACTCGAATTTCCAGAATTTTTCTAAGGTAGTTTTCTACATTTTTTCTTGAACAAACAACTAACATACGAACATAATAGTCAGAGAATGATATCAAAACTGAAAATTCATTGATGCTATAGCCTTAAAGATCAATTTAACATACTTAAATTCAAATTTAAACAACATCGTAACGTCAATATCAGTTTTTATCAAATCATAGTTTCAATAACCATGCAGAAAATTAAATGCATAATCTTCAAACAATATGAAACTATAATCTCTAATTCCAAAACTCATAAAACATGTTATACAATTCGAAATTGAAGACCGCTCTGATACCATTTGATGGAAATAAAAATTAACGGATCTACTTCATTCGCAATTGATAACATGCACTATATAAATTTCAGAAGACAAGAACAAGAGGGTGTATCTTGGTGTGGTGAATTTCAAAACAAAGATTGTAAGCACTTGGGAATACTTCTAATCTTCACTCCAATTCCACTAACGCCCAAGATGTGTGGTCTCTCAATCAGTTATATGAAATGTTCAAGAGAGAATTCAAGAGTGTCCAACACTCACATACACCATTTCATGTAAGTTGTTCTATATAAAATTCTGTATGTTTCTCTCCTTATAACTAATTATCTAATTGGGCTAGTCTTTTGGGCCTTTCCAATTGGGCTCTAGTATGTGGCTTGGAGTGGGACCAAAATGGACCAATAAGACACTAGCTCCAATGGGCCTTGGGCTTTTCTGTCAACTCTTGACAAGTCCAAAGTTACCATTAACTATATTTAATACCACTATATAAATATAGTTGCACTCTAGGCCTTATCTATAAATTATATCTCAAGACATTATTGTACATGCAACCCCTTCATAAAATATTCGTAGTAATACAAAGTCATGAATGTAGACTGCCATTTTGTAAATTACTACATCTTAATCCTTGAGTACCCGGTTTAATCATTTTAAGTTATTCATTATATATTTATGAAATCCAATTCCATAAATATATACTTTAGTAATTTCTTACCAAAGTGGTTAGGCATAACTCTCTGAATAACAAACCCATTAAACTTATCTCAAGGGAATATTTTATATATCCGTCAAGAGACTATGAATTCCATCTTAAGAATATATGTTCCATCAACACTAAATGTGGCTGCCCAACATACTAAGGTTTTGACCGTTACTTTAGATCTCACTCCTGATATATCAAAGCAACCTACATCTCATGATCAGGTCCATTATTCTTTCAGGATTAAGAGTTCATACAAATATAAGTCGTGAGATTTATTATTCAATTGACAGTTGTTAGGAGAATAATAAATCTCACAGCGGTCCAGTTCAATATGTCTTAACTCTTAAAACATATCAACATATAAACTAGAAGTCTCCACTTCCATGATCAAGACAAATCATCGTAATTGATATGTTATAGTCTTCACAGATAAAACGCCCAATTTCATCACCGACTACGAACTACAATTCTGAGTTTACAAAGAACTTGTGACTTATATCTTCTGTGACTAAATCACATAAATCACATACTATGCATCTCATGGACTATATAATAATGTATGAATATTCATGTTACCATTATTTCAGATAATAGTAAAACAACTTTATTAAACACAATATTAAGTCATACATAATGCCATACTTAATATATACATAGCATCATACAATAGGATTTAAGGGCACTAATCCTAACAGGAGCTTCGACAGATGTCGGGCAGATCGGGTCAAGGTTGAAGATCTAGAAAACAGCAATAATCTGACGAGAAAAGATGAAAAACGGCAAAAATCCGGCGAGAAAAGATGAAAAACGGCATAAATTCGGTGAGAAAAAATTGCAAAACGGCCTAAATCCAGTTAGATCTCGCCAGATCAAGCGAGATCTCAGCCATTTTAGGAAAGATCTCGACTAGATCTAGCAAAATCTCGCCGGATTTAGCTAGATCTTCTCTAAAAAACCCCCAGCGAAAATACAACTGGGTCGGTCGGTTCGGGTTTCTCAGATTTGAGAGGTGGAGATCCGATACCCGAACCACTGATCTCGATTTTTGGAGAATAAAATCCTTGGCCGACCGCCGGAGCAATTGGTTCGGTCGATGGCGGGTCGGGTCCGATCGGCGGCGGTGGATGGGTCAGGTCCGGCGGGTCCTTGGACAGCCCTATTGACACTATACGACAAAAACATTAAATAAAAAAGAAAAAGGTAAAGTTAAAACTTAAAAAGCCAGGAGTTGTGAAATATAGATTGATATAGTAATACGTGCCTACAGGCTGCAATTGAAAGTAAAAGGCGAAAAGGTTAAGAGCAAAAAGATGATGCACAATCATAAAGATTAAAAAGTGATAAATTGATAAAAACAAAGTAGCTTTTTTATGGGATGAGAGTATTGGAGGTAGGTAGACAAATAGAGTAGTAATTTTTTTTAATTGTTTAGATTTTTTTCTCTTTAAATTACCATATTAAATAATAAAAAAGTGAATAAAGTGGGTCTATAGGTGTAATTTTACAAATTTCACAAACCCAACCGAGTGATTAAAATCCATCCAAGTTATGTGGGCCACTACAAGCCCGCTGGGTTTGACTGGATATTGTATAGAAATAGTTCAATTAAACACCTAAACCGATCTAGGTGCTAGGTCACCAAATTTTTTATCTAGCCGACGTACCAGTCAAGGTTTAATCAAGGTAGTCAATACCGTACCGGTACCGGCCGGTATGTACCGTACCGGTATGTATACTGGTATTGAAACATCAACGTTTCATACTGGTTTAAATACCGGGCGTACCGGCCGGTACAGAAAAAAGTTTTTTTTTTTATTTATTTATTTTTTTTAAGTTTTGTAATTTTTGAATTTTTGTTAGGGCAGAATGGTAACTTATTTGCATTAACTTATTAGTATTATTTGTTTTCTTAGTTTGCAATGGTAACTTTTAAGCTTTCTATTTTTTATATTGTGTTTTTTTTTTTTCTTTTAATTGATACTAAAATCTAAAATCATGAATAATTAGTTCTGAATTGAGGAAATGTTTTATGGTAAACTTTTATATTTATTATAATACACACACACACACACACACACACACACACACACACACACATATATATAATTATTTATTTATTTATAAATATAAAAAAATAGCAGTAAACCCGAAACGGTACACCGGTATTGACTGGTATCCGAAATATATCGTATCGCTGGCTAAATCGGTACAGTCTCCGGTACGGTATTGACTCTCTTGGGTTTAATAGCTATATTATTAATATTCAAAATTCCATTATTTTAATAAATGTCAAACTTAAAACTTCTTATTGGAAATATCTTTTAATTACTGTCTAAATATAGTCAAAGATAATAAAAAATAAAAAAACTCAAAATAGTATATTATTGCATATCTTCTAACCAATGTGCCAAATTTTATATGTTTTAAAAAAATACAATGCAATATACTATTTAAGCTATTTTACAAAATCAACTCACTCTTTCATATTTGGAAATGATATCTAAGATAGAAAAAACAAACATTGATACTTTTAAATTAATTAAAAAAAAAAAAAATCACAAGTCTTAAACAAATCAAGACATACGTAGAATATTTTAAAAGTTTCGATTAATTGTATGATGATATTGTTAGTATTTCTAAGTTATTTGTTTTTTTCATTTTACTTTTAAGTATTCTTATGATCTATTTGAATATCTTATATCTAGATCAATTATTTAAAACTACATATTAATGACTTTTAATTATTTTTTACTTGTTTGAAATATACATTTACAGTCCGTTTAAATTATTAAGAAGCTTAGGCATGAAAATAATTATATTAACATATATACTAGGCTCAAAATATAAAATGAAACCAAGCACGAAAAGAGATAATTAAAAGTTTAATTCACATTAAGTTTTTTATGTTAGTCAAATATTTTTTTTAGTAAATTATTTTTTTCTTATATTAATAATCAGACAAAATTTGGCTACAAACTTAGTTGCAGTCAATGGCTACAAATCCACTCAATATATTTTTATAATATGCATTTTGACAAATCTATAACTGGATTACATTTTCTTCTTATATATTACATGCTTGAAAATTTTTCAAAAGATAAAAAATCAATAGCTATGTCATCAATTAAATATTTAAATTTCAAGCTTTTGTATTCTAAAATTATGCATAAAAAACAAATTTATGGATCAAATAGTAAATAATATCTGATTGACACGAAATTTGAGATGCGTATTAAAAACATAATTAATGAACATGCAATTTAACTATTAAATTTTAAAAATATGAAATCATATTAATTTTTTTAATGAAAGTTTTAGCCATTGGTTATCATCAAGTTTGTAGCCAAATTGTATCCTTAATAATGTTTTAAATTAATTGTCATTATTTTACCTTAATATTGCCCCCTAATTAAAATCCTAGCGCCACCAATGTAGTTACTTCTTTTCTTGAAAACAAATTAGTGACACCATTCCTTGTCCTCCTTGCTTTGTCTTTCTTCAGGACACGAAAAAGAAGTAAAGCTTTGACTATGGCTAGCAGATCATATGGTTTGGTGAGAAACACAAACTGATTGCAGACTTCATGGAAGATGAGAACACAGAAGATGAAGCAGATCCTACTTGCATGAAAGGCTACAAATATTTGGTGAAAGGAGAAAAGAAGGCAAATGTGATAGTTAAAGCGCCACCCGTGGTGGTGCCACCTTATGGCCAGGGTAGTCCTAGGACCACCCTGACCTGAATTTTGTTTTTTTTTTATATATATAATAATTTAAAATTTTATATTTATTTACCTTTAAAAAATTTTCTGGGACCACCTTGAATTTTTTTTATGCCAATAAAATTAAATTTTGGTCCATAATTTGAGCAACTTAACAATATATTGGGTACTTTCAAGCAAAAAGGAAAAACTCAAAAAAAAAAAATTTTTGAACTAAAATCTGAAAAAAAAAAAAAAAAAAAAATTATAATAAAACTACTACAAGCTAGGTAGTGGCTTGATTCCTTCGACTAAGCACATTGCCCAATACAACACAATTTTCAACATTTTATTAATTTTTATTACAGTATTATTTTTCCTCACCAGACATATATTACTTCTCATTTTTTATTATTTTTTCTTGTTTATTCTTAACCACACACGTCTTCTGTCTCCTCGATTTTTACATTTCATACTTTTAAATTTTATCACATCTTCATCTACACTTTTACATCTACGTTTTGTCTTCTTCCTTGTTCATAACTTCTATGTCTTCTACCAGCACCAGTGCGGCAATGCCTCTTCTCAAGTTTTGAGTCTCAAATTTCTCAATACAATTTTTTTTAGCTGTACAGGTACCTTTGTTCATTTCATTTCTTTTCATTTTTTTTTTCCTTTTGAGGTTTTTTGGTTTATAGAATGCAAATTTGTTTTGGTTTTAAGAACAATTGTTTTTTTTTTTTTTTTTTTTTTAAGCACAAACTTCATGTCGTCCGAATCTTGAAATTTGGCCGGTATTTACCGAAACACCCCAAAATACCCAAAATAGACCGGAATGACCCGAAATTTTTTTCGAAGTGGAATAGGGTGGGTTACTGTTCCGGTTTGTTTATCGGCACAGTATTTTCCAGCCGTTATGGCCAGAACGGAATGAAATTAATAACATTGAATCAAACCTAATTACCTAAAAGGTAAAAAGAAATAAGATTGTGTAATTTATGCTTCCTAAGGAACACCCTGAACAAAATTCCTGTAGCTGCCACTGAGCGCCACACTACCAAATGTAGTTGGAGACTACAGATCATGAAGTCATTACCATTGATATGATCTGGTAATGCAAAGGGAGACAACTAAGCTCCACTGGAGTCATTACCATTGATATGATCTGACAATGCAAAGGGAGACTCCAGATGGACGACTTAAGGATATTTGCCTTTCGTTTGCATTGTATAGGCTTCTCTGTTGTAGATTTGCAAAATATCCCCTCTTTGAAAGCTCCCAATTAAAGATGTTGGTGCAAACACAATAATAATGGAAATAATACAAAGAGAAACTAAATAATACTTCTAAATATTATTTATTTGAGATTAGAAAATACAAAACACTATTAGAAAATACACAACACTATTTGTTGACACTTGGATATATATATATATATTTGTGTTCTTTGTAATGAGTTTGAATGAGTCTATTTATAGGTTCAATTCCTCCTCCCTTCACCTCCCCCTTGCGCATGTATCTAGCCCAGTATCTGAATCAATACATGTTAGTTCATTAATCACCACAATTAAAAAGAATAAAAGAGTCTCTCTCATTTTTAACGTAATGTTAGGACATATGTGGAACATGTTATAAACATATGTCATTTAGAATTGGCTAATCCTTTGACAAAATGCACTTTACTTGTAATTGAGTAGATCTAGGATGTGTTTAATGCTTCAAGGAACATGAGTTCAAGTCTAGTATTGAAGCCATGCAAATCTGTCCAAGAATCAAGTGAGGAAGTGCTGTTCATTAAAGCTCGACAAATGTATCTATCAAGATTTAATATGTGATTCTTGACAGCTTTCGACAGAAGCTGTATCTATCAAAAATTACGAAATTCAGATTTCCAGATATGTTTTTCACGCATATCCAAGTTATTTGTGTAGGGTTTCTTTTCTCACAACCCTAGACATATATAAGGATTATTTTAAGGGCTGTCTCACTTGATGCAAAGGTTGTTGCACTCACATTATGATCGGAGACAAAAATTGCCCTAGTTCATCTTTCTCTTGAAGAAGCTGCTGCGTTTGTGCGCTAAGGGTTTCGTAACCAAAGAGCTTCTTGATTTTCATCGTGTGGATGAACTAAAAAACTTTGCAGCCAATATCCTTCTCAAGTTGGTGTGTTAGTCACGTACTAGGATCCGTGCATCATTGGTTAGTCACATACTGGGAGCCGTGCATTGAAAGGAGAGATTGTCACTACATTACAAGTCCAATTGGGTATTGGGGTAAGGGTTCAACTGTAGGTTGATATAAGGTACTGTGATTCATTTATTTGTAATGGATTATTTTGATAATAGTAGATTCTCGAGAGTGGTGACCTTAAATTTACCCGGTGGGGTTTTGCCTCAGTGGTTTTCCCCATTCGTAAACAAATCACTCGTGTCAAATTTAATTTCCGCTGCATTTAGTTATTTGATGATTTGTTTGTGCTACCATGCGTATCTCATGTTAATTGACTTAATTAATTCACTTGGCTAATTAATTGGTTAATTTACCTAAGGGGTCAATACATTATTGGCCTATCAAGTGATATCAGAGCTTGCACACTCTGATTAGATTTTAATCTTTGCTGTGTGATCCGCTGACCCCAGTTTGTCATGGATAGAGGACAATCCTTAATTATCCCTCCTTTATTTAATGGCATTAACTATGCATACTAGAAAGTACGCATGAGAGTTTTCTTATAGTCCTTAGATGAGAAAGTGTGGCAAGCTGTGGAGATAGGCTGGACCAAGCCAAAGGAAGCACCGGCTAATTGGGATAATGCTAAGATTAAAGCGGCAAACTTCAACAGCAGAGCATTGAATGCTTTATTCAGTGCAGTCACCAATGAGGAGTTCAAGAAGATATCCTCCACCAAAACTGCTAAGAAAGCATGGACAATCTTCCAGACAACCTATGAAGGGACTTAGGCTGTCAAGGATTTAAAGCTTCAAACGCTTACTACGAGCTTTGAAGAGATTAAGATGGAGGAGGATGAGTCGTTTGATGAGTTCTATACCAAGCTGAAGGACATAGTGAACTCTGCCTTTAATATTGGGGAAACCATTCCTGAACCCAAGGTTGTAAGGAAGGTGCTCAGATCTCTGCCTGAGAGATTTCATGCCAAGATCACCGCCATTGAGGAATCGAAGGATGTTGACAAAATTCCTTTGACAGAGCTGGTCAACAACTTGCAAACCTATGAGTTGGGTTTGACTAGGATTGGGAAATCAAGCAAGAGCAAGAGCATGGCATTGAAGGCCAAAAGCAGTGATACCAATGAGTCTTCTGATGATGAAGATTCCAAGATGAAATCCTATACCACTGGGCAATTCAAGAAGTTTATGAAGAATGCCAATGCGAAAGGATTCGACAAGGACCGAAAGCAATCCAATTCTTCACAATTCAGAAGCCAAGATAAAGGGAAGAAAGATGCTAGGGATGGCGGTCAGTACACCGTTCCCTCCAGACCAAAATGCTTCTGATGTCAAGGGTTTGAACACATGAAACAAGAATGTCCAACTTATCTCAAGACTATTGGGAAAAGCAAGGCCCTTGCTACTACCTTGAGTGACATCGAGCCTGAGGATGATTCAGATGACAATGATGACGAGGGAATCTTGAATGCCTTCACTGCTACAGTTGATCCTACTGATGGGGGTTTAGAAACAATAGATGATGAAGAGGACTTGGTGGACTCTAAGTTTGAGAAAATGGACGATCAAGATGATATCCATACAGCCTATTGGAGTGATGTGGAACTTGATCAAGAAGAGCTTTCCACAAAGTTTGATGAAGCTAATCAGACTATTGGAGTACTACGGTTTGAGAACAATTTCTTGGCTGAAAAGACCAAGAAACTTGAAGCGGAGCTGTTTCAAGTTAGAGCTCAATTGGAGAGGACTTCCAGTGTAAAGCTTGATGAGATGCTTAGCTTTCAGAAATCTACTTCTGATAGAACCAGTTTGGGGTATGATTTTTCTTCTCCTAATATTACTTCTTCTAGTACTACTGTGTTTGTCTCACCTGCTAATAATGTTAATTCTGAGAACAATGATGTTAAAACTGTTTTAGCTAGTAAGAACATAGACAAGGAAAAATCTATCTTAGAAGCACCCCCTAAGCTTGATAAGAAAGAGACTAGAAACCCTAGGACTAAGAAGAAAAATAATCAAAAGTCTAAACAGAAGAAGCAGCATCTCTGTCATCACTGTGGAGCTTCAGGACATACTCGACCTAATTGCTACATGTGGTTAGCCACTCAACAAAGTAACAGTATGATCTCATCTAGAAATCAGAATCAGTTTCCATACTCTTTTGCTCCTCTTAGAGATCTTCTTAAGGCCCTCATGTTCCTTTCATACTTGAACGGTTTCAATTCTTCCCCCTTAACGCCGGATCAAAGGTTTGCTCAACGGAAAGGTTCTTCCAAGGTGTGGAAGGAAAAAGGCTCAAAGTGATTTAGTCACTTTTTCTCTCTCCCTCTCTTTCTGTTTATGCATTACTTGTGTGTTTGGCTTTCTTATATTGAGTCAGTCTAGTTTTATGCAATGCTTTGGCTAACATGTTTATGTTTGTTTGTTTTCAGTTTTGCTTTATTTTGTTTTTCATAAAAAATAAAAAAATAAAATTGAAAAATCAGAAAAATACAAAAACAGTGTGTGTTTTGTGTACATTGGTACTTGTGTACCTTTGATGGCCATTGAAACAAATTTTTCTAAACTTTGTATCTTTTGTAGCTTAGATGAGCATCTCTATGCACAACTAAGCAAGTGAGCTTTGTGGCTCCTGTTTGTGATGAGTAAGATTAAGTGATCTCTTGTGCTTAACACTCATATCACTCTTTTTGATGGGAAAGACTAAAAAATCCTAAGAGAAAGGCATAAATAACCGTCTCACCACTAAAGCCCACTAATCATGAAATAACATCTGTATGCTTCGCATAGCAAAATTATGATGTTTTTAGCTTAACATAATTGGGTATTTCTTCTCTCTCTTATATGCCCATACATGATATGCTCAAAAAGAAAAATATGCAAAGAAAATCAAAAGCAAAAAGAATCAAAATGCTTTTAAATATGGTTGCAAGCATGTTTCTAGGAGATGTGGGAGTTATATGATGTACTTCGAAGGTGATAGTCCCCCATCAAGCAGTTATGATTGTGTGTGAGTTAAATTGATTTTCTCATATCTCAAATCGTCATAAAATGTAGATACTTATGCAATCTTGCGAAGTTTTTCACACATAAC
Source organism: Notholithocarpus densiflorus (assembly GCA_030021035.2). Taxonomy (NCBI): domain Eukaryota; kingdom Viridiplantae; phylum Streptophyta; class Magnoliopsida; order Fagales; family Fagaceae; genus Notholithocarpus; species Notholithocarpus densiflorus. The sequence continues at coordinate 119,825 of JARYZH020000402.1, forward strand.
ACACAAAATTCTTTGCTACTTTTGATACATGTGCAGGTACAATGTGATTTGGCCATCACAAGGAATACATGTGTTAATGTATGCTCACTAAACTATCTTAACTTGTTTTTGAAATATAAAATTGGTTAGATTTGTTGTGTGTGTGTGTGTGTTTGGATCCTAAATGCTTTACATTTTTCTTGTTGAGAGATGTTTTTAAGTGCTTAAGTTGATTGGATCTTTGGTTGAGTAGTTTCCTTGATTGCATTCATTTCTGTGTTTTTCTCCTTGTTGAAAAACTGTTTTTATCAAACTCAACAACTTCTCGACAGATCTCGACAGATAGCTATCTATCGAGACACTTGAACTTCATTTCTCGACAGATCTTATCGCATCTTCGATCCATCGAAGCTTTCTGGAATTTGTCTCGATAGCTTTTCGATAGATTCTTGATCCATCGAGAAAGTTTCTGTTTGCTCGATAGCTTCTTGATAGCTGTTCGATCCATCGAGGTACTTTTGCTGTCGACAGATTCTCAACAGCACCTTGACAGATTTATCTGTCGAGAATTAGTGCTCGATAGATTCTCAACAGATCCTCGATCCATCAAGACGCGATTTCTTTAAATAGCTTCAGCGCGAAATCAGATTTCATTTCTTCTATCTCTCTCGACAGAAACCTATCTTTTCACCTCCTAAACACTCTCTACTCTCTCTAAACTTCAACCTCCTTAGTTTTTGGCCTAAGTTGATCATTTCTCACTTGGTATGATCTCTCTTTCTCTAATTCTTCATGCATTTCACGTTTTTAGACCTAGGTTTTGGGTTTTTGAAAATTTTTTGGGGTTTTTGAAAATTGATGAGTATTTTGTGAAATTTTTGGGTTGGGTTTTGATTATTTAATGTTATATGCTCATGCATTGCATTACATTTGCATTTTCACAATGTTTCATGCATTTAGATGTGTGTTTCTATGTTGAAATCTTGTATGCTGGTAGGATTGGATTTGGCTGAGCCCATGATGAATATTTCTTTGCACGTCACATGCTCATGCATTGTTCATGGATACGTACCTTTTCATTTCTTATATTGGTACTCTTTGTGATTGATACTTTTCTGTTTGTTTCTCTCTCTCTCCCTCTATCTCGAACAGTCTGCGCATGACACCTAAGCGTAAATCTGCTTCGTCCAAGAACCCTCTTCATTTCGGGGCATCATCTTCTGATCCTACTCATCTTTCTGTCTAGTTCCGTGATGAGAAGGCCTGTAAGGACTTCTCGGAGAACCTCTCTTGATGTGGCATTCATATGGAACGCCGTGTGATTCTATCAGAATTTTTCGATACTGCTCTACCCACTTTCATTCATGGTTGGGGATGAGAATCTCTATGTGAGATACCCGTGAGTTGTTCCACCATGATCATACAGGAGTTCTACTTCAATATGCACGGTTTCGATACCTCTATACCTCGGTTTGTTACACAAGTTCGAGGTATACGTATCGTAGTCACTTTGGAGCTTATCTCCGATGTACTACACGTTCTGAGGGCGGAGTTTCCTGACTACCTCGATTGTCCTCGTCTGTGGACTGTGTCCAAAGACGAACTCTTGTCTCTCTTTTGTGAGACACCTTCTTCATGGGGTGATCGTCAAAACACTCCATGCTCGGGTTTTGCAAAAGGTCCGAGGTTTGTTCTACATCCCTTGTCTCACTATAATTCTATTACTAAGCCTCGTGCTCGCTTTTTGTTGTCCCTCATCAAGGACCTTACCATGGACTTCCCTTCTCACTTCATACTCTCCCTTATAGATGTCTATAAGGATACGGCGACCCGTGATAAGCTTATTTTTCCTTCTGCTATCACAAGGATCATTCGCCACTCCTATGTTCCTTATCCCAAGTCTGCTCATTTCACCGTCATGGGTGCCATTAGAGTGGCTTTTGATCGACGGAGTGAGGCCTAGCTTTGACCGAAGCGGCCACGGACTGAGACGATGACTTCTCCAGCCTATTTCGCTCCATCCACCTTGCTCCTTCTTCTTCTTCTGCAGGTGATGTGACGCTAGAGGCCGTCATGGAGCAACTTGAGAGCATGGATGCTCGCCTTTATACACTCTCTACTGAGTTGTATCAGGTGAACACCTGTGTTAGTCATATCGCACAACGACAAGCTTGCATGGGTGGCTTCACTGCGTCTCCATCTCCCTCTCCATCTCCACAGGCTTCAAAGGACGAGGACGATGATGATGGTTTCGGTGATGATGATGACGATGAGGATGAGGATGCTAGCTCTTCCGGTGATGAGGAGATGACTGCTTCTTAGTGACTTGCCCTTTGTCATTCGTGACAAAAAGGGGAAGTAGTTTTGAGTATGAGAGTAGTCATGTACTTAGGAGGAGAGTTAGTATAGGCTTTTTTTTTATATGGGGAGTGTTTATACTTTGAGGGATGTAGTGAGGATTTATGAATATTTTCTTTTCTTTCTTTTTAAATACATTATCTTTTGTACATTGGTCTTGTGACCATTTAGTGATAGCAAACATTGTACGTATCTTTGATTTATATATAATGATGTTGTTATCATTTCACTTATCTCTCCATGTGTTGTTTCTTTTCTCTCTTTATACACATGTTTCTTATTTTTTTTGTATGCAATCTTATATTTCTAGTTCACACTAAGATGCATTGATGAGTTTTGTTTTAAGTGTTTCAAAAATACAGGTGTTAGGACATATGTGATTCACTTGTTAGGAACATATGTCAATATTTTATGTAATTGACTAATCCTTTGACAAAACGCACTTTACTTGTATTTGGGTAGATCTAGGATGTGTTTAATACTTCAAGAAACATGTTGTTCAAGTCTAGTATTAAAGCCATGAAGATTGGACCAAGAAACAAGTGAAGAAAAGCTGTTCATTAAAGCTGGACAGATAGCTCGACACCTGCGGACAAATAGCTCGACAGCTTCTCGACACCTCTCGATAACTTGTGGATCGATCAAGAAAGCTCCTGTCTCCTCGACAACTCCTCGATAGCTTCTCGATAGCTGTATCTGTCGAAGTTTAAATCTCGACACCTCCTCGACACCTCTCGATCGATCGAGGTTACGGGAATTCAGATTTTCAGATCTGATTTTCGGCCCATGCTGACATGTATATGTAGGGTTTCTTTTCTCACAATCCTAGACCTATATAAGGCTTATTTTAGAGGTCGTCACATAAGAGAATACAAGGAGAACATATGAAAAAGGTGATCGATGCCTTATTCTCTCTGAAAGAAGCTACTGCGTCTTTTGTGCCTTAGGGTTTTGTAACCAAGTGCTTCTTGATCTTCATTGTTGATGAAGTGAAGAACTTTGTAGCCAACATCTTCTTCTAGTTGGTGATTAAGTCGCATACTGGGATCCGCACAATTGGTTAGTCACGTACTGGGATTCGTGCATCAAAGGGTGACGTTCATATATTGAAGATTTCAAAGGTTCTGAGGTGGTAGAAGGTTTCTGCTGTGAGTTTATCTACGGGGATTGTAGAGTCTAGGGACAAAGATTTTGTACTAGATCTGAAACTCCTTTTCATTATAGTGGATTGCTTTTCGGGAAGGTTTCCCCCCAGGTTTTTTTTACTGTGAAACTAGTTTGTTTCATTGGTTTTCCTGGGTCATCATATCTTGTCTTATTTATTTTTCCGCTGCATTCATTATTGACATGATATTGATGTTTGTTTGTTTTAACAAGATTTATTCATAATAAACCTAATTAACAACTTGGGTTTAAAACTTGTTAATTCTATCAACCGGGGTCTAAATTTCCCAACAAGTGGTACAGAGCGAGTACACTCTGATTGGATTAATTTCCTGAGTGTGATCTTTGACCCCTGTTGTCATGAAAACTCTTGTTTGTTTTGATTTGCATGATCTTGTGTTGAATGATGATGATGATATTCAAGATGCCTATTGCAAGCTTTATAATTTTTGTATGAAATCTCTTGAATGTTGTACAAAATTAAAAGCTAAATTTAAAAAGGTCAAGCTTGAAAAAGATGATTTGATTGCAAAATTGGATGAAGCCAATAATTTGAATGAGAATTTTAAAAATCAAATTTCATCTTTGGTGGACAAAATTAAGAGTTTGGAAGAGCAACTAGTTGAATTTAAAACTAAAGTTGAAAAATTAACTAGTGCCAAACTTGTTGTTGAGCCTAACTCAAAAGAAAATGATTTTTATATTCCTCTATTTAAAAGGAATAATCAAGAGTTGAAGGCTAATATTGCTAGGATAGACAAAGGTAAACAATCTGATGTTAATACTGATGTTTCTAAACCTATGTCTAAAACTGCTCCTAGGTTGAATGATAAATCTGAATTTATCCCCATTTGTCATCATTGTCATATTGTTGGTCATATTAGGCCAAATTGTCCTAAGTTGAGGTCTCTGTCAACCTCTAAGGTTAGACCTCCTTCTGGAAAGCATAGTAGTTCTAAAACTCCTCATGTTTGTCACCATTGTGGTGTTTCTGGACACATTCGTCCTAATTGCTTTAAGTTGTATCCTCAAAAGCAATTGTCCAAATGGTCATAGGTTTCCTCTCAAGAACCTATACCTTTGTTTAGAGAGTTATTAAAAGTTTTGAACTTTTTAACTCAATTTCAGGAGAATTTTAATTCTTCTATGTCCTTTAGTAGACATACTAGGACATGTGTCTTTTCATCTTCAAGGCCAAAGACTCATGTTGTGTGGGTGAGAAAGGAGCCTAAGACTTAATTGTCTTTTCTATTGTCCTCTGCTTTAATTCTTTCTATCTAAAGTAGGACTCTCTTTGCTTGATTTCTTATCTGCTTTTGAAATCATACTTTCATGCATTTGCATATTTCTATCATGCCTTCATGCATATGCATCTTTCTTTCATGCTTTCATGTTGTTTATTTGTTTTTGTTTGGTTGTTTAGTTTTTATTTTGTTTTGTTTTCAAAATAAAAAATAAAAAGGAAAAATTAGAAAAATACAAAAACGGTGTGTGTTTTGTGTACATTGGTACTTATGTACCTTGGATGGCCATTGAAACAAAGTTTTCTAAATTTTGTATCTCTTATAGCTTAGATGAGCATCTCTATGCACAACTAAGAAAGTGAGCTTTGTGGCTCTTGTTTGTGATGAGTAAGATTAAGTTATCTCTTGTACTTAACACTCGTATCACTTTTTTTGACGGGAAGGATTAGAAAATCCTAAGAAAAAGGCATAAATAACCATCTCATCACTGTTGCCCATCAATCATAATATGACACCTGTATGCTTCGGCATAGCAAAAGTGCAGTGTCAATGACATTTGTGTGCTTCGGCATAGCAAAATTGGAATGTCAAATGCTTAACATAATTGAGTATTTCTTTTCTATCTCTTATGTGCCCATGCATAATTTGCTAAAATAAAAATATGCAAAGAAAAATAAAAAGCAAAAAGATCAAAAATGCTTTAAATATGATTACAAGCGTGTATTCTAGGAGATATGAGAGTTATAGGATGTACCTCGAAGGTGATAATCATCATCAAACAGTTATGATTGTGTGTAAGTTAAAGTGATTTTCTCATATCTCAAATTGTCATAACATGTTGACACATTTGCAATCTTGCAATGTTTTTCACACACAACACGCAATATTCTTTGCTACTCTTGATACATGTGCAGGTACAATGTGATTAGGCCATCACAAGGTTTTACATGTGTTAATGTATGCTCACTAAACTGTCTTGACTTGTTTTTGAAATATAAAATTGGTTAGACTTGTTTAGTGTGTGTGTGTGTTTTGGGATCTATGTGCTTAACATTTTTCTTGTTAAGAGATTTTTTTTTCACATGTTTTGCATCCTTCTATTATCTTGTCATTCATAGCATCTTGTTTCATTACATTCATGCATTTATATGGATTTCTTGTGCCCCTTGATCATCTCTGATCATCTCTGATCATCTTTATGTTTCTCGAGTGAAGCTTTCTAGCTTCTTGTATCCTTTGTCAATCATGACAAAAAGGGAGAGAAATTGTGATGTAGTTTCTTTTTTTAAGATTCTACATGTTAGGGGGAGAAATACATGTCTCTGTAAGGGGGAGTTGTGTTTCATCTTGTTAAGGGGAGTGCTTACCTCCTTCTTCTTGTACACCGGTCTTGTGACCATGTTTACATACATTGTGCTTATCTTTGATATATATATATATATATATATATATAATGATGATGATGTATGTCTTATTCACTTACCCTTACATGTGTTGTTTCTTTTCTCTCTTTATACACATGTTTCTTATACTTGTATGTAATCTATTATTTCTGTTTCACACAAAGATGGCTCGATGATTTTTGTTTAAAGTGTTTCAGAAATACAGGTTGTCAAAGTCTACTTGTCATAAACTCTCTTCTTGCAAAGTTTTTCAAGAGTTTGTGTTAGGATAGATTTTATTGTATTCAACAAGTGAATATGAGTTGAGTGATTTATGACTTTTCTCATATGTTCATTTGTTTGTTGTGGTTTTGTCACGGATTGCCAAAGGAGGAGATTGTTAAGACATATGTGATTCACTTATTAGGAACATATGTCAATATTTTATGTAATTGGCTAATCCTTTGACAAAACGCACTTTACTTGTATTTGGGTAGATCTAGGATGTGTTTAATACTTCAAGAAACATGTTGTTCAAGTCTAGTATTACAGCCATGAAGATTGGACCAAGAAACAAGTGAAGAAAAGCTGTTCATTAAAGCTGGACAGATAGCTCGACACCTGCGGACAGATAGCTCGACAGCTTCTCGACACCTCTCGATAGCTTGTGGATCAATCGAGAAAGCTCCTATCTCCTCGACAGCTCCTCGATAGCTTCTCAATAGCTGTATCTATCGAAGTTTAAATCTCGACACCTCCTCGACACCTCCCGATAGATCGAGGTTACGGGAATTCAGATTTTCAGATCTGATTTTCGACCCATGCTGACATGTATATGTAGAGTTTCTTTTCTCACAACCCTAGACCTATATAAGACTAATTTTAGAGGCCATCACATAAGAGAATACAAGGAGAACATATGAAAAAGGTGACTGATGCCTTATTCTCTCTAAAAGAAGCTACTGCGTCTTTTGCGCCTTAGGATTTTGTAACCAAGTGATTCTTGATCTTCATTGTTGATGAAGTGAAGAACTTTGCAGCCAATATCTTCTTCTAGTTGGTGATTAAGTCGCATACTGGGATTCGTGCATCAAAGGGTGGCGTTCATATATTGAAGAATTTAGAGGTTCTGAGGCGGTAGAAGGTTTCTGCTGTGAGTTCATCTACGGGGATTGTAGAGTCTAGGGACAAAGGTTTTGTACTAGATCCAAAACTCCTTTTCATTATAGTGGATTTCTTTTCAGGAAGGTTTCTCCCCAGGTTTTTTTTACTGTGAAACTAGTTTGTTTCATTGGTTTTCCTAAGTCATCATAGCTTGTCTTATTTATTTTTCCGCTGCATTCATTATTGACATGATATTGATGTTTGTTTGTTTTAACAAGATTTATTCATAATAAACCTAATTAACAACTTGGGTTTAAAACTTGTTAATTCTATCAACCGGGGTCTAAATTTCCCAACAACAAGTTATCAAAATCTATCATGCCATGAACTCTCTTCTTACAAAGTTTTTCGAGAGTTTGTGTTAGGATTAGATTTTATTGTATTCAACAAGTGAGTATAAGTTGAGTGATTTATAACTTCTCTCATATTTCATTTGTTTGTTATGGTTTTGTCACGGATTTCCAAAGGGGGAGATTGTTAGGACATATGTGGAACATGTTTTGGATATATGTCATTTAGAATTGGCTAATCCTTTGACAAAATGCACTTTACTTGTTATTGGGTAGATCTAGGATGTGTTTAATACTTCAAGGAATAAGAGTTCAAGTCTAGTATTGAAGCCATGCAAATCTGTTCAAGAATCAAGTAAAGAAGTGTTGTTCATTAAAGCTCGACAGATAGCTTGACAAATGTATCTCTCGAGATTTAATATGTGATTCTCGACAGCTCTCAACAGAAGCTATATCTATTGAGAATTACAAAATTCAGATTTCTAGATTTTTTTTTCACGCATATCCTAGTTATTTGTTTAGAGTTTCTTTTCTCACAACCCTAGACATATATAAGGATTATTTTAAGAGCCGTCTCACTTGATGCAAAGGTTGTTGCAATTGTTGTTGCACTCGCATTGTAACCGGAGACAAAAATTGCCCTAGTTCATCTTTCTCTTGAAGAAGCTACTGCGTCTGTGCACCAAGGGTTTTGTAACTAAGGAGCTTCTTGATCTTCATCGTGTGGATGAACTGAAGAACGTTGTAGCCAATATCCTTCTTAAGTTGGTGTGTTAGTCACGTACTAGGATCCATGCATCATTGGTTAGTCACGTACTGGGAGGTGTGCATTGAAAGGAGAGATTGTCACTACATTAAAAGTCCAATTGGGTATTGGGGTAAGGGTTCAACTGTAGGTTGGTATAAGGTACTGGGATTCCTTTATTTGTAACTGCTTGTTTTGATAATAGTGGATTCTCGAGAGTGGTGACTTTAAATTCACCCGGTGTGGTTTTGCCTCGATGGTTTTCCCCATTCGTAAACAAATCACCCGTGTCAAATTTAATTTCCATTGCATTTAGTTATTTGGTGATTTGTTTGTGCTACCACACGTATCGCATGTTAATTGATTTAATTAAATCACTTGGATAATTAATTGGTTAATTTACCTAAGGGGTCAATACATTCTTGGCCTATCACGTAAGATTAAATATTTTCGTTAACTCTTTATCTTCCATATTAACTCTCGTATCTTTACATTCATATTGTAATATAAATCCATTTTAATTAATTAATATTAAAATGTTCCAATAGAAGACATGAAATTTTGTTCGATATGGGTTGCTTTCCAAAGAAGGTGATGATTATGAGAGAGCATTCAGAGTCATTGAGCTGGAGCTCGCATTTCTTTATGATCTCTTTTACATAACATGTCCCGTCTTCTTTGCCAATGGATTTCCATGGTTAAGACATCTTGAACTCATTATTGTCATAATTGGTAGTTGTCTTGTACCATACATTCGAAGTTCAAATAATCGAGAACCAAACAAAGATTTGAACCCTAGGACACAAGTACACGAGGCTTTTGTTTCTCTTGTTGGAAAAATAATAGTGAATAAACAAGTTTGATACAACAAACAATATCCCAAATAATTAGCAAGAATGTAAATAAGCAATAATAATATAAATTTAAGTAAAATTAGGAACAATCTTACAGTGCAATAGAATCACGCAAAGAGCGTTGTCCTTAAAGGTTGATTCGTGCCACCCAAAGTAAAACTTGGTACGATTGGTTCTTTTGGCCAAACAACCCCCCAGTATTAGACTATATCATCGACCTTTGTGATGTACGCACTTCCACTCACAAAAGGTTTAAGAACAACCCTCTATTGCCTTTCCTTAGAACAAATATTCTTATAGAAAAAATATGTGGGAGAGAAAGATAGTAGACTTGTGTATATCTAAAATATAGAGTAGTAAAAAAGATCCTTTAGAAAATGTGTTATGATGAGTATTATATAGGCTACTTATAAAGATAATAGTCTATAGTTATTGGTTACTAATAACCCTTAAAAGCTTAACGGCTATATTATCAATTATTGCCTAACGGCTATTTTTCTCATAATTGCCCAACGGCTATTTTTCTCATAAATTTCCAATGGCTAGAAAATAAATAAGAATAAAAGTGTTTGAAATACACACCCACACCAACATCTCTGATAGGTATACTTATAGTTGCTATGCTTTTCATGGAAGTCGTGCAAATATTTGTTATCAACTTCTCCGATTGGGCTAAGGTACAGTGTCTTAGCTATTATGCTAGAAAACCCTCGTGGCAGAATAATAAATGCGTAGAGAGCATCATGATACAAGTCATATGCCATAGGAAACCATTAAAACCTTGGGATAGAAAACTTGGCCAATATTCTCTTCTTGAATCTTTTAATTATAACCCTTGCGTATTGCTCTACAATTGTTGGACCTCTGCCTATATAGATAAGCAGAGAAAAGGTCAAAAACAATGAGCTCAAAAAGCATTGCCTGTGGAAGTGAAGATAGCAATTATTCATTCAATAAAGGCCAATGGCCAGCAATTGACAAATGGGGTAGCTTCTCTGTAGCAAAATGGGGTTGAGAATGAACTCTCTTGGGCATGTAGACTTTAGACACATATGCACTTTATCATGGTATGGCATATAACTACCAGTCTTTGTGAGCTCAATTTATCGTCACAAGTATATGCACTAAATACTGTGCCTATTTGGTGGCTTTTGCTCCAAGACTTTTACCTGATTATTCATATCCTACATAAATTATTTTTGATAAGGTAGTTGAAGAATCCAGGTATAAACTCAAGGGATCCAACAATAGTGATAGGGCAAAAATGTATTGACCCCTTGCAAATTAATTAATTACCCAAGCTAATTAATTAGGTTTAATTACATGCAATGGCGTGGTAGCACAAAAAAATCACCAACTTAACTAAATGCAGCGGAAATTAAATTTGACACGGTGATTTGTTTATGAATGGGGAAAACCTCCAAGGCAAAAACCCTACTGGGTGATTTTCAGGTCACCACTCCCAAGAATCCACTATTATCAATAACAAGCGGTTACAAGTATAAGTAATCTTACCAAATCCTTTGGCCTATCCCGAAATACCAACCTACAGTTGAACCCTTACCCTAATACCCAATTGGACTTGTACTGTAGTGGCAATCTTCTAGTTCAATGCACGAATCCCAATACGTAACTAACCAATGATGCATGGATCCAAGTACGTGACTGACACTGGCAACTTGAAAAAGATGTTGGCTGCAAAGTTCTTCAGTTCATCAACAATAAAGATCAGGAAGCTCATTGGTTACAAAACCCAATGGCGCAAAGACGCAGTCGCTTCTTTTTGAGAGAACAAGGCACTAGGTCACTTTTTGCATGTGCGACGGCCTTTAAAATAATCCTTATATATGTCTAGGGTTGTAAGAAAAGAAACCCTATACAAATATATAAGCATGGGCCGAAAATCAGATCTGGAATTTATGATTTCGTAAGTCTCGACAGAAATAGCTTGTGTCGAGCTTTAACTTTAAATCTCGATAGAAGTCTTTCTGTTGAGATTGCTGTCGAGCTTTAATGAACAGCTCTTCTTCACTTGTTTCTTGGTCAAATCTTCATGGCTTTAACACTTGACTTGAACAACATGTTTCTTGAAGTCTTAAACTCATCCTAGATCTACCCAATTACAAGTAAAGTGCATTTTTTCAAAGGATTAGCCAATTACATAAAATATGTCCCTAACAATCTCCCCCTTTGGCAATCCGTAACAAAACCACAACAAAACAAATAATCATGAGAGAAATCTTAAATCACTAAACTCATAACCACTTGTTGTATTACAAAGTAAATCTATCCCCACTACAAACTCTTGAAAAACTTTGTAAGAAGAGAGTTCATGGCAAGATAGACTTTCATAACTTGTCTTTTTGAAACACTTAAACAAAACTCATCAAGGCATCATGTGTGAAACAGAAATAAGGATTGCGTACATAAAGAAACATGTGTATAAAGATAGAAAATAAACAACACATGTAGAGGTAGGTGTAGAAAAACATACATCATCATCATATATGAAAATAAAGTACAATGTATGTAAATAAATGGTCACAAGACCGAAGGTACAGGAGGCTAATGTAACTAAAAGAAGGAAAAGTACACATAAACCTCACTACATCCCTTAATGCTATATACACTCCCCCTAACAAAATATCCTATACTAATTCTCCCCCTAAGTACAAGACTACTCTTAAAAACCCAAAACTACTCTCCCTTTTTGTCATGAATGACAAAGGGCAAGTCACTGAGAGGTTGTCATCTTGTCATCACCGGAAGAGTCAGCATCATCCTCATCATCAAGAGAGACCTTCAGAGAAGGAGAGGGAGAAGGAGCAAGACCAGCCATGCGAGCCTGTTAACGAGCAATGCATCCTACTCTAGTGTTCATTTGACACATCTCATCAGTAAGAGTGTCCAAACGACCACTAAAGTCAGCCTGCATCCGCTGAAGCTGCTCCATAATGGCCTCGAGGGTCACACCACCATCCATGGAGGAAGAAGGAGAGGAAGAGGACGGAGCCGAAGAGGGTGAAGCTGCAGGAGCAGCAGGATCGGTCTTCTCTACTCGTGGCCGCTTTGACTGAAGCTGAGCCTCACTCTGCCGAATAGAACCAGTGCTGATGGCACCTATGATGGTGAAAAAAGGAGAGTGAGGAATAGGAATGGAGAAGTGTTGAAGGGTCCGCATAATAGCCGAAGGAAAGATGAGCTTATCACGGGTAGTAGTGTCCTGATACACATCTATGATAGATGAAGTGAGAGGGAAAGTCAATGGTAAGATCCTCCATCAAAGAAAGAAGAAAATGAGCACGAAGCTTAGTGATGGAGTTATAGTGAGACAATGGTGTGAGAGTGAATGTCATTACCATGTTAAGGAATCTTGGGCTTTTTGCAAAACCCAAGCACAGGGTATTGAGCTTACCACCCCAAACAAAAGGAGTCCCAAAGAAAAGGGAGATGAGTTCGTCTATAGACACATTCTGGAGACGATCACAGCTAGGGTAGTCAAGATGCGCTACCCTAGGGACTCGTAGTACCTCAACAACAAGATCTGAGGTAACTACAATACGTGTACCACTGAATCGTGTAGCAAACTGAGGCATAAAGGTATTGATGCCGTGTATGTTGGAGAAGAACTCCAGTATAAACACAATGGACAATGCACGGGTCTCTCACATAGAGATTCCAATCCCCGAGTCCGAATGACATCGGGTAGCGTAGTGTCAGAGAAATCCAACAGAATGACCTAGTATTTCGGATGAACGCCACGGGCCTGGAAGTTCTCAAAGAAGTCCATTTTGGCCTTCTCATCATGGAACCAGATGTGAAATGGAACAAAAGGAAGAGACGAAGAGGATGACCCGGAACCTTGAAGAGGGTTCTGAGCTGGAATGGATTTTCTCTGTTTGGGTGCCATAGAGAGGTTCTATTCGAGAGAGAGAGAGAGAAGACAGAACAGAAACACAATCTCAGACCATAAAAAGAGAAAAAGAGAAGTACTGCATAGAAAGTGCATGAACATGTGACATGAAAAAATAAAGGCATCATGGGGAACACCCAATCTAAACCTAGCAGCACTCAACAATAGTAATCAATCACACACATCTAGAGAATGCATGAAACATTGTTATAAAGCATTTAGAGTGTGATAGGCCAAGAATGTATTGACCCCTTGTGATGAATTAACTAATTAATTAGCCAAGTTAATTAATTAATTCAATTAGCATGCAATACGCGCGGTAGCACAAACAAATCACCAACTAAGTTAAAGTGCAGCAGAAAATAAATTGACACGGTGATTTGTTTACGAATGGGGAAAACTACCGAGGCAAAACCCCACCGAGTGAATTTAAGGTCACCACTTTCGAGAATCCACTATTATCAAAACAAGTGGTTACAAGTAAAGGAATCCCAGTACCTTTTACCAACGTACAGTTAAACCCTTACCTCAATACCCAATTGGACTTGTTCTGTAGTGACAATCTCTCCTTTTAATGCACGGCTCCCAGTACGTGACTAACCAATTCAATGCACGGATCCCAGTACGTGACTAACTCTGCAGCAACCCTTTGATTGTTGTGGTTGATTTGCAGCAGCTTTACATAGAAACACCAATAAGATCTTCAATGATGGTGTGAGAGACTTTGCTTGGTTATAGAACCCAAAGGCGTACAACAAGAACTCTCTCTTCTATAGGAGAAGGCTAGGGTTTCAAAAAGAAAACCTTATGAAGCTCTCTAGGGTTAGAGTTTTTCTTTTTCCACCTCCTTTAAATAGGAGCTTAATAAGCTCTCCTATTCCAAATAGGTTTACACAAACCTTAGACTTTCCTAGTCCAATAAGGATTATACAAACCCACAAACCTTGGGTTTTCCTAGTCCTATAAGGATTATACGAATCCATAAACAAATAACCTTTTAGAATAAAAACGTTGCTGGCTATAGTCTGAATCCCGTAAGCTCGATAGATTGAGACATGTGTCGAGCTTTAATGAATCTCGACAGATCGAGCTTCTGTCGATAAGGTATTGAGACTTATAGATTGCACTTTTCTTGAGCAGTTCTTGAGTAATCTTCATGTCTTCAATTTAACCACTTATAATGATTATCTTGAACCTTCTTAGATTTACCCAAATACAAGTAAAGTGCGTTTTGTCAAAGGACAAAGGATATGCCAATTGCATAAAATTATGTCCTTAACAATCTCCCCCTTTGGCAATCTGTGACAAAACCACAAGAGTACATTGAATGTCCTAGAATACATTCTACTCAAGATTATAGAACAAATAAGCTTAGTCTAAAAGATCCGAACCTTGGAAGTTGCTACAAGAAGAAGGTTCAGAATCTTAACTTGGCTTTAACTTGTCTTTCCTGAAAGGCACTTAAAAAAAACAAATCAAGGTACCATGTGGAAAATAATGACAAGTTAAATAAACAAGAAATATGTGTATAAAGAGAGAAAAGAAACAACACATGTGAGATAAAGAGTGAAACACATACATCATCATCAAATATAAAAACAACACATGATGTATGTAAATGGTTACAAAACCAAGAGATACATAACACAAAATATCAATATCAAAGTGTAACAAACTAACTCTCTCCCTAAGTTAGTTACATCAAAAACTTTCTTCTCTTTAACATGAAGTTCTCCCCCTAAATCTATTGCTCACCCTGAGGAAAGACATTCAATTCTCAAATTTCTCCCCCTTTTTGACACGATTGCTAAAGGGCATAAAAAGCCAAAAGACTTTACCTGAGACAGACAGAAAACTGAAATAAAGGGAACGAGGAGAACAAGGAACCATAGACCTACAAGAAAAAGAAAAACAAGATGCTATTGACACAAAGGAAAAAAATGCAAAACAAAGAAAAATGAAATGCATGCAAAGGTATCTCAATCAATCGAGGAGGTGTCGAGAATCTATCGAGAAGAACTCCATAAACCTCGATGGATTGAGATTCCGTTAAGATTTTTTGAGACAAGAAGAAAGAAGGGCTACAGAGGTGTCCAGAAGCTATCGAGATTGCTTAAAAACAATTTTTCAAGGAAGAGAAAAACACAGACATGAATGCAATCAAACATGCTACTCAATCAAGGATCCAAACAACATTTTAAGCTCTCAAAAAAATCTCTCAATCAAGAAAAATGTTAAGCAATTAGATCCAAACACACACACACACACACACACACACACACACACACACACACACACACACACACATACACTAAACAAGTCTAACCGATTTTATATTTCAAAAACAAGTTAAGACAGTTTAATGAGCATATATTAACACATGTATTCCTTGTGATGGCCAAATCACATTGTACCTGCACATGTATCAAAAGAAGCAAAGAATATTGCGTGTTGTGTGTGAAAAATATTGTAAGATTGCATAAGTGTCTACATGTTATGACGATTTGAGATATGAGAAAATCACTTCAACTTACACACAATCATAATTGTTTGATGGGGACTATCACCTTTGAGGTACATCCTATAACTCCCACATCTCCTAGAAGACATGCTTGCAATCATATATAAGCATTTTGATTCTTTTTGCTTTTATTTTTCTTTTAAGCAAACCATGCATGAGCATATAAGAGATAGAAAAGAAATACCCAATAATGTTAAGCATTTGACATTCCACTTTTGCTATGCCGAAGCATACAAATGTCATTTCATGATTGGCGGGCAACAGTGGTGAGATGGTTATTTATGCCTTTCTCTTAGGATTTTCTAGTCCTTCCCATCAAAAAGAGTGATACAAGTGTTAAGCACAAGAGATTACTTAACCTTACTCATCACAAACACGAGTCACAAAGCTCACTTGCTTAGTTGTGCATAGAGATGCTCATCTAAGCTACAAAAGATACAAAGTTTAGAAAAATTTGTTTCAATGGCCATCCAAGGTACGCAAGTACCAATTGTATACAAAACACACATTGTTTTTGTATTTTTTCTGATTTTTCAAAATTTTTTTTAATGAAAAACAAAATAAAAAAAAACTGAAAAAAAAAAACAAAAAAAAACATGTTAAACAAAGAAAAGCATAAAACTAGATGCAAATGCATGAAAGCATGATTCCAAAAATAGATAAGAATCACATAAGAGAGTCCTACTTTAGATAGAAAGAATTAAAGCAAAGGACAAACAGAAAGACAATTAAGTATTAGGATCCTTTATCACCCACACAGCACGAGTCGTTGGCCGTGAAGATGAAAATGCACGTGTTCGAGTATGACTACAAAAGGACATAGAGGAATTAGAATTCCCTTGAAATTGAGTCAAAAAGCTCAAAGCTTTTAATAACTCACCAAGAATTGGTATAGAGTCTTTAGACAAAGGATGAGACCTATTTGACACTCACTTATGAGGAAACAACTTGAAACAATTAGGACGAGTGTGACCAGAAACACCACAATGGTGACAAACATGAGTAGTTTTCGAACTACTATGCTTCCTAGAAGGAGGTCTAACCTTAGAGGTTGACAAATACCTTAATTTTGGACAATTTGGCCTAATATGACCAACAATATGACAATGATGACAAGTGAGAACAAATTCAGAATTTTTATTCTTCCTAGAAGGAGTTTTAGACATAGGTTTAGAAACTTCAGCATTAACATCAGAATTTTTACCTTTGTCTATCCTAGTAATATTAGCCTTCAACTCTTCATTATTCCTTTTAAATGGAGGAATATAAAAATCTTTTTCTTTTGAGTTAGGCTCAACAACAAGTTTGGCACTAGTTAATTTTTCAATTTTAGTTTTAGATTCAACTAGTTTCTCTTCCAAACTCTTAATTTTGTCCACCTAAGATGAAATTTGATTTTTAAATTTTTCATTCAAATTTTGGCTTCATCCAATTTTGCAATCAAATCATCTTTTTCAAGTTTGACCTTTTTAAATTTAGCTTTTAACTTTGTAGAACTTTTAAGAGATCTCATACAAAAATTATAAAGCTTACAATAGGCATCTTGAATATCATCATCATCATTCAACACAAGATCATGCAAATCAAAACAATCAAGAGTTTCCATGACAACAAGGGTCAATGGATCACACAAGAAAGATTAAAACCTAATCAGAGTGTGCCTGCTCTGATACCACTTGATAGGCCAAGAATGTATTTACCCCTTATGATGAATTAACCAATTAATTAGCCAAGTTAATTAATTAATTCAATTAGCATGCAATACGCGTGGTAGCTTAAACAAATTACCAACTAAGTTAAAGTGCAATGGAAAATAAATTGACACGGTGATTTGTTTACGAATGGGGAAAACTACTGAGGCAAAACCCCATCGGGTGAATTTAAGGTCACCACTTCTGAGAATCCACTATTATCAAAACAAGCGGTTAGAAGTAAAGGAATCCTAGTACCTTATACTAACCTATAATTGAACTCTTACCCTAATACCGAATTGGACTTGTTCTATAGTGACAATCTCTCCTTTTAATGCACGGCTCCCAGTACGTGACTAACCAATTCGATGCACGGATCCCAGTACTTGACTAGCTCCACAGCAACCCTTTGATTGTTGTAGTTGATTTGCAGCAGCTTCACATAGAAACACCAATAAGATCTTCAATGATGGTGTGAGAGACTTTACTTGGTTATAGAACCCAAAGGCGTACAAGAAACGCAGCAAGAACTCTCTCTTCTATAGGAGGAGGCTAGGGTTTCAAAAAGAAAACCTTATGAAGCTCTCTAGGGTTAGGGTTTTTCTTTTTCCATCTCCTTTAAATAGGAGCTTAATAGGCTCTCCTATTCCAAATAGGTTTACACAAACCTTGGGCTTTCCTAGTCCAATAAGGATTATACAAACCCACAAACCTTGGGTTTTCCTAGTCCTATAAGGATTATACAAACCCATAAACAAATAGCCTTTTAGAATAAAAATGTTGCTGGTTATAGTCTGAATCCCGTAAGCTCGATAGATCGAGACATGTGTCGAGCTTTAATGAATCTCGATAGATCGAGCTTCTGTTGATAAGGTATCGAGACCTATAGATTGCACTTTTCTTGAGTAATCTTCATGTCTTCAATTTAACCACTTGTAATGATCATCTTGAATCTTCTTAGATTTATCCAAATACAAGTAAAGTGCGTTTTGTGAAAGGATATGCCAATTTCATAAAATTATGTCCTTAACAGAGTGCAATGCATGAGCATGTGATATCAATTTCACAAACCCCAACCAATCAATTTCACAAAACAAACCCCAAAAACCCCAAAAATATAGCAAAAAACCAAAACCTAGGTTTAAAATGCATGAATGCATGTAAAAGAAGGGATTTAGGATGCTTACCAAGTGATTTGAGCTTGATGTAGGCCGAAAATCACGTGGGTGAGGAGATTTGAGTGTTAGAAAAGTGTTTGGATCGAGAGAGAAAGAAAATCTATCGAGGAAGAGATGAGAGAATGAAAAATGAAATCGCGCCTCAACCTTAAATAGAAAATGCAGCTCGATGGATCGAGGTTTCTATCGAGAATCTGTCGAGCTTTAAATCTTGACAGAAATGAATCTGTCGAGGTGCTATCGAGAATCTGTCAACGGTAAAAAGAGTGTCTCAATGGATCGAGAAACTATTGAGCAGACAGAGAGCACAGAAATTTGGCAAGATGGATCGAAGAAGCTATCGAGAATGTGTCTTGTAAGAACCCAGAAATCTCGATGGATCGAGAAGCTGTCGAGATTCTATCGAGAAGAAACCTAGAAATCTTGATGGATTGAGAAGTTATCGAGATGCTATCAAGAAGGTAGAGAGCGCAGGAAAATTCCTCGATGGATTAAGAATCTGTCAAGGATCTATCGAGAAAGGAGAAAGGAAAGCTCGATAGAAAGGAATCTGTCGAGGAGCTGTCGAGCTTGAAGAAAAGAAATTTTTCAAGGAGGAAAAACACAAAGAGATAAATGCAACAAGCAAGCTACTTAACCAGAGATCCTAAGCAATATATTAAGCTCTCAAAACATCTCTCAACATATATGCAAAGCATACATAGATCCAAAAACACACAAATGCACACACACACACTAAACAGTCTAACCAATTTTATATTTCAAAAACGAGTTAAGACAATTTGGTGAGCATATATTAACACATATATTCCTTGTGATGGCCAAATCATATTGTACCTGCACATGTATCAAAAGTAGCAAAGAGTTTGCGTGTTGTGTGTGAAACATAGCAAGAGTGCATAAATGTCTCAGGTTATAATAATATGAGACTAGAGAAAAATCAAGTACACTCACACACAATCATAACTGTTTGATGGGGACTATCACCTTCGAGGTACATCCTATAACTCCCACATCTCCTAGAAACACGCTTACAATCATTTTAAAAGCATTTTGATTCTTTTTGCTTTTATTTTCTTTGCATATTCTTCTATTGAGCATGGCATGCATGGGCATATAAAAGAGAGAAAAGAAAATACCCAATTATGTAAGCTTAAACATCCTAATTTTGCTATGCCGAAGCATACAGATGTTATACATAATTGGCGGGCTTTAGTGGTGAGATTATTATTTATGCATTTCTCTTAGGATTTTCTAGTCCTTCCTGTCAAAAAGAGTGATATAAATATGAGATATAAGAGACAATCTTAATCGTACTCATCACAAACACGAGCCACAAAGCTCACTTGCTTAGTTGTGCATTGAGATGCTCATCTAAGCTACAAGAGATACAAAGTTTAGAAAATTTTGTTTCAATGGCCATCCAAGGTACATAAGTACCAATATACACAAATACACACTGTTTTTGTATTTTTTTTAAAATTTTAATATAAAACAAAATAAAACAAAACTGAAAACAAACAGACAAAAACATATTTTAAAAAAAACACACAAAGCATAAAGACTAGACTGACTAAAAAACAACTAGAAAGCAAAACAAACAAGTTATGCGAGAAAGAAAGAGAGAAAGTGACTAAATCACTTGGAGCTTTTTTTCCTTCCACACTTTGGATTTTGAGGAAGGACCTTCATTTGTGTGAACCTTTGATCCTGAGGGGAGGCGGAAGAATTGAATCCATTAAGGTTTGATAGAAACATAATGGCTTTAAGAAAGTCTCCCAGAGGAGCCAGAGAGGATGGAAACTAATTCTAATTTCCTGATGAGAGCATACCATTGCTTTGTTGAGTGGCTAACCACTTATAGCAGTTTGGACAAGTATGCCCTGATGCTCTGCAGTGATGACAGAAATGCGGCTTCTTTTGTTGAGACTTTTTATTATTGTCTTTCTTAGTCCTAGGGTTCCTAGTCTCTTTCTTTTCAATCTTAGGGGGTGCTCCTAGAATAAATTTTCCCTTGTCTATGTTCTCACTAGCTATTTCAGTTTTAGTGTCAACATTCTCAGTAATATCATCATTAGCAGGTGAGACAAACACAGTTTTACTAGAAGAGGCAATATTAGGAGATATAGATGTTAGGTTCTAAGACTTTAGCACCTAAATGTATTAGAACTTCAATGTGTAATGTTGACAAACCATGATCAAAACTTAGAGTTTAGATTTAGACTGCTCAAAGTGTGTTTATGTGTAAAGTTGGAATCAAGTAATTGTAGAAAATTACTATTCAATTTCTGAAAGGCTCGATCGATTGAAAATTAGACTCGATCGATCGAACCTCGTGTAGAATGTTTTTCTGCAAAATTTTCCAACTCAGCCCAAGCCCATATGACATGTGGGGTTTTATGTTTTGCCTTAAGTATAAAAGGAAAAACCCCAGCCACATTTTTAGGCTGGTTGATATGCTGTGTGTGTAAATCTCTTGTGAGATCTAAAGGTGTTTGCCTTCATACACACTTAGGGTTATTAAGATCAAGATTGATGTCGAGAGCTTGGTGATCTCCTTAGTTGCTGTTTCAAGAGCTTAAAGAAAAACACAAGTGGGAGTACTTGTGGTTGTTATGGATCAATGAAAGAAGTAGTCCATGGACTCGGAGCTGTCACGTGGTCGTGGTAGTAAGTTTTTTACTAGAGGTAGCAATAGGATGTTAGTGGTCTAAGTCGCTATCGTATAAATTTCAATTCTTTCATAGTGGATCTGTTTTACCTTGAGGATAGCTAGGTTAAATCCTCCCTAGGTTTTTTATCGGTTTGGTTTTCTTGGGTTATCATATCGTTGTGTTCTTTATTTTCCGCATTGTTTACATGATATGATTTACTTGTGTTAACCTAGATTTGAATAATTTACCTAAGTAATCACTTGGCTAAATAACTAGGTTAAACAACTTGTGTTTTAAAGGGTCTAAAAACGTACAAGTGGTATCAGAGTGGGTAGCTCTTTTGTTTTAGATCTTTTGATCTAAGAGCTGATCCATGATCCTTGTTATCATGGAAAATTTTAAGTGTCTTACTATTTTTGATTGTGATGATTTGAATAAAAAAGACACCGTTGTTTTTGTTGATCTTATTGATGCTTGTGAAACTCTTCGTATGGAATTATTGAAATCTATGAAAATTGCTAAGAAATTCAAGGAAGAGTTAAAATTGGCTAATCTTGAAAAATAGGAATTGGTTGTTAAATTAGATGAATCTAATGAAAAGAATGAATTTTTGAGAAATCAAATTTCCTCTGAAGATGAGAAAATGAAAAGCTTGGAACAAGAGTTAGTTGAATCTAAAGCTAAAATTGAAAATTTGACTAGTACCAAACCTGTTGTTGATAGCAGAAGTGTTTCTATTTCTCTTAAACCTAAAACTGAGAAATTTTATATCCCTCATTTCAAGAGGAATAATAAAGAAAAGGCTTATTTTGCTAGGTTAGACAAAGGTAAAAGTTCTGATGTAGACGCTGAAGTTTCTAAACCTAAGTCTAAACCTAATGTTAGAGAGCATAATAAATCTGTTTTTGTGCCTACTTGTCACCTTTGTGGTGTAGTTGGTCATATTAGACCAAATTGTTCTTTGTTGAGGCAAAAACCAAAACCTGAGACTAGATTTGTTGTTAGGAATATTGATGTTCCTAAATTTGTTCCTGTTTGTCACTTTTGTGGTGTCTCCGATCACATTTGTCCTAATCGTCATAAATTGAAATTTAAAAATTCTGTGTTTCAGTCTAGGATATGTGATGATATTTCTCTTGCCATAAGTCCATATAAATTGTTTCATATTCTTTTGAAAAATTTGAGCTTGTTGGCTTGTGAAAAGAATTTGCAGGATTTCAGTATTTCTCAGAAAATTGGTGTAATCCCTCAAACACACTCTGTTTCTCATGGATTTTCACCTACAAAGCCGAAGACTCATGCTATATGGGTGAGAAAAGATTCTCTAAGGTGAGTGTTGCTGACTTGTACCTGATTTAATTCTTTCAATTATTTGTGGACATGTTTATTTTTAGTTTTTGATTGTTTTATTTTCTTAGGTTGTTTTGATTATTCAAAAATTCAAAAAAATTGAGAAATTTTCAAAAAGATAAAAATATTTTATTTTGTGTCTAGATTTATTTTTCTTAAGGATTACATGAATTATGATATCTCTCTCTTGATTTAGAACATGCTTGACATTGTGGAGAAACTTGAATAGTATGTGTTATATAAGTGCTAAGCTATTTATGATTTTGTATGAGTATGTACCAGTTTGTACATGTACTCATGAGTTAATTAAGAAATTGATATTTCTTGTTTGTGTACCCTCCATAGTTTAGTTAAGCATTGTCATGCATTGCATTTACATTTTTAATCATTTAGCATAATGTGTGCTTTTAGTTTTGGTCATAAATTTTTTTTTTTTTTAAACCAAAAAGATTTTTTATGTGTTTTGTATTACACATCATGGTTTTGTAGTTGAGGTTGGCCATATTATCTTCACATATCATGTTTATGTACCTTGTTTAGCTTGGATGAGATTATTTTATTGCACTTTGCTAGTTGTAGCTTTGTAGTGCATGTTGTGTGGGAGTTGTTTATAGTTTTTGATCACTTGATCTTGAAGTCACATGCTTTTGATTGTTGGACTTGAACTTAATGAGAAAGGCATAAATAACCATCTCACCACTGTTTACTAGCCAATCATGAACACCTTAGTGCATATCATAAGATTTTGTGCTCAAGAAAGTGTAGCACATGCACAAAAAGAACATAAGGTGTAGCCTTGGATTAATGCTAAAATTGGTGTGTACATTATTGAGCTATAATTAATTCACAATGAAATAAAATTGGTATGTACATTATCTTGGCTATTCTAATAATTTTCAAATGAAATAAAATTGGTGTGTACATTATGAGGCAAAACAAGAAATTTACATGATTGCAAGCTTGTTTTCTAGGAGATGTGAGAGTTGTATGATGTAACTCTTTAGGTGATAGTCTCTTTCAAACTTATGTGATGAATTTTGTAGAAATTGTAATTGATTACTATCTACATATCACCTCACATGTATCTCGAACTATTGCTAGTTGCACACACTACACAAGTTATTCTTTGCTAAACTTAGTACATTATATTGTGTGTGATCTTGTTGTGGCCATCCAAGATTGAAAGTTCCTTGATTTTAATGCAAAATGTGTTTAATATTTGAGCTTTGAGGACAAATTGATTGAAAATCTTGTTTTTGGAAGATCTGGGTTGAATTCAAGTGTTTTTGAAAAACTTTTCATCTCATACTCATACATTCTATTCATAAAACATTGTTCTTTGAGGAGTTTCTACATTAAAAAGCTCTATTTTTCAAAAAATTGATTTTTCCAGATTTTCGATAGATCAAATCTGTTTCTCGATCGATTGAAATTGTGATAAAAATTTTGGTTACAATCTGCCTGGCTCGATCGCTGCTCGATTGATGCTGGATCAATCGAATCTAATTTTCGACCGATCGAAAATCGGTCAGTGAGTTTTTAAAAAGGTTTTCCTCTCAAGTGTTCATCACACTGTTCATACCTTTTTCAAAATTTCTTTGATTACTCTTGCTCGACCGATCCAATCCCAACATTTTTTGTCATTTTCTTCCTAAATTTTCTCACGGTTTTTGTCTTCTTATGCCGGTAAGACCTTTTTACCCCTTCTTTTTCATTTTTTTTTTCACATATTTCATGCATTTTATGTGAAATTTTTAGACCTATAGGAATTTGGGGTTTTTGATTTTTGAGTTGTTTTCTTTAAAAATTGATCACTAGGTTTTTGTCACGGATTGCCAAAGGGGGAGTTTGTTAGGTTCTAAGACTTTAGGATCTAAATGTATTAGAACTTCAATGTGTAATGTTGGCAAACAATGATCAAAACTTAGAGTCTAGATTTAGGCTGCTCAAAGTGTGTTTATGTGTAAAGTTGGAGTCAAGTAATTGCAGAAAATAACTGTTCAATTTCTGCAAGGCTCGATCGATTGAAAATTAGACTCGATCAATTGAACCTCGTGCAGAATGTTTTTCTGCAAAATTTTCCAACTCAGCCCAAGCCCATATGACGTGTAGGGTTTTATGTTTTGCCTTAAGTATAAAAGGAAAAACCCTAGCCACATTTTTAGGTTGGTTGATATGCTATTTGTGTGAATCTTTTGTGAGATCTAGAGGTGTTTGCCTTTATACACACTTAGGGTTATCAAGATCAAGATTGATGTCGAGAGCTTGGTGATCTCCTCAGTTGCTGTTTCAAGAGCTTAAAGAAAAACACAAGTGGGAGTACTTGTGGTTGCTGTGGATTAAGGAAAGAAGTAGTCCGTGGACTCGGAGCTGTCACGTGGTCGTGGTAGTAAGTTTTCTACTCTAGTTAGTAATAGGATGTTAGTGGTCTAAGTCGCTATTGTATAAACTTCAATTCTTTCATAGTGGATCTATTTTACCTTGAGGATAGCTAGGTTAAATCCTCCCCAGGTTTTTTACCGGTTTGGTTTTCCTAGGTTATCATATCGTTGTGTTCTTTATTTTCCGCATTGTTTACATGATATGATTTACTTGTGTTAACCTAGATTTGAATAATTTACCTAAGTAATCACTTAGCTAACTAACTAGGTTAAACAACTTATGTTTTAAGGGGTCTAAAAACGTACAATAGAAAATTCATACCCTAATCCTGTCTTGCCAGAAGCAGATTTCTGAAAACTTAGCATCTCATCTAGCTTTGCACTGGAAGTCGTCTCCAGTTGAGCTCTGACTTGGAACAGCTCCGCTTCAAGCTTTTTCGTCCTTTCAGTAAGGAAATTGTTCTCGAACCACAAAGCTCCAATGGTTTGATTTGCTTCATCAAACTTTGTGGAGAGCTCTTCTCAATCAAGTTCCACATCGCTCAGCTTCTTGGTGGCCAGCCTATACAGTTTCTCATGCTTTTCCAAAACCTTGTATAATTTTTCATAGGCTGTATGGATGTCATCCTGCTCATCCATGTTTTTAAATTTTGACTCCACCAAGTCTTTTTCTTCATCAGCAACTTCCGTAATCCCTTAAGGAGGATCGACTGTAGCGATGAAGGCATTTAGAATTCCCTCATCATCACTGTCATTGGACTCAGTTTCAGCTTTAGTGTCACTCAAGGTTGTAGCAAGTGCCTTGCTTTTTACAGTAGCCTTGAGATATGTTGGGCATTCCTGTTTTATATGCCCAAAACCATGACAGCCAAAACACTTAGGACTAGAGGGAACGGTGTATTGACCACCATCTTTAGAGTCTTTCTTCCCTTTGTTCTGACCTTTGGACTGAGACGTATTTCCCTGCCATCGGTACTTATCTAATCCTTTCACATTGGCATTCTTGATGAACTTCTTGAATTGCCTAATGATGTAGGATTTCATCTTTGAATCCTCATCTTCAGAGGATTCATCCTTCTCATTACTTTTAGCCTTCAGTGCCACATTCTTTCCTTTGCTTGCTTTCCCGAGTCTTGTCAACCCTAGTTCATAGGTCTGCAAGTTTCCAATCAACTCTATCAAAGGAATATAGTCAATATCCTTTGATTCTTCAATGGCAGTGATCTTGGCGTGGAATCTTTTAGGCAAAGACCTTAGCACCTTTCTTACGACCTTGGTTTCGGGAATAGTTTTCCCAAGATTAAAGGCCGAGTTGACTATGTCCTTGAGTTTGGCATAGAACTCATCGAATGACTCATCCTCCTCCATCTTGATCTCCTCAAAGCTTGTAGTAAGCCTTTGAAGCTTGGAATCTTTAACGGCCTTAGTTCCTTCATAGGTCATCTAGAGAATAGTCTATGCTTCTTTTGTAGTTTTAGTCGAGGATATTTTCTTAAACTCCTCATTCGTGACTGCACTGAAAATGGCGTTCAATGCTCTGTTGTTGAAGTTTGCCGCTTTGATCTTTGCATCATCCCAATCAGCCGGCGCTTCCTTTGGCATAGTCCAGCCAATCCCATAGCTTGCCACACTTTCTCATCTAAAGACTGCAAGAAATCTCTCATGCGTACTTTCCAGTATGCATAGTTAGTGCCATCAAAATAAAGGTGGAATAATTAAAGACCATCCTTTATCCATGACAGTAGGGGTCAATAGATCACACAACAATGATTAAAACCTAATCAGAGTGTGCCTACTCTGATACCACTTGATAGGGCAAAAATGTATTGACCCCTTGCAAATAAATTAATTACCCAAGTTAATTAATTAGGTTCAATTACATGCAATGGCGTGGTAGCACAAACAAATCACCAACTAAACTAAATGCAGTGGAAATTAAATTTAACACGGTGATTTGTTTACGAATGGAGAAAACCTCCAAAGCAAAAACCCCACCGGGTGATTTTCAGGTCACCACTCCCAAGAATCCACTATTATCAATCACAAGCGGTTACAAGTATGAGAAATCTTACCAAACCCTTTGGCCTATCCCGAAATACCAACCTACAGTTAAACCGTTACCCCAATACCCAATTGGACTTGTACTGTAGTGGCAATCTTCTAGTTCAATGCACAAATCCAGTACGTGACTAACCAATGATGCACGGATCCAAGTACGTGACTGACACCAGTAACTTGAAGAAGATGTTGGCTACAAAGTTCTTCAGTTCATCAACGATGAAGATCAGGAAGCTCCTTGGTTACAAAACCCAATGGCGCAAAGACGTAGTTGCTTCTTTTTAAGAGAACAAGGCACTAGGTCACTTTCTGCATGTGCGACAGCCTTTAAAATAATCCTTATATATGTTTAGGGTTGTGAGAAAAGAAACCCTATAAAAATATACAAGCATGAACCGAAAATCAGATCTGGAATTTCTGATTTCGTAAGTCTCTACAGAAACAGCTTGTGTCGAGCTTCGACTTTAAATCTCGATAGAAGTCTTTCTGTCGAGATTGTTGTCGAGCTTTAATAAACAGCTCTTCTTCACTTGTTTCTTGGTCAAATCTTCATGGCTTTAACACTTGACTTGAACAACATGTTTCTTGAAGTCTTAAACCCATCCTAGATCTACCCAATTACAAGTGCATTTAGTTAAAGGATTAGCTAATTACATAAAATATGTCCCTAACAAATAGTATTTGCCAACAGATTTTGACTTGCAAAGACAATAGCATGAAAAGAATTTGAAAGATGTTCAATTTAGGCAAAGATGATCATGAGGGAAGTGAAGAAATTATTGAAAGGGGTGTTGTTCTTGTAAAATAGATAGAAAGAATAGAAGACAGTGAGGTGAAATGGAAAATTTTGGCAGAGTTCTGGGCAGAGATGATATTGTTTGTGGCTCCCTTAGATTATGAAACTGTCTTTGTAGAGCATCTAGCCATTGGAGGTGAGTTTATGACTCACTTGTGGGCATTACTCTTTCATGCAGGCATACTCAAGCATGACCCAGCTTCGGATGTGTGATTTATATTGCATTACTTCTTGTGTGTTTTCTCTTTGCAGCTGCATGCATGCATGCATGCATGTATGATATTGTGTGATTTCTCATACGCCCATTTCCATATGCGTTTGTATAATAGACGTGCGTGTGTCAGTGTGGTTGTATCTTAACGTGTTGTGTATTTGGTTTGAATAGTGTTTGATGTTCTTGTATTTCCTTTAATTTGTTTCTTTAACCTTGTCATTGCTTCCTTAACGTGTTTCAATGGTTTATGATGAGTTAGAAATTTATGGTCATCACTACGCGAAGATCGTCATTTACCCAGAGAAGACGTTACGCATTTATTACGCTCATTGATGATGAAACGTAACGAACAGAGCAACAATCATAGAATGAGCTGTGTACTCCAGACAAAGATTCTGTAACGCACTAGCCGTTGAGTATAAATACAGTGATTCATTGCCCATTGATTAGGCATTCAACTATAAAAGAGAAAGCACCAGAAACCCAAAGTATGATCAATTACATACAAACACTCTACAGAAATCACTCTCCAGTCTGTTTCCCTCAAAAATCTTTCTCCCTTACTGACTTAAGCATCGGAGGTGGTTTGGCTGACGCCACACCGACGTGTTACTCTTCCACCTAGTTCATTTTGCAGGTTCTCTATCTACAAAGACGACCCCATTCACAGCATCATCCATTCGCTACGACGAGGAGCTCAACTGTTGATTTTTTGCATCATCAATTTGGCGCCGTTTGTGGGAAACGCTAATCATTCAAGCCATCTTTCCCAGTGACAAAAGAGTTCCTTGTAGTACGAGATGGAAGCAGAGAACACACCTCAGCTAGATGCTGTGCAACAACAACAAATCCAAGCCCTTTTGGCCAATGTGGAAGAACTGACTCGCTAGAATGAAGAACTGTGAAAGACAGTGGAATCCCAAAATGCAGAACGTCGGCGAACAGGTGAAAACCAAAATGAAGAAGAGTCAAACTCTCAAGCCAACAGACGAGACAGGACCTCAGGAGAAGATTCCACCAGGATGGAGAACGAACTTTGCAACATAAGGAAGGAGATGGACGAACTGAAAAGTGCTATGAAGGACAAAGGCGGAGAGAATCTGGATGGGATGATTCGAAGGACGGATTCACCATTCCCTCCCACCAAAATTCCGTCTCCCACAGTTGGAGTCGTATGACGGTTCCAAGGATCCCTTGGATCACATCAAATCATTCAAGACGCTGATGCTATTGCAGATGACCCCAGACGAGGTGATGTGTAGGGCATTCCCTAGTCTTATTCTTGTCTGGAATATGAACAAACTTTGCAAAAATGTCATTGAACCCCAAACAAGAATAAGACTAAAAATATTGTAGCACTGTAAGGAAGATGAAAAATGGAATTCCATTTGTTTCATAAGTTATTATGTCTCTCAACACATAAATTGGGAATATTCCAAGTTACATGTTGAGAGAGAGAGAGAGAGAGAGAGAGATAATTGATTCATGTTGACCTCTCTTTCCTCTTGTCAATGGAAGGATAATAAACAAGCTTTTGACCAGTGGCGGAGTCAGAAATTTTATCTTTAGGGGGGTCATATATAATTTTTTTTTTTTATGAAATGTAAAATAGTAATGTGTTTTTTTTTTTTTGCTTGAAAGGCCCTAATATATTGTTAAGTGGACCAAATTATGGATCAAAGTTTAATATATTGATAAGGTTATTTAAAAATTTTCAAACTATTTAAAATTTTTCCAGAAATTAAAAAAAAAAATTTCAAACTAACAGTTCATAGTTCTAGAGAGGATTAACGACGTTTTTGTTATTATAGTTCTAGAAAATTAGTATAAAAATAAAGAATAGTAATTTTCCGAAATTTTTTAAGAGATACTTTAGTCTAATGATGAAACTAATAAGGGAGTTGATGTAATTTTTATATATATTTTATTCTTTACTCTTTTTTTTTTTTGAGAGAGTTTCAACCTATGGCGTCCGCTCCTGATAATAGCTCTTTATCATCAAACCAAGACACCAATCAGTTTTTGGTGTAGGCGGGAATTGAACCCCAGATCTCTTATTCTTTACTCATTGGAGAATCAAATACAATAACTTTGCAATCAACAAATACATAATAACCAGACGAATGAACTATAGCTCAACTGACATTTTGTTCTTCTTTGAGACTTACTTGGTGGAAGGGTGATAATAACCGTTATTAATTAGCATATTATGATTTAAAATGTTTGCTTTTAGAGTAATTCTAGTACCACATAAAAAATCACAATTTTTACCATAATTATTCTACATGATAAACCATGATTGATTACATGTTTCTTTTCATATAAACCCTCCACTTTTTCTCCATTACTCACAATCTGCAACATAGACAGGTGTAGTAAGAATTGTACATTTTTTTATGGTACTAGATTTTTTGTTGCTCAGTAAAGTAATAGGACTTATTTATAAGAAGATATTCGAGCTAGGGCTAATAGCCAGGGAAAGGTGCAAAATTGGCAAAATTCTACCAATTGCATGGCACGTCCTCCCATCAAGGACACAACCACGCTAAACTTAAAAGCATTCACATCATGCTCAATAAGTTTAGAGTTATATAAAATTTTACAACTGTATAAGTAAAGTTTTAATTTGTAGGTAAAAAGTCATGTTAATAATTGACCCAAATAAAAATAAAGAGAAAACTTACTATTTCAATTATTGTGAAAAATATTGCAACAATATTACATATACAACCATTCTTACACCAAATTTCATAACCTGCCAACTTGTATGATTATTAGTATTTAACGGTGAGTGGTGGGTTCATATGGGCAAAAATTGTCCACCATTCATAGTTACACAAAAAAAAAAAAAAAAAAAAAAAAAAAAAAAAAAAGTGAAAAGAAGAAGAAGAAGAAGCAAATAGTGATATTAGGTGTGCAATTTGGTGTATCTTTAGAAATACAAATTATTGTGCCTATAGCATTATTCGTTTCAAAGTAGTTTTTTTTTTTTTTTTTTTTTCAAATTTAGTCTAAAAATCCCACTAGCTAAGGCTGAGGTTGGTGTCTTATTCATAACCCACCTACTGAGGGTGAGTTAGGCTACATCTTTTTATTTTTTACCTTTTGTCAGTTTTAATTCAAATAATTTAACTTCAAATTTATTTTTTGAAAAAAAGCTTAATTATCTTTTAGCTTTTTATCACATATTTAATATAAAATTTACCAAAAACTATTTTCCTGATTTAGAGTACATTTGGATTTGCTTTGCTTATTTAAATGTACTCTAAATCAGGAAAATAGTAAATATCTTCTCTACATAAACCAGAAAACAGATACTCTAATGAATTTGAAACACGTTAAGCAATACCAAGGTTAAAGAAATTAAATCAAAGGAAATAACAGAAGATCAAACACTAATCAAACCAAATATACAACACACGTTACAATACAACCACAGCGACACATCTTCTTTTTTTTTTTTTTGAGGGCACACATCTATCTATTATACATACTCGGAATGGAAATGCATGAGAAATCACACAATATCATACAATCATAAGGAAAACACATAGGGACAAATGCATTAGTCAAACATCTTGAGCTGAATCTCGCTTGAGAATACCAGCATGAGAGAGTAATGCCCACAAGTGAGTCACAAACTCTCCTCCCATGGCTAGGTGCTCTGCATGGGCAGTTTCATCATCGGAGGGAGCCACAAACAACATCATCTCTGCCCATAATTCAGCCAGAATTTTCCATCTCAGCCCATTGTCTTCTATTTTTTCTAGCAGATCCTTCGCAAGAACAGCACCCTTTTCAATAATTTCTTCAATTCCTTTATCATCCTCTTGGTCTAAAGTCAACATCTTTTTGGAAATTCTTTTCTTGCGATCATCTTTGCATAAAGTAAACAACTTTTGGCAAATACTTTTCTCGCATCCCTTGAGTTTTTTCCTGGCTTCAACAACTACATGATCAAAAATAAATTCTGTAATATACGGATGATCAGGTAAAAGTCTTGGAGCAAAAGCCACCAAATAGGCACAGTATTTAGACAACTTAGTTGCCACAATGAAGTCTTCGCTTTCCCTTTGTTGGTTGACCTGTTCCCCTGTGACAATTTCTTGTGATGATAAATTGAGCTCGCAAAGACTGGTGGCTATATGCCAGACCATGATAACATGCGTCTGTGTCTCAAGTCTACATGCCCAGGAGAGTTCATTCTCAACCCCGTTTCTCTGCAGAGAAGCTACCCCATTTGTCAATCGCTTCTCGTTGGTCTTTAGAGAGTGAATAATTGCTTTCTTCACTTCCATCGGCAATGTGACGTGAGCACTTAGTTTTAGACCATTTCTCGGCTTATCTATATAAGGATAAGTCCAACGATTGTAGAGCAATACGGAAGGGTTATGACTAAAAGATTCAAGAAGAGAATATTGGGCAAGTTTTCTATTCCAAGGTTTTAACAATTTCCTATGACATATAACTCGTATGATCATCTCTATGCATTTATTATTCTGCCACAAGGGTTTTTGAACATAATAGCAAAGCCACTGTACCTTAGCCCAATCGGAGAAGATGACATGAAAAAATTGCACAACTTCCATGAAAAGCATAGCAACTAAAACTACAACTGTGAGAAGAATTTGATGAACATTAGATTTTTCACTTATCATAAAGTACCAATAATCAGAATTTCCGATGCTTGCTGGGTTGATTAGAATGGCAGCAGCCACAATCCAACAACCAATTATGACAATAATGACCTCAAAATTTCTTGATAATGGAAATCCCTTGGAAAATAAGACGGGATACTTTGTGTAAAAGAGATCATAAAGAAACCCAAGCTCTACCTCAATTTCTCTGAATGCTCTCTCATAATCATCACCTCCTCAGGAAAGAAGCCCATATCGAACAAAATTCCATGTCTTCAGTTGGGAGCTTTCAGAGAAGGAATATTTTGCAAATCTACGACAGAGAAGCCTATACAATGCATAGGAAAGGCAGATATCCTTGAGTTGCCCGTCTGGATCTCCAGTGGAGTTTAAGAGTCTCCCTTTGCATTGCCAGATCATATCAATGGTAATGACTTTAGGATCATCTGTAGTCTCCAACAGCATATGGTAGTGTGGTGCTCTAACTTTCACCTTTGTCTTCTTTTCGCCTTTCACCAAATACTTGTAGCCTTTCATGCAAGTAGGATCTGCTTCATCGTCTTCTTTTTTGCTCTCATCTTCCATGAAGTCTGCAATCAGTTTGGTGTTTCTCACCAAACCATATGATTTGCTTGCTAACTCCAAAGCTTCCGCTCTGCCTCCTGTCCTTCTCATAGACAAAAAACAGAGTAGATAGAGTAGAATCTTATGTTTGGGATTGTTATAAGTATGCACACCTATCAGCCAGCACAGCCAAAAATACTGAACAAAAAGTTCCAGGTTATATATCTTCCGATTCTCACTGTCTTCAAGGCTGAAGGCGGAGATGCAATCAGCGCTTCCAAGGAAAATAATCAAAAACGTCGCCCAAACAGCAAGCAATTCAAAACGGTGTTCTGACGACTTCATCAGGCCCATGGTGTAGTTTATCAGGTACGCAGACAAAAGATAAGATGCCCATATCGAATATTTGAGCATCAAACTGTGGCTTCGACGCCTCCATGATCCGAAGAATGTAAGAAAGGCTATCAGGAGCGTTGTCAAAAGGACATATGATTCAACATTCATTAGCGTTATCCAAAGTTCATCCCATGTCATTTTGTTCCAGTACGCTCCTAATACCAAAATATAAGAATGGATACTTGCCGAAGCCCTATATTCTTAAATTAGCCCTATGTTCTTCAAGAGACAAGAGGGGGAAATAGTGAGAAGAAAAAGGACCTTTCAAGATAGCCACAACTCTATTGAGTAGCCCTATGTTCTTCAAGAGACGAGGGGGAAATAGTGGGAAGAAAAAGGACCTTTCAAGATAGCCACAACTCTATTGAGTTCCACCCACTAAAAAAGATAAACAAAAGTATAAACACTGATCAGGAGAAGAGCTAGAGGAGAAAAGAGAGGAAAAGGAACGGAGATTAAGTCAAGTATGATGTCTGAAGTGAAGAGATCGTGGTGTGAGGGGGTTATAAGAGGGGAGGAGGGGGGTTGTTGTGTGGACAGTTTGAGGAAGGACTCTTGAATGTGATGCTTTTGCCGCGTACATTTAAACCAAGACAAGTTAAAGTGACCAATGTAAGAGAAGGGAAAGAGGGGGGAAGTGTGATGTAAGCTGCGGCTGCCGACAAAAATCGAAACAATATTTTGTAGACCATACTCTATTTCAAATCTAATTAAAACAAGAAGTATTTGATAAACAAGGACTTTTGTCCTTTTTTTTTCTTTTTCTTTTTTTTAGCTAAAAGAACTCTGTTTTTTTTTTTTTTTTTTTTTTAATGAAAGGTTAGAAAAATTTCATATAATTTTGACATAATATCAAAACAATTGCTAACAAGGTTAACCGAGTATGAAGTAAGTGTTTGTTAAAGGGGAAAAAAAGTAAGTGAGTGCGTTTGTTTCCTTTTTTTTGCCGAGAAATGTTATATCCATAATATTTTCACAATACTTTTACAATAAATTTTATGCGGCAAGTTGTTACTTGCTATCACTAATGGGCAAGAAAGTAATTTCAATTGCAAATTCAAATTACAAACCTGTAACTTGTCAAATAAGATTTGTTGTAAAAATATTGTATACAGTACAGAGCCCTTCTCTTTTTTATTTGTGCCTTTCAACCTGCATTGGATAAGTGCATATTTGAGTAATTTAAAGTTAACACTTAGAGTCTGTTTGGTTGGGTGGATTTTAAGGAGGATAGAAAAAATAAAAATAAAAAATGAGTAGGGAAAGAAATTTCTTGAGGTGTTTGATAGGGTGTATTTGTGGGTGAAAAACTGGTGTGACCTAGGTGTTTTCTCTTTAGGCCCACCAAAATATTTTCTCCCCAGTTTAGGGAGAAAATTGAAGAGAAAACTGAGATAAAACCTAAGGACCAAAAAGCAAGGGAGTTAATTTCATACCTAGGGGCAGCCCAACAAACATGAAGGCCTAAGACAATATATTTAAATGAGGTCTTTTTGTTATTACTTAAATAATTTTTAACTAGTGTTTAATATAATAATTTTTTATAATAAAAATCCATTCTTTTTTTATGTAATATGCTTTCTTTTCTTTTTTGAAAAAATGCTAAAGCTGTAACAAATTTTGCTACAAAAAAACTTACAAATAATGCAGCAATAAATGTGATTAGTAACACTTCAAGAAGAGAATAAACAAATATTTGAATGAATGAAGTTAGGGATATTATAAATTGGGTAAGATTTGCTGAATCCTACATAAATCATTGTATTTATCTTGTTTCAAAGAAAATAAACGGTAGAGATCTGATCTAATAAAGTAAAAATGGAACCCACGAAAATAACTTGCCACATTGTACAAATCTCGAAGCATGTGACCATGTTTTAATAGCTTGACACATCACCATTATGTAGGATTTGCAGCAAATCCTTACCTTTATAGATTTTATAACATGAGGCTTAAAAACATGTATCACCAATCATAAAAAGTAATGAAAAAAATGCATTTAATAAATTGTTGACTTCCACAAATCATATTAATTGTCAAATCAATTTGTATGGACTTTGAAGTAAAATTTATAATATTTCTAGAATTTTCCTATCTCAATTATTTCTTGTAAATATTGACACATGTTTGTAAATTTTTTTTTTTTTGGTATTATCCTTACCATTACTCAATTCTTTAGGACTTTTTATGAATCATACCATACCGGCCAAAATTTTTCGTGCTGGTGGTTGGATCGGTATAGAAATTGGGTTGATTCATACTGTCCTAAATACTGGGGCTTTTTGGCTTGTATTGGCTATTTCGGCGAATTCTGGTGCTTTTCAACAGTAATTTCATTTTAGATCAGTACAAAGTGAAATGCGTTTCTAGAAGTTTTTTGCTACTTACAGCACCTCTTCGCCGTTGTTAAACCTTCATTCACCAGTGAGATATTGCCAGACGTTGAAGCCTAAGCTCATTGTCATCGCATCATAGCTTCTTCATTTTTCTTCTCTCCCTCACTCTCTCTTTTTCTTTCAGCATTTCTTCTAGTCTGGGTTTCTAAAGAGAATGTTAACATAGAAACTCAAGATGACTTCTTCACTATTTCACCCCTACCTACTTTTGATTTAACCAAAGTTATAAATAGGCAGAGAAACCGAAGTAGTTTGTTTGCCACTTCTTTACTTTCTATTTTTTTAATTGGGTAAATTCCATTAACCTCCCCTGAGGTTTGGGCAAATACCGCTCAAGTCCAAAACATTTCAAAATTAACCAATTAAGTCCCTAAAAGACATATTAATCCCAAACACCCTTAACACCATTACCCCTCCGTCATTTTCTTTTCCTCACTTAGACTTGACTCTTCTCTCTCAAATTTCCCTTCTCTGTCTTCTCTTTCTTGTCCCTTTGTTTCTATCTCTCTCTCTCTTCCCTCTCTCTCTCCAACTCGACCCACTCTCTCTCAGGGGTGTTCATCAGTCAAATCGTTGGGTACCACAGAATCGTTGTGGGACGATTTTCCTTTGACTGGCATCAATCAAGATCGCTTGAGGTCCTTTTCTTGGCATATACAGTGATGGTTTTCATCTAAATGTTTGTCAATACTCCGATATTTGATAGGAAAAAGAAGAAGATCTCAATATTATGAACCAAATCAGAGCCAACACGAACCAAATCCGGATTAAAAATCATTAGATCTGGGTTTGAATTGAAGCCAACTTGAAACAAATCTAGGCAAATCTTGGTTTGAAAGCTTTAAAATCTGGGTTTGAATCAATTGAATCGGTCGGAGCCACTTCTGATATGGGTGGATTTGCAGTGGGGGGTGGTTGTGGCTTGCAATCTGGTGATTGGTTTGCTATGATTTTTTTGGATTTGAGTTTTGTTGTGGGTTTCACTAGGATTTTTTTTTTTTTTTTTTTTTTTTTTTGAATTTTTTGGATTTAAGTTTTGATGTAAGATTTGAGTTTTGTTGTGGGTTTAGTTGAGGATTAAAAAAAAAAAAAAAAAAAAAAAAAAAAAAAAAAAAAAAAAAAACACTGGATTTGAGTTTTATGGTAAGATTTGGGTTTTTTTTTTGTTATGGCTTTGGCTGGGATTCGGTATGGGTAAAATTGAAGCAGATTTAAGGTTAGAGAGAGAAATAAGTGAAGAGTGGCCTGAAAGAGGGAGAGGAACCAGAGATAAGAGACTAGAGAGAGTTATAGAATGAGTAGAACGAGAGAGAAGAGACAAGTCTGAGTAAGGGAAAGAAAAATGACGGAGGGGTAACAGTATTAAGGGTGTTAGGGATTAATATGTCTTTTAGGGACCTAATTGGTTAATTTTGAAATGTTTTGGACCTAAGTGGTATTTGCCCAAACCTCAGGGGAGGTTAATGGAATTTACCCTTTTTAATTTCATAAAAAACTGTTTAGTTTTCTTTTCTTTTAGACTTTTTTACCAATCCTGTTTAGTTTTAATTTTTTTTATTGGGTCGTGTACATAAAAAGAGTAAATTTTTTAAATATAATTAAATATATTAATTTATACAATATAAGTTTTTTTGACTATATATATATATATATAATTGTGAAATTGTATAACTCTAAAACGATACACGGGTACTGACCAGTACCGAAATATTTCATTTCCCTAACCAAACTGAAATAGATTCCAGTATGATATTGACTCCCTTGTCAAAAAGTCCTCGTGAGCTTCTATACCAGTACGCATAAAAGCCCGTGTTTCTTCTTTTGAATATTTTTTGCTTCTTTTTTTTTTTTTTTTTGGTTTTTTTTCTTTTTCTTGGTCATCTGTTTCAGTTTGTTTTTTTTTTTCTACTATTGTGTTTTTCTTATTTCTCATTCATTTGTTTGTTTGTTGAATCAAACAGAAAATTCTTGTTTTTTTTTTTTTTTTTTTTTTTTGGAATTAGCTGGTAGATTTAAGATCATAAAAAGTTTTTAAGTAATTGTGCTGTTTAATTCCTAAAATTTATTCATGTTAAAACGTGTTTGATTACATTTTTCTGAATACAAATCTCCCGTTCCACTATTTTTGTTTTTTGTTTTTTGTTTTAATTTACATTTTACCGATTTTTTACTTTCCTTGCAAAATAACCATAGTTTAAATTGAATAAAAAATTAAACACAAAATGGCATTGCATGACTAATGGAACTGTAAGGTTCCAAAAGCTTAGAACAATTGGCAAACCGTGATCATAAATTTATCTAGATATAGATTAGTAAGTCTATAGGCATGATTAGACATTGCTCAAGTTGATAAAAGTCAAGATTCAAGAACATACAAGTTGCAGAAAGAAGAATTGAAAAACTGTCTAGCTTAATCGATCAAGAAGACAGTTCGACCGATCGAGACATGGATCTACAGAATTTAATTAAAACCCAACAACCCATTAGTTTGACCATTTCAAATACCTTTAAGTTTGTAGTATAATTTCGACAATTAGACTTAACTAGTCACAGACTTTGTTACGTTCTAAATGTTTAGAACAATTGGCAAATCGTGAACACAAACTTGTCTAGATATAGATCTTAGAGTCTATAGGTATTATTAGACAATGCTCAAGGTGATTCAAGTCAAGATTCAAGAACAAGTGCGCTGCAGAAAGAAGATTTCAGAATTTGCCTGGTTCGACTGATCGAGAGACAGGCTCGATCGATCGTGATTTGAATCTGCAGAATTTTAATTAAACCCAAACAGCAATTCAAGCCCATTAAGGATTAGGGTTTCAGATCTACTTCTCCTAGTATATAAAGGAAACCCTAAGCACGTTTTTATAAGGCTTTTTTAGAGAGAGAAGAGTGTGTCGCTTTGTATCTAGGGTTTTGTACCCAAAAGCTCTCTCATGTCTTCTACCGGTGTTATTTCTTGAAGAATCTCAAAATCCGATATTGTAGAAGTTGCTGCCTTCTCTAGTCATCAAAGGTGCTGATGATCTAAACCTTCAAGGGTGGTCTTGAAGTCACAAATAGGAGAGTTTGTGTTGCTAAACCTTTGAGTGTGATCTCAAAGTCACAAACATGGGTGTTTGTGTTTTGCAAAGGGCAAGGAAAGAAGTAGTCCGTGGACTCGGAACTATCATGGGGTCATGGTATTAAGTTTCCTACTCGAGGTAGCAATAGGATGTTAGTGGTCTAAGTCGCTATTGTGTAAACTTCAATTCTTTCTAGTAGATTTGCTGTTTTACCTTGAAGATAGCTAGGCTAAATCCTCCCCAGGTTTTTTACCGGTTTGGTTTCCTGAGTCATTATATCTTTGTGTTCTTTATTTCCGCACTTTACATTGATATGATATATTTGTGTTAACCTAGATCTGATAATTTGACTAAGTAATCACTTGGCTAATTAACTAGGTTAATCTGGTTGTGTTTTAAGGGGTCTAAAAACGTACAAGTGGTTTCAGAGCGGGTAGCTCTCTTGTTTTAGATCTTCTGATCTAAGAGTTGATCATTGACCCCTGTTGTCATGGATAATTTGAAGTGTCTTTCTGATCATGTTTTCTGCTCATGCTTCTGTTGATCTTATTGATGCCTGTGAAACTCTTCGTAATGAATTATTGAAATCTATGAAAATTGCTAAGAAATTCAAGGAAGAGTTAAAATTGGCTAATCTTGAAAAAGAGGAATTACTTGTTAGATTAGATGAATCTAATAAAAAGAATGAATTTTTGAGAAATCAAATTTCCTCTCAAGATGAGAAGATGAAAAGCTTGGAACAAGAGTTAGTTGAATCTAAAGCTAAAATTGATAATTTGACTAGTACCAAGCCTGCTGTTGATAATAGAAGTGTTTCTGTTTCTCATAAGCCTAAAACTGAGAAAGTTTATATCCCTCCTTTCAATAGGAATAATAAAGAAAATGTTTATTTTGCTAGGTTAGACAAAGGTAAAAGTTCTGATGTAGACACTGAAGTTTCTAGACCAAAGTCTAAACCTACTGTTAGAGAGCATAATAAATCTATTTTTGTGCCTACCTGTCACCTTTGTGGTATTGTTGGTCATATTAGACCAAATTGTTCTTTGTTGAGGCAAAAATCAAAATCTGAGACTAGATTTGTTGTTAGGAATACTAATGTTCCTAAATTTGTTCCTGTTTGTCACTTTTGTGGTGTCTCTGGTTACATTCGTCCTAATTGTCATAAACTAAAATTTAAAAATTCTATGTTTCAATCTAGGATATGTGATGATATTTCTCCTGCCATAAGTCCATACAAATTGTTCCATATTCTTTTGAAAAATTTAAGCTTGTTGGCTTGTGAAAGGAATTTGCAGGATTTCAGTCTTTCTCAGAAGATTGGTGTAATCCCTCAAATACACTCTGCTTCTCATGGATTTTCACCTACAAAGCCGAAGAGTCATGCTATATGGGTGAGAAAAGATTCTCTAAGGTAAGTGTTGCTGACTTGTCCCTGATTTAATTCTTTCAATTGTTTGTGGACATGTTTTGTTTCTGTTTTTGGTTGTCTTGTTTTATTTGTTCTGAGGATTACATGAGTTATGATATCTCTCTCTTGATTTAGAACATACTTGACATTGTGGAGAAACTTGAATAGTATGTGTTATATAAGTGCTAAGCTATTTCTGATTTTGTGTGAGTATGTACTAGTTTGTACATGTACTCATGGGTTAATTAAGAAATTGATATTTCTTTTTTGTGTACCCTCTATAGCTTAGTTAAGCACTGTCATGCATTGCATTTGCATTGTTCATTTAGCATAATGTGTGTTTTTTTTTTTTTTTTTGGTCATAAAATTTTTAAAACCAAAATTTTTTTTGTGTTTTGTATTTCACATCTTGGATTTATAATCAAGAATTGGCTATATTATCTTTACATAACAAGTTTATGTACCTTGTTTAGCTTGGATGAAGTTATTTTATTGCACTTCACTAGTTTAAGCTTTGTAGTGCATGTTGTGTGGGAGATATTTATAGTTTTTATCACATGATCTTGATCTTGAAGTCACATGCCTTTGATTGTTGGACTTGAACTTAACGAGAAAGACATAAATAATCATCTCACCACTGTTTACTAGCCAATCATAAACACCTTAGTGCATATCATAAGATTTTGTGCTCGAGAAAGTGTAGCACATGCATAAAAAGAAAATAAGGTGTAGCCTCGGTTTAAATGCTAAAATTGGTGTGTACATTATTGGACTCTAATTAATTCAATCATTTAAAATTGGTGTGTACATTATCTTGGCTATTTTAATAAGTTTCTAATCAAATAAAATTGGTGTGTACAATACGAGGCAAATCAAGAAACTTACATGATTGCAAGCTTGTTTTCTAGGAGATGTGAGAGTTATATGATGTAACTCTTTAGGTGATAGTCTCTTTCAAATTTATGTGATGAATTTTGTAGAAATTGTGCTTGATTTCTATTTACTTATCACCTCACATGTATCTCAAGTTTTTGCTAGTTACACAAACTACACAAGTTACTCTTTGCTAAACTTGGTACATTATATTGTGTGTGATCTTATTGTGGCCATCCAAGATTATATGTTCCTTTCTTTTAATGCAAAATGTGTTTAATCTTTGAGTTTTTTGAGGGCAAATAAGTTTAAAAAAAAAAAAAATTTGTTTTTGAAAGATCTAGGTTGAATTTAAGTGTTTTTGAAAAAAACTTTTAATCTCATACTCATGTACTTCATTCATGAAACACTGTGCTTTGAGGAGTTTCTGCATTCAATTGTTCTGTTTTTCAAAAATTTGAGTTTTCCAGATTTTTGATCGATCGAGGGTGTTTTTCGACCGATCGAAATTGCGATAAAATTTTTGGTTTGAATCTGCCTAACTCGATTGGTATTCAATCGATGCTTGATCGATCGAAACTAAAACATTTTCAGTTTTTAAGTATTTGCCCAAATTTTTTTTATGCATCATTTATGTTTAGGATTCACATGCATTGCATTGTTTTTTTTGTATCCATCTTGCAGTTTTGCAGTCATATCTCTCATTGTTTTCACACATTACATGTATACATTTTGCTAAATTGGGTATATGCTATTTCTATGTGTGAATTGCATAAAATATTTTTCTTAAGAGATATGATGGATAATCAATGTGCAAATATTTTCTCTACTCGTGCAACTGTTTATGGGTCACATAGTGTCATATTTGCATTTATTGAAAGAGAGAATATTTTTCTTCATGTGTATCCTCAACTTAGTTTTTAGGTTTGGTTTGTGTGTTTTTATTTTTCCCCACCTGTTAATTTTCCCCAAAACTGTTTTTCCCAACACTTGTTTTGTGTTTCTTATTTTTATAGGGGGAGAAGTTTGTTTTTAACCTATGTTCTTCATAGGGGGAGTTGTCTCTATTTTCTATAGAGTTGAATTGTTTTGTGTTCCCTTAATTCTCTATTTTCTCTTGACTTTTGTTGCGTATATTTTTTAATTTGGGCAACAATGAGTTGTCTTTGTCAATACGTGACAAAAAGGGGGAGATTTTTAGATGAAATGTGAGAATATGTGGGAATCCTATTTGTTTTGTTTAGGGGGAGTTGAAATTGTTTTTGAAAAGGGGAGAATATAAAAACTTTTTGATGTATCTAACTTTTTGAAATTGTTTACTTTTGTTTTTATATTTGTGTTTCATATTGTTTATATGTCTTTCTTTCCACATATGCGTTTATGTGTTTGTTGAGTGTTTCAAGAAAGACAGGTACATTCTAATCAAGACCTTCTACCTTTTATTGGCAACTTCTTGGTTAGGAGTCTTAGATTGGGATTTGTGATGTAATTGGGCATTTTATTGTATTGGGTTGTTCTTGTATTTGAGCATTTCATATTGTATGTAAGTTTTGTCACAAATTGCCAAAGGGAAAGATTGTTAGGTTCTAAATGTTTAGAAAAATTGGCAAATCGTGCACACAAAGTTGTCTAAATATAGATCTTAGAGTCTATAGGTATTATTAGACAATGCTTAAGGTGATTCAAGTGAAGATTCAAGAACAAGTGCGCTGCAGAAAGAAGATTTCAGAATTTGTCTGGTTCGACCGATCGAGAGACAGGCTCGATCGATCGAGATTCGAATCTGCAGAATTTTAATTAAACCCAAACAGCAGTTCAAGCCCATTAAGGATTAGGGTTTCAGATCTACTTCTCCCAGTACATAAAAGAAACCCTAAGCACGTTTTTATAAAGCTTTTTTAGAGAGAGAAGAATGTGTCTCTTTGTATCTAGGGTTTTTTACCCAAAAGCTCTTTCATGTCTTCTACCAGTGTTATTCCTTGAAAAATCTCAAGATCCGGTATTGTAGAAGTTGCTGCCTTCTCTAGTCATCAAAGGTGCTGATGATCTAAACCTTCAAGGGTGGTCCTGGAGTCACAAACAGGAGAGTTTGTGTTGCTAAACCTTTGAGTGTGATCTCAAAGTCACAAACATGGGTGTTTGTGTTTTGCAAAGGCTAAGGAAAGAAGTAGTCTGTGGACTCGAAGCTATCATGGGGTCGTGGTAGTAAGTTTCCTACTCGAGATAGCAATAGGATGTTAGTGGTCTAAGTCGCTATTGTGTAAACTTCAATTCTTTCTAGTGGATTTGTTGTTTTACCTTGAGGATAGCTAAGTTAAATCCTCCCCAGGTTTTTTACCGGTTTGGTTTCCTAGGTCATCATATCTTTGTGTTCTTTATTTTCGGCATTTTACATTGATATGATATATTTGTGTTAATCTAGATCTGATAATTTGACTAAGTAATCACTTGGCTAATTAACTAGGTTAATCTGGTTGTGTTTTATGGGGTCTAAAAACGTACAGACTTGTATGATATGTAAATAAAATTTCTTCGCCAACTCCGAGACAAGCAACTGTCTCTCCTGCCATTACATTGAGGTGAACCCACCAGTTGCTAATTTTCCTAAACATGCAATATTAAAGTATTAGTTTGACCATTTCAAATCTCTTAAGGATGAAGTACAATTTCAATGATTAAACTTAATTAGTCGTAGATCTATGCAATGTGCAAATAAAATTTAACTATTTGTTTTTTCATTAACTAAAAAATGAAAATCGTAGATATAACTTGTAAGTATTAGTCTTAAACTCGTTTTAAAATGATATCAGTATTTTCTAACAAAGTATAGTTAATATAATATATTAAAATTTCTAAATTAAACTTTTTTTTTTTGTTTGAAAGTGTTATAAATTTTGTAATTTTTTTTTCAAGAAACATAATAAATTTTACAATCAATTATTATATAAGGCGAGATATTTTGTAAATAATATAGTGTGGGGTTGGAATTTTTTTTTTAATGCTCCTCATAAACGGTTCATCTTTTATTCTTCTAAAATGGCCTAAAGGGGAAGCAAAT
Source organism: Notholithocarpus densiflorus (assembly GCA_030021035.2). Lineage (NCBI taxonomy): Eukaryota > Viridiplantae > Streptophyta > Magnoliopsida > Fagales > Fagaceae > Notholithocarpus > Notholithocarpus densiflorus. The sequence goes on from JARYZH020000402.1 coordinate 164,158, forward strand.
GTAAGTAAACTTATTATTTATATTATAAAAAAAAAATACAAGACTTTAATAAACATTAAAAAATAAATAATATTATCAAGAACAAATGGTTGTCAAAAGCAGCTCCACTTTTTATACAAACATCTCCTCTCAAAGGATCGCAAATGTGGACCAGATTGCAACGAATACACTTAATTAGGCATAGACTTGTACGATACGTAAATAAATTTTTCTTTGCTAATTTCGAGATAGGCAACCGTGTCTATCCCTCCATTACATTTAGGTGAGCCCACTACTTGCTAATTTTCCTAAATGTGCAATATTAAAGTATTAGTTCAACCATTTCAAATTTCTTAAGGATGAAGTATAATTTCAATGATTAAACTTAACTAGTTGCAAACCTATGCAATACGTAAATAAAATTTAACTTTTTTTTTCGTTAACTAAAAAACGAAAATCGTAGATATAACTCGTAAGTATTAGTCTTAAAATCTTTCTAAAGTGATATCATTATTTTCTAACAAAGTATAGTTGATACAATATATTAAAATTTCTAAATTAAACTATATATATATTTGCAATTTGAAAGTGTTTTAAATTTTGTAATTTTTTTTTTCAAGAAAAGATAATACATTTTACAATTAATTATTATATAAGGCGATATATTTTGTAAATAATATAATGCGGGGTTGAAATTTTTTTCTAATGCTCCTTATAAACGGTTCATCTTTTATTCATCTTAAATAGCCTAAAGCGGAAACAAATGTAAGTAAAGTTATTATTTATATTATAAAAAAAATACAAAACTTTAATATACATTAAAAAATAAATAATATTATCACAAAAAAATAATTGTGAAAAGCAGCTTCTCTTTTTATATAAACATCTCCTCTCAAAGGATCGCAAATCTGGACCAAATTGCACCGAATACACTTAACTAGATGTAGACTTGTACGATACGTAAATAAATTTTTCTTTACTAATTTCGAGATAGGCAACCCTGTCTATACCGCCATTACATTTAGGTGAGCCCACTAGTTGCTAAATTTCCTAAATGTGCAATATTAAAGTATTAGTTCAACCATTTCAAATTTCTTAAGGATGAAGTATACTTTCAATGATTAAACTTAACTAGTTGCAGACCTATGGAATACGTAAATAAATTTTAACTTTTTTTTCGTTAACTAAAAAACGAAAATTGTAGATATAACTTGTAAGTATTAGTCTTAAAATTTTTTAAAATGATATAATTATTTTCTAACAAAGTATAGTTGATACAATATATTAAAATTTCTAAATCAAACTATATATTTTTGTAATTTGAAAGTGTTTTAAATTTTGTAATTTTTTTACAAGAAAACATAATACATTTTACAATTAATTATTACATAAGGCAAGATATTTTGTAAATAATATAATGCAGGGTTGAAATTTTTTTCTAATGCTCCTTATAAACGATTCATCTTTTATTCGTCTTTTGAGAATACTAAGTATTTTTAACACACACACATGGGGAGAAGGGAGAAGGTTTTTTAAATATTTTATTCATCTTAAATAGCCTAAAGAGGAAACAAATGTAAGTAAAGTTATTATTTATATTATAAAAAAATACAAGACTTTAATAAACATTAAAAAATAAATAATATTATCAAGAACAAATAGTTGTCAAAAGCAGCTTCTCTTTTTATACAAACATCTCCTCTCAAAGGATCGCAAATGTGGACTAGACTGCATCGAATACACTTAACTAGATGTAAACTTGTACGATACGCAAATAAATTTTTCTTCGCTAATTTCGAGATAGGCAACCCTATCTATCCCGCCATTACATTTAGGTGAGCCCACTAGTTGCTAATTTTCCTAAAGGTGCATTATTAAGGTATTAGTTCAACCACTTCAAATTTCTTAAGGATGAAGTATAATTTCAATGATTAAAATTAACTATTTGCGAACCTAAGCAATGCGTAAATAAAATTTAACTTTTTTTTTTTGTTAACTAAAAAACGAAAATCGTACATATAACTCGTAAGTATTAGTCTTAAAATCTTTTTAAAACGATATCATTATTTTCTAAAAAAGTATAGTTGATACAATATATTAAAATTTCTAAATTAAACTATATATATATATTTGTAATTTGAAAGTGTTTTTAAATTTTGTAATTTTTTTGTCAAGAAAACATAATACATTTTACAATTAATAATTACATAAGGCGAGATATTTTGTAAATAATATAATGTGAGGTTGAAATTTTTTTCTAATGCTCCTTATAAACGGTTCATCTTTTATTCATCTTAAATTGTCTAAAGAGGAAACAAATGTAAGTAAAGTTATTATTTATATTATAAAAAAATACAAGACTTTAATAAACATTAAAAAAAAATGATATTATCAAGAACAAATAGTTGTCAAAAGCAGCTCCTCTTTTTATACAAACATCTCCTCTTAGAGGATCGCAAATGTGGACCAGATTGCACCGAATACACTTAACTAGTTGCAAACTTGTACGGTAAGTAAATAAATTTTTCTTTGCTAACTCTGAGACAAGCAACCGTGTCTATCTTGCCATTACATCGAGGTGAGCCGACCAGTTGCTAATTTTCCTAAATGCGCAATATTAAAGTATTATTTTGACCATTTCAAATTTCTTAAGGATGAAGTATAATTTCAATGATTAAACTTAACTAGTCGCAAAGCTATGCTCTGCATAAATAAAATTTAACTAATTTTTTTTATTGTTAACTAAAAAATGAAAATCGTAAATATAAATTTTAAGTATTAGTCTTAAACTCTTTTTAAAATTATATCATTATTTTCTAACGAAGTATAGTTCATACAATATATTAAAATTTTTAAATTAAACTATATATATTTGTTATTTGAAAGTGTTTTAAATTTTGCAATTTTTTTTTCGAGAAGACATAATACATTTTACAATCAATTATTACATAAGGCGAGATATTTTGTAAATAATATAATGCGGGGTTGAAATTTTTTTCTAATGCTCCTTATAAACAGTTCATCTTTTATTCATCTTAAATAGCCTAAAGAGGAAACAAATGTAAGTAAAGTTATTATTTATATTATAAAAATATACAAGACTTTAATAAACATTAAAAAATAGATAATATTATCACGAACAAATAGTTGTCAAAAGCAGCTCCTCTTTTTATACAAACATCTCCTCTCAAAGAATGGCAAATGTGGACTAGATTGCACCGAATACACTTAACTAGTCGCAGACTTGTACGATACGTAAATAAATTTTTCTTCGCTAACTTTGAGACAGGCAACCGGGTCTATCCCGCCATTACATCGAGGTGAGCCCACCAGTTGCTAATTTTCCTAAATGTGCAACATTAAAGTCTTATTTTGACCATTTCAAATTTCTTAAGGATGAAGTATAATTTCAATGATTAAACTTAACTAGCCGCAAACCTATGGTATGCATAAATAAAATATAACCATTTTTTTATGTGGTTAACTAAAAAATGAAAATCGTGGATGTAACTTTTAAGTATTAGTCTTAAACTCTTTTTAAAATTATTTCATTATTTTCTAACTAAGTATAGTTGATTCAATATATTAAAATTTCTAAATTAAACTATATATATTTGTTATTTGAAAGTGTTTTAAATTTTGTATTTTTTTTTTTTTTTGAGAAGACATAATACATTTTACAATCAATTATTATATAAGCCAAGATATTTTGTAAATAATATAATGCGGGGTTGAAATTTTTTTCTAATGCTCCTTATAAACAATTCATTTTTATTTGTCGTAAATGGCATAAAATCCTAGATCCTCCAACTCCATTATATTTTCTTCTCCTATATATCTTGACTTTTTAACGGTTCAAAATCTAAGTTTTGCTGTAAACTTGAATTTTAAATATGAAAATGATAGAGAAATAAATATTGAATTCTACATATTTTAAGAAGCAATTAAAGTAATGAAACATGTATACAACTTTACAGATATTTGCTATACTTTTAATACTTTTACAAGAATCTATTTTCTCAGTTTATTTTAATGAATCAATTAGATGTCTAAACTATATGTATTTACATTACTCTCTTCTTTTGATTGTTAGTAATTATGAATTAATTATTTTTGTTTCTTTATTTCAATGATATGAAATGTATATTTGTAATTACATTTCTTTACAATTGTTTATATATTTTTGTTATTGTTAATTTCTAGTCGATAAGCATATTTAGATTATTTTTTCTTTTTTAATTTTGCCCCCACTAAACTAAAATTTTTGCTTCGCCACTGTTTAAAATCAATAATTCTTTTGGTGGGCTTCACCTTTCCCACTAGTTTTGAAGAGGAGAGAGAGAGAAATCTACCTGCTCATTATGAAAATTATTAAGAAAACATTATCTTGGATTGAATTTGACATATATTTGACTTCCTCAAGTTTTTTTTTTTTTTTTTTTTTTTTTTAACTAATTGAGAGAGACAGAGACTGAGAGATGCATGGTTTGTTAATTTGTGGTCAATTAGCATATTTAGATTTTTTTTTCTTTTTTAATTTTGCCCCCACTAAACTGAAATCTTTGCTCTGCTACTGTTTAACATCAATAATTCTTTTGGTGGGCTTCACCTTCTCTACTAGTTTTGAAGAGGAGAGAGAGACATCTACCTGCTCATTATGAAAATTATTAAGAAAACATTATCTTGGATTGAATTTGACATATATTTGACTTCCTCAAGCTTTTTAAAAAAAAAAAACTAATTGAGAGAGACAGAGACAGATAGATGCATGGTTTGTTTTTTCTTTCATTACCTCGTACCTTTGAAGGCTCCCCAAGAGTAACTCGCCAAGAAACCATAGCCAGAAATTTGTAATGTTGTGAAAATATTGGTTTTAGATGGGCTTGAATGCGTGTATATTGGGCTTCTTCAGGCATAGCATGCAATCGCCAATCGGCTTCTTCCTGTAACAAATATTTTGCTGTTTGGGCATAGCGTTTGTTGGTAGTCCTGGAACTTGGAAGTGACTTACTTGTCAAATTAAGTAAGGAAATACTTTGGAGACAAGCTTGTGGAGGTTGAACTGGTTCATTTGAAAAGGTCGTGTGGAAAAACATGTTAGTTGCTGTCATCGCAATTGATATTCATTCAGGGGAGTTACCAAAAGAAATTATGGAAAAGTTTAGAAATCTGTAAAAAAAAATTTCAGGTTTTGTATCTGAATGCTCTAATAGAGTTATGGTTATTTTGAAGGGTTCTTTTCTTCCCAATATTTCCCCCTATTGAAGAGCAGATGGCCTATCACTCTCAGTCTTTATAAAAAGTTATCCTAACATGCAATATGAAGTGTTAGTTTAACCATTTCAAATCTCTTAAGCTTGAAGTCTTAGTTTGACCTTGCCAAATCTCTTCAGCTTAATTTAAGAATGTAGGACTTCTATATGTATCCAGTCATGCATATATTTTGGTGTCAGGAGTGTACTGGGAGGGCATTACATAATGGCATTTGAAAGTGATTCTCTGGTTGTGAGTGCTCACTTAACCTAGAGCAAATTGAAGCATATATCATTCTGATAACAATCTTTATGGTCTTTCTTGTGGTTTTCGGATCATGCAGGCGTCGTAGCCACAGTGTGTTTCTCAAAATTTTAATATGGATAGCTTATGCTTTGCCTACGTACCTGATACCCTACACTTTTGGCCAGATGCAGTCAGCATCTTTTGAAAATGAATTGTTTGTTATTTGGGCGATATTTTTGCTTATTTTCTTTGGAAATGCAGATTGCATCTCTGCCTACAGCCTTGAAGACAATGAGAATCGGAGGAGATATAACATGGAAGTGCTTATTAAATATTATAGGATGGGCTGGTTGATGAGTACGTATAGTCATGAAACAAAATTTATGATACCGCTCTATCTCCTTGCTTTGCTAAGGACATCACTAAGAAGTGGAGCTTTGAGCTTGGCTAGCAGAACAGATGGTCTGGTCAGAAATACCAAACTGATTGCAGACTTCATGGCCAATGAGCATACGTTGAGCAACGAAGATGAAGTAGATCTCTCATGCATGAAAGGCTACAAGCAGGGACGGAACTATGCTTGGACCAGAGGGGGCCATTCCCCCCTGGCCCAATGAGAAAAAGGGAAATATATAATATATAATATATAAAGCTTTTTTTTTAAATTTTCATGCTCTATTTTTGTTTAATATTTTCATGCTTTCATAAAAAGAACACTTTCTTTATTCAAATTTTCATTAAATTTTGATTCTTTTTGTGGTTATTTGTTTGGGTTTTAAATGATTTATGAAATTTATCTTAAAGTATTAACATAAGATAATTGCAGTTTAAGTGTTTGATGAAGTTCCCCAAAGAAGCTTGGGATAAAAACACACACACATATATATTCTTTTATAAATTGCTTGGATAAAAAACATGGTTATCTTTGGGTTAATCTAGAGCTAGAATATGAAGGTTTAGTCTATAACAATTTTTTTAAGCATTTGGGTTTGAGTGTATCTCGCCCCCCTCATTCGAAATCCTAGCTCCGTCCCTGGCTACAAGTATTGGGTGAAAGGCGAAGAGAAGGAAAAGGTGGAAGTTATCCCACCACTCTACCAATATCATTTGAAGACTGCAAATGAAGTTGTTACCATTGATATGATCTGGATTTAGACAGCCGACTCAAGGACATTTGCCTCTCTTGTGCATCGTTTAGGCTTCTCTGTCATAGATTTGCAGGATACTCCATATCTGAAAGCTCCCAGTTGAAGACATGGAATTTTGTTCGGCATGGGCTACTTTCCAAAGAAGGTGATCACGAGAGGTAATTGAGGTCGAACTCGCATTTCTATATGATTTCTTCTACACAAATTATTATGCTTTATTTACCACGGGATTTCCAATATTTAAAATTATGCAGTTATTTATTATCATAATTGGTTTTGTAATTGCTGCTTCCATTCTAAAGCATTACCATACACCCAATGGAGACTTGAACCTGCCTACAGTAAGTGGGCAAGATGTTGATGTGCGAGTTACAGCTATAGTTATAATAGCTATCCTTGTAGAGAGGGAAAATTCCCGACCTATCACAAGTTGATACATCATACTACCAAGTCCACAAAATACAGTCAATTACAAAGCGCCACGTACTGCTATTAGGTTTTGCTATCACTATTCAGAAACCAACAGAAATTTGCCAAGTGTCATGCAAAAACCAATCACACATCAGCGCGTATAAGCGATTACATATGCAATCCAGCGCGTGTAAGCGATGACATAAGCGAACCAATCAGGCTGTGACATGTGTCACCAATCAGACTTCGCCACGTGTCGTTCACCCACCCCCAAACTCCTATAAATAAAAGCCTTCCTAAGGCATTTAAGGGGAGACAAGCCATCTAGAGCACAAGCAGCATCAGAAAAGATTCAGAAGTACAGAAGCCCTGCAGGAATCAAGACTCAAAGCCTTCAAGAACTTCAACCTCAAAATCGAAGAACATTCGAAGCAAAATCATCCAAACTATCTGCCTAGATCCTAAAGTTCGCTGCTCTAGAAACCTTAATAAAACCATAAATCAACGAAGCTCTACGGATTCAAGCCTCTAAAGCACCGAAGAACTTCCACCACAAACCTTCAAAGAAGAAGAACGCATGAAGAACACGAAGAATGTGAAGAACAAAGAATTTCTAACAAGCTCATAGCCAGAGATTCATTGTAATTCCTTTCAAAGATCTTCGATCCATTCCTCAACCAAATTAAAGGATATTTTGTGTTCGAGTCAAAATCATATTACCACAATTCCAATCAATAAGTCTTGCAAGGAAATCGAATTAAAGGATCGCTCTTTTGTAATTTCAGAAAATTGTACCACACATTCATCAATACAAATTCGCATTTGTGAAACTACTTTACTTGTTTGATTTATTTCAAACTAGAAATTTAGTCTTCTACAAATTCTGGCACACCCAGTGGGACCTCTTTGTCTCTCATCTCTTTCTCCTTCAAAAGAAAAGAAATTCGACATCATTTTGCTACCAGCTACGATGGCCTCTAGGAAGAATGTTTAGAAATCGGTGGTTGATGCTTCCATTACCGATGATTATGCCAGCCCAATCACTCGTAGTCGATCCAAAGCTCTTGATCGACTTCAACCCCAACCAACCAAAGAAAGCAACCTTCATACTGTCATCTCTCTGGACTTTCTTGCAAATAAGAAAGCTACTGCCAAGGATTCATCTGTCTCAAAAGATTTGGAGATCAATAATGAATCATGCCCAACAAAGACCTTTTCTATCAACTCTTCACCCGTGATGAGAAACTTAAGAAATGAAGTACCTTTGACTCATCCTGTTTCATCATTTTCTCCATTATATCTAGAGGTCATGCCAGTAATGATGACCAACACCTCTACCATGGAAGAAAAGATGGCTGAAATGGAACAAAGGGTCATCCTTCTCACAAAAGCACTTGAAGATAAGGATGTCAAAATTGTAACCCTAATGAACAAACTGGAGGTACAAGATTCGGGTGAATCAAGTCTTGACCCTGAGCACCCACCTGGCTTTATCTTGAAAGGAGAAAACCCCAGGGTCGATAAAGGAAAAGGAGGTGAAGGCACTTCTCAACACAGACATTCCACCTCAATGGCCTCGATATCTGTCCAACAACTACAAGACATGATAGCAAATACCATTCGAGCACAGTATGGGGACTCTTCTACTAGTTCCCTCATATATTCAAAACCCTACACAAAGCGCATCGACAACATGAGAATGCCAAATGGATACCAACCTCCTAAGTTCCTACAATTTGATGGGAAAGGCAATCCAAAACAATACATTGCCCACTTCGTAGAGACTTGTGAGAATGCAGGAACTTAAGGAAGCCTCCTTGTAAAACAATTTGTCCGTTCACTCAAGGGAAATGCGTTTGATTGGTACACTGATTTGCAACCTGAATCAATCGACAATTGGGAACAACTCGAAAGGGAGTTTCTTAATCGATTTTATAGCACACGTCGCACGGTAGGCATGATGGAGCTTACTAATACCAAGCAGTGGAAGGATGAGCCTGTTGTTGATTATATCAATCAGTGGCGTTCTCTGAGTTTAGATTGTAAAGACAGACTTTCTAAAATCTCAGCTGTGGAGATGTACATCCAAGGCATGCATTTGGGACTTCTTTACATCCTTTAAGGGATAAAACCCTGAACATTTGAAGAGTTAGCAACTCGTGCGCACAACATGGAATTGAGTATCTCTAGCCATGGAAATACGAAACCTCTTGTACTTGAGGAAAGGAAAGAAAGGCGGGAAATAAGGAAAAATGACAGGAATACGAAAAGTAATATCAAAGACTCAATGAATATCAACCCTACTCCAGTCAAAATTTCAACAAGAAATGTGAAGGCTAATGAGAAGAGGCCCGAGGGAGGCCAATAGCGTGAGACGCGTCACTCATCACTTAAGGAATGAGAACAAAAGGTGTATCCTTTCCTAGATGTCGATATGCCCGAAATGCTAGAACAACTGCTCAAGTTGAAATTAATTGAATTGCCAGAATGCAAACGACCGGAAGAGATAGGAAAAGTTGATGACCCGAACTATTGTAAGTATCATCGCATCATAAGCCATCCAATCCAAAAATACTTTGTTCTTAAAGAACTCATCATGAAGCTAGCTAAGGAAAGGAAAATCGACTTGGATTTTAATGATGTTGCTCAGTCAAACCTTGCAACATTTGCTTGCGGGTTACCTAGTTGTATGTCTCCAACTACTAAGCAGGGGGCAAATACCACGCTCATCCATTTTGGTTCTCTAGAACCTGTTCAAGTTCAGCTCTCACAAGAAGCATCTGATTATAGCTTAAATGATGATAAAAGGTCAACAATGGATGAGGAAGAGGGCTGGACGATGGTTACTCGTAGGAGATGGAAAAAGAGACGAACATTCCCTCTTCATTTAATCACCCAAGAGTCTAGAAGAGCACAAAACCAGATTCAGCCTCGGTTAAGAGGAAGGAGCGATAAAAGGCAAGAAAGACTGGGAACAAAAATGTATGACGATTTGGCATAAACCCAAAAACCTCGAAATCTCATCACATTGGAAGAATTCTTCCCTAGAAAATTCTTTCAAAATGACTCAGCAGAGGCCGTGCATACGGTCTCTCATTACGAAATTCATGATGAAAAGGAGGATGTTAACCATGGTGGTCCAAATAAGACTTTATCATCTTTGAAGGAACTCAAATCTCGGGTCGATGAAGTTGAACCCTTGCAATCCTCCACCTCACCAAAAGAAGTGCTCACCCAAGCTTTTGAAAAGCCAGAGATGTACACCCCTTCTACCAACATGCTTCAACAAACCCAGGAATGTTACGCGTGCTCTCCAGACTTAACTTTCACTGATGAGGATCTGTTGTTAGGCTTTAGGCCCCACAATCGTCCAGTTTATGTATCTGGTTATGCCCGTGAACAAAAGATCTATCGTATTCTCATTGTTCAGCTGTTAATATACTACCAAAAATGACAATGACACGACTTGGTCTTACTATGGAGGAATTATCGCATAGTCGTTTGGTCATTCTAGGTTTTAACCAAGGAGGACAACGCGCAATCGACATGATACACTTGGAATTAATCATTGGAGAATTGACAAGCAACATTTTGTTCCATGTCATTGATGCCAAAACAACCTACAACATGTTGTTAGGACGTCCATGGATCCATGGAAATGGAATAGTGCTGTCAACTTTGCATCAATGTTTCAAGTTCCTTTAAAGTGGAATAAAAAAAGTCAATGCCAACTTGAAGCCTTTCGCTGAGACTGAAGCTCACTTTGCTGACACAAAGTTTTATGTAGAAGATGACACTCCAAATGAAATTCTCCCAGTTGAGATCCCATCCACGGAAAGCAAGCAGGGAGAAAAGGAGCATGTTAGATTCATCACTGGAAAGGATATTCCTTCCCCAAAGGAAGGTCCAAAATGTGGGAATGATCATTCTAGTGAATCTACCAGTAATTCAGTGAGAGCGGAAATTTCAACACTTTCCAACAACCTTCCATTCCTCCGTTATGTACCATTATCACGCCGCAAGAAAGGACAATCACCATTCGCGAAATGCCTTCAATCTATAGCAGACATGGGAAGGCCTCCTACAAAGCTCACGATGGAGGATGTAGCCATATTAAAAGAAAATCATGCCATGCCTTTAACTTCATCCACAAATCCATTGCCCTCGAAGCCACTAAATGGATTCGTGAGGTTTTCACAAAGTCTGACAGAGCATGGTATTCTACCAAGTGAATGGACGAAAGAATGGTTTGACCCAAAGGCATATAGGTTGTTAGCCAGAGCAGGCTATGATTTCTCAAAACAAGGCGACCTATGGAAATTGATTCCAGAAGTCACCGAAGAGAAGGTACATGGCCTTAGCAAAACACAAAGGAGAATGCGGCTTGAAGGGCATGAAATTCCTATCCCAAAGACTGGATTAGGTTATACTCCTAAACAATTAGCTCAGATATGGATTAAGAAAAGAAGCAATGCTTCAAGTTCCCAATACATAACAGTGGAGGTCGGCAAAGGTTCGAATCAAAGAAAAGATCACTCTTCATTGCGTGTCTCGGTGTTCGATCGCATCAAGGCCTCATCGTCATGAATCACAGTGTTCGATAGGTTAAATATGGCTTGTTTAACATAAAATCAAGACACTCGTGCATGTGGATCAGTCTTTGATCAATTGGGGGCAATGAAAAAGCCCGTTGACAGTTGCTTTCAAAACTCAATAAACTTTGAGGTTCAAAAGAAGGAGAAAGCTAATGATGAGATCCGTAATAGCATTCCTTCACGCATGAAACGTAACTCTACCTTAGATATTAGCACTGAAGGATCGCTCAAAGTTAAAAGGTGAACGATTGTACACACAAGTCAGTCACTCGTCCACAATGAGCAAATTGAAGAGGTATCATCCTTATTTCATATTACAGTAGAAGAGGATACACTGTCAGATGTTGAAGCAACCAATGAAGAGGTCGATGAAGCTCCCATAGCCTTGGAAGATGGAGGACAGGCTACAATTGATGAACTTAAAGAGGTCAATTTAGGAACTACTAAAGAACCCCGACCAACTTTCATTAGTGCGCTTCTCACTCTTAAAGAAGAAAAATGATACCTCAAGCTCCTAGTAGAATATAAAGATGTGTTTGCTTGGACTTACAAAGAAATGCCTGGGCTCAATCCAAGTATTGCTCTACACCATTTGGCAGTAAAAAGGGGCGTACGCCCAGTCAAACAAGCCCAAAGACGCTTTCGGCCAGAGCTTATCCCTCAAATAGAAACCGAGGTCCATAAGCTAATTGAGGTGGCTTCATTCATGAAGTACAATACCTAGAATGGATCGCTAACATTGTCTCTGTCAAAAAGAAGAATGGACAAATCTGTGTGTGCGTTGACTTCCGTGATTTGAACAATGCATGTCCCAAGGATGATTTTCCATTACCCATTACTGAGGTCATGGTTGACGCCACTACTAGTCATGAAGTTTTATCTTTCATGGATGGTTCTTCAGGTTACAACCAAATTCGAATGAATCCTAAGGATGAAGAGCTTATAGCTTTTCGTACTCCTAAGGGCATTTACTATTACAAAGTAATGCCTTTTGGACTAAAGAACGCTGGTGCTACTTATCAACGGGCCATGCAGAAGATCTTTGATAATGTACTTCATAAATACGTGGAGTGTTATGTCGATGATCTGGTGGTTAAAACAAAAAGGAGGGAAGACCATCTGGTAGATCTGCGATTCGTGTTCAACCGCCTAAGAAAGTATCAGCTTAAAATGAACCCCCGCAACTGCACTTTTGGCGTAACATCTGGGAAATTTCTTGGTTTCATTGTGAGGCACCGCGGTATTAAAATTGACCAGTCCAAAATTGAAGCTATCCAGAAAATGCTAGAGCCCAAGAATCTGTGAGAACTTAGAGGCTTACAGGGAAAACTAGCCTACATACGACAATTTATCTCAAACTTGGCTGGTCGATGCCAACCTTTCAACAGATTGATGAAGAAGGATGTGCAGTTTGAATGGGATGAGGCTTGTAGCAATGGTTTTGCGCGCATCAAAAGATACTTACTTAATCCTCCAGTTTTAGGTGCTCCTATCCCCAGAAAGCCTTTGGTGTTGTACATTGCGGCACAAGAAAAGTCTCTAGGTGCTCTTGTGGCGCAAGAAAATAAAGAGGGGAAAGAAAGAGCCCTTTATTATCTAAGTCGAACTCTCAATAGGGCTGAATTAAATTATTCTCCTATAAAAAAGATGTTCATTGCTCTTTTCTTTGCCATAGACAAACTGGAGCACTACATGCAAGCATATACGGTCCATTTGATAGCAAAGGCAGACTCGATCAAATATGTCCTCTCCAGGCCAATGATTTCGGGTCGTATAGCTCAATGGGCAGTCTTGTTGCAACAATACGACCTTGCATATGTTCCGCAGAAAGCTGTCAAAGGACAAGCATTGGCAGATTTCTTAGCTGATCACCCAGTTCCATTTGATTAGGAGTTCTCTAATGATTTCCCGGATGAAGACGTGTTTTACATTGAAGTAATGTCACCATGGATGATGTTTTTCGATGGGGCTGCACGTCAAGAAGGAGCGGGAGCAGGTGTAGTGTTTGTTTCTCCACAATGACAAATACTTCTATACTCGTTCTCATTAAGCGAACTTTGCTCTAACAACGTAGTCAAATATCAAGCATTGATTATTGGTCTACAAATGGCCATTGAGATGGGCATATCGCAACTTAAGATCTTTGGGGACTCCAAATTAGTTATCAACCAAATCTTGGAGCAATATGACGTCAAGAAAGAAGACCTCATCCCTTATTGCAAATACGAGAAGAAGTTACTAGCAAATTTCGAGGCCATCACATTGGAGCATATACCAAGGATGGAGAATAGACAGGCCAATGCTTTAGTTAATTTGGCTACCGCCTTAGCATTATCCCAAGAAGAGATAACCAAAGTTACTATTTCCCAAAGGAGGGTAGTACCTCTCATGGTTGAAGAAGAAGAAAAACACGCTAACATCATTTTTGTATGCCTTGTTGAAAAAGAAGATTGGCGACAAGCGATCATTGAGTACCTTCAACATGGAAGACTCCAGGATGATATACGCCACAAGATCGAAGTGCGGCGAAGGGTTGCTCAATTCATTTATTATAAGGACACTCTCTTTCGCCGTTCATTTGATGGTTTGTTTCTCCGTTGCTTAGGAGAAGAGGAGGCTAAACAATCCTTAGAGGAGGCTCATTCTGGAATGTGTAGCGCACATCAGTCAAGTCCTAAGTTACACTACAGGATCAAACGAATGGGTTACTATTGGCTTACGATGGTGCAAGATTCCATAAAGTATGCTAAGAAGTGCGAAGCTTATCAGTATCACACAAACTTCATCCATTAGCCGCCAGATCCTCTACACCCAACAGTAGCTTCTTGGACTTTTGATGCATGGGGGCTTAATACAATTGGGCCATTACCAAAGTCATCCGGTGGCCATTTGTACATCTTGGCTGCAACTGATTACTTCTCAAAGTGGGTGGAAGCTGTGCCCCTTAGGGAAGTGAAAAAAGAGACGGTGGTCAATTTCATTCGAACTCATTTGATCTATCGGTATTGTGTCCCTCGTTATATCATAACTGATAATGGAAAACCGTTTTACAATAGGCTGATGATAGAGCTATGTGAGAAGTTTGGATTTAAACAATACAACTCCTCCATGTACAATGCCCCGGCAAATGGACTGGCTGAAGCATTTAACAAAACACTTGGCAGTTTGTTGAAGAAGGTGGTATCCAAGACAAAGCGAGACTGGCACGAAAGAATCGGAGAAGTATTATGGGCATATCGAACAACATTTCGAATGCCTACTCAAGCGACGCCATATTCTCTTGTCTATGGAGTGGAAGCCATCCTTCCTTTAGAACGCCAAATCCCATCATTACGGATTGCCATTCAAGACGGGTTGACTGGAGAAGAAAATGCCAAGCTCAGATTGCAAGAATTAGAGGCACTTGATGAAAAAAGGCTCGAGGCCCAACAACGCCTTGAGTGCTATCAAGCTTGTCTTTCAAGCGCATTCAATAAAAAAGTTAAACCACGATCATTCCAAGTTGGTGACTTAGTCCTCGCCATTCGAAGACCTATTATAACAACTCATCGTACAGGCAATAAGTTCACTTCAAAGTGGGATGGACCTTATGTTGTGCAAGAAGTCTACACCAATGGTGCTTACAAGTTAGTTGATAATGATGGTGTAAGAATCAGCCCCATCAATGGGAAGTTCCTTAAGCGCTTTTATGCTTAAAAATCGAGGATTGCTCCTTGGTAAGAGTTTAAATTGCTCATTGCAACGCTGCAAGGGTACATGAAGTCTTCCCATTACCTTTTAAAGAGTACCAATAAGGAGGAATTAATCCCCCTCTATGTCACCAATTGCAAGTGTGGCGTAGTGGTTGGATGCCTTTGTCGCCCTTAAGGCCGAGGTCTCAGGTTTGATTAGTGGTGATACCCACTATTGCGTAATTGGTACCCATGAAATGTCGTGGGGCATGGAGCGAGGATTACACACGTGAGCCCTCCTTTTTTTTAAAAAAAACAAAACAAAACAAAACAAATTTATCAAAACAAAAAAATCAAAAAAAAATTTGAACTACGTGATGACTTGATCCCTCTCGAGGGTACGTAGGCAACTTAGCATCTTTGCTAAGTTCAGTCATGCACTAAAAAAAAAAAGATGATGACTAAAAAAAAAAAAAAGGGAGTAGAAAATAAAGTCTTCTTTATTGATTTATAAAAGGAAAATAGTACAGGTGGAAAGCATGAGGACACACATGGAGGGAATTAAATAAAAAGATTATGACATCCATTTCAAGTCTTTCAAGCTAGAACAATTATCTTCTAGAAGGGCTCATATTTTCTCTAATGCCTCCACATCTTGGTCTTCAAGAATAGGAGTGGATTTGACTTCTTCAAGCTGTTCTTCTAAGGCTTGCACAACATCGTCTTGTTCAACTTGATGAAATTCAATTTGAGACAGTTATTGCTCTAATTGGGCAAACTTGGTTCGCAGGTCAGCCATCCTCAATCTAATGGTATCAAGATCTGTCTTCAAATATGTTTTCTTGTGCGATGCTTCAGAAAGGAGGAGTTCAATTTCAGCCTCATGCCGAATTAAGTTGACAAGACTTGGTCGTTTATTTAGAGAGTCCTTCATCCTCAAATAGTCCACAACCCCTTCGCAATATTTGTCAACATGTTCGTGCAAGTGTCGAGGGTCCACTCTAAGACTTTCAATCCCACTATAGATTTCATTTATTTCAACTTGTTGGAGGATGTTGTCCACAGAAAGAGTTGAAATCTTGTTTAAAAGAATATCTCCTAACATAGAAGCCCCTTTCCTACGCACGGACGAAACATGCACCATGCCCTAAAACATAGAGACTTCCGGAGGGTTGGTCGGTTGCAAGGATGAGAGAAATGTCCTTCTTGTCTCGGTCGGAAGTTTGGACGACGTACCAACATCAGCAAACTTACGCCTCTTGAGATCCGAACTCTTCGCAGATGGCTTTGATATAGAAGACTCACTATTTGTAAGAAGATGCACATGATTAATAGAAGTCTCTACATCAACACCCTTCATTGGACTCTTCAAATGTTTCCAATTGTAGTCCAGGTCGTTACACACCTCCTCTTCAGAAATTTTAATGGCATCCCTAACTAGTACAACAAGCAAACCTTTGATGCCATGACTTCAAGCAATTCCAATATGTCGAGATAAGTCTTTTGAATGACAATCATCTTCAAGATGACATCGTGCAAACTCTGACAAGGGCTGTGGAATGTATGGGTCTTGTAATTTCCTCTTTCCCTTCTGAGATTTTTTTTGATGTCATGGACTTAACATGGAAGGAGGCGATGTCAGCTAGAAAATCTATTCCTTTGGTGAAATCATTTCCACAAACTCCTTCCCACCATTGTCTGTAGCTATGTCTGACCCGACTTCCAAAGTCTGTGGCAAAAGCCGAAATGAGTACCTTAGAATCTGTGTTGCAGCAAGTGAAAGATTGGTAGAATTGATATAGATCTTTTAAAGAGCCTATATGAATTTCTTCCTTCAAATCACTTGAAATGTCTTGATGAAATCCAAAGCGCCGACTGAATCTGTGAGGAATATGCTTCTACAATGTGTTGTTCTTCACATCGAAGTGACAAGTTCCCCGAGCGAAGGCTCATAAAGTAGTCAAACTTCTGAATGGATAAGTGATTGTTGTCGATAAAAGTCTGGTCATAGCTTTTCTTGAAAGCAGTCCGGTGCCAAAGAAAGTCAGTGGTGGTTCATATGTGCTTTCGTGCAGAGAATTCGTTGAACGGAGAGGCGTAGCCTACACCGGAATATTTAGTCATCAAAGGATCAAATATTTTATCATGGGTGATGCGATTGCTTCTAAAAAAATGACCTACCTAGGCATAAACATAATGAATGGCAAAACTAGCTCCAGACTTGCTCAGAGTAGGAGAGGAAGAAATGGTGTTAAGTCCATGATAAATGCTAGACAATACTAGGGGAGCAAAGCCAAATGAACGACCATTGGCCATGGAACTAGCGATCTTGAAAGTGCCTAGACGAATGCTATTCAATCCTTGATAAGAAAGACAAATATGCACAGCCAACAAGAAAGAAGTGACGATAAGTAAGTCTCTTCCTTTAAGTCACCCTCAACTTGAAGATCCGCAAAGACCCCATGCTCTTTATCAAACCATGGTCCATGCTCGTTTATCACGCCAAGGGGATTCTGACTACACTTGGGAATGGTTGTCTGCCTCGCTGGTTTTCTAAGAGCCGGGTACCTACCATTTCCTCTATACCAAAAAGTAATCCAGTCACGAACACTCACTTTCCCTTGTTTCTTCAGCTGGTTTTGAAGGTGATGATACGCCATGAAAAGGTAGCAACAGCTGTGCGGCAGGTAAGGTCGTCCTTGGTCGTTGGTTCCATCTAGCTCTTGCGCATTGGGTATTACTTTGTCATAAAATGCACCTGTGCAAGAAAGTCCACCAAGAATGGAAAGATCCCACGGTGTGATGGAAATTTCCCCAATTGAGGTATGGAGGGTATTGGTCGACGGACTCCAACACTCACAAAATGCTTTCATGAGGTTCTCATCGTAATCATATGTGAACAAGGAGGCAAAGACAGTACTGTAGAGGTGGGTCGCATCAAGGAGGTGTTTACACCGACCAAGCACATCTTCTAGCCAATCCCAATAAAGGGAGAAGTAAGAAAAACCTCTGTTCGCGTTGAAGGAAAGATCCCAACTGGCACGTTTTGCAATTATCTCTTATCCCAAAGTGTTGTACGGCTTTGATTTAGCAACATTTTTGTGATGCGAAGCAAGAAGGATAATTGTCTCCAAGTTAGAACTGCCCTCAGGGGGAACGACTTGTGAACATTTCGGCAAATTGAGAGGATAAGAGTTATGGCCCCATCTCTCTGAAAATCTTCCAATTATGGGTGGACGAACAATTAAAGTCGTAACCTTTGCATCCTTGTCATCTTTCTCCTTACAAATGAACAAGGCTGGTTCTTGACCAATCTTCGAATCCATGAAAAAGAACATCATGATAGCTGCTAAAAAAATATATATATTAGTATAAACAAAGCAGGTGTAAAAAAAAATAAATAAATAAATAAAAACAAATTAATAATTAAAATAATTTAAAAAAAAAAAGTAAAAAGAGAAAATGTGTTAATTCTCTACACTTAGAAGAGTGTGCTACTCACTAGAGATTTTGTTTGTACAATCTGAGGCATGCCCCGGGCGGCTTTATATAGAAAACTTTTGAGATAACAGACAAAAGGAAAAAGGAGAGTAGGTAAGCCATTAAATGTTGCCACCAAACAGATATTATTTGAAGTCAGATTTTGCAACTTGTCAGAAAGAAACTATGGCACTAGACCTCAAAAAATGCTTATAGGCCTGCAAAGAGTACACATGTCACCTAAAGGAAAGCACTAGACCTGGGATGAAGTTCTAGGCCGCATATTGCTCAAAGTGACAGTGCTATCGACCTTGAAAGTAGTAAGAGACACTTGCTGGTTAAACAATCTGCCCGAGTTGTCAAACACTGTCAGAGCAGCCAGCATCAGAGTGGACTAAGATGGCAACAAGTCCAACAATGCCTACGGTCTCCCCTTTCGGATTTCTAAAACGTCTGACAAGATTTCACAAAATTCAACCCACGAAAATCTTCTACGGCCTTCAATCTACCAAACCTAAAAATTCCAAGTCCAGATGCCCAACCATGCGCTGCCACGCACCGCCAAAAGCATCAAAGATCACGGCCTACTCCTTAATATTCGTAAAAATCTAGACCTCACTTTACGAAGGTAGCATTACCACTCGATCCAGCGGCCCTCGATCTACAAAACCCAGAAAGATCATCAACAATGGAGCCACCACGCGCCGCCACAAACTCGTGATGACTAACGGTTTAGTCCCTCAAAACTGTGCAAATTTGTTCACAATTTTACAAAACTGACACTACAGGGGTCTTGTATGGCCTTAGAACTACAAAACCTAAAATTTTCAGGCACAAAAACTGAAGCACGTGCCGCCAAAATATCCGATAGTGGCTGCCTTCAGAAACACGCGCCACTCCTCCCACCCACGCGCTTGCATGCGCTGGAGCTTTTTTCACGTGCCATATGCTAACACGTGCCCTCCAGCACTATGACGTCATGGATGACGTCTTTATGACGTCACCACCCACTATGGTTTGAGCCGTTTGTCCAGGCCGACCCGGTTTGACCGTTCATCCTGACCCGGTCCGAACTGCCTGCAAGAAACAAAAAAAAAATAAAAAAAATAAAAAAAAATAAAAAAAGAAAAAAGAAGAAGAGAGAGAGAATATGCTTTGACCATGTTGGACCTTTGACTTTGACCAAAAAGTCAAAATTTTCAAAACGGACTTGTCCCACTCAGTTTTTTGAGTACATTCCGATTTTAAGATCCATTTCTTCATTCGAAACTTGAAAATTGCACAAACGTCAAATTTCCAAAAAGTTGACTTTTGCATAATCTTGACCAAAAGTCAAAATTTTTAAGAAGGACCTGTCTTGCTCAATTTTTCGCGTACATTCCAATTTTGGAGTCCGTTCCATCATTTGAGACTCGAAAATTGCACAAATAACTCAATTCCAAGATAGTTGACTTTTGTGTTGAAGTCGACCCAAAGTCAAGATTTTCAAGCTAGACTTATCTTGCTCAGTTTTTCGCGACTTGGAAATCACCAATCTAACCCACATCTCCGAAGTACTGACAGTGTCCAAAACTTAAGCTCCCAAGATCAAAATTTGAGATTCATCCATTTAGTTTGGATCCCCTCAAGGTTATCCTTCAGATTTCATCAAAGCTTCCCTTTTAAAAAACAGATGAACTCTCACAAGTGTGTCCTAAACTTGGAATTACATTGGGTCACCAATTCAACCTTTCATTCCCGTTCGGTGCCTACCAGTCTCCCACCTACCATTCCCCGTTCAGTGCCTACCAGTCTCCCACCTACCATTCCCCTTTCGGTGCCAAACATTCCCATTTACCATTCTCACCAAAAATTCTCATCCGCCATTCCCAACTACCCATCTACCATTCTTCGTCTCTCCACTATAAATAGAAGGGTCGGATTCATTGAAAACTCATCAAGAAAAACACACTAAATCATGAAATGAAGATTTGCTTCTTTCAAATTTTCAAATCCTCCTTCCTACAGCCATTTCTCACTATAGCCTCATCATTCTCAACACCTAGCAACCAATATTGCTTCAGAATCAGTTTGAAATCAACCCTCTCATGGTTCAGTAGAAACCCTCCTCACAACATCATTGTAGTTTTGAGATCCAAATAAATTTTTTTTCTCCACTTAACGACCACATTTGTCCATAAAATTACTCTTAACAAGGCTAGTATTGTCGTTCCATGCTTCCTCGGACTTGGTTGACTAGGAAATCTAAGTCTAGCAGAGACACATGTTCCTAAGCTCAGGGATCCCGTAGTCTCTCTCCAATTGCTTGGTCTTCCAGCAGAAGCAGTAGTTCGGAACAAACAGCAACTTGCCTAGTTTCTAAAACCAGAATCACAAGTTAGCTTCATCTTTCATTTTCTGTGCTTTTCCAACAAGTAGCATTAGGTGAAGGTGGTAAAAAGTGTTGGGGTATCCTACAAATTTTCCCCCATCCAACACTTACGATGACCTCCAAGGTGCCAGCTCATCAGAAATCAACCTTTGGTGTCTATAAATGGTCACCAAAGCCTCATTCCATGTTCCCACCAACATGGGACCCAAAGGTCATCATTGCTGGTACCTTAGAACACGCTTTTCTGGAATTACTCCAACTTAAATTCTGCTTGAAGTATTTCAGAAAGTATTCTTTTGAAATTACTTCAACTTAACGTCCGTCGGCATGGTCCCATCATACAGGGGCATTCTACGACTTGCCGTCGGACCTCATTCAGCATGCAGTCAATCCGTATACCAAAGTATACTCCCCAAAAACATCTACACTAGAGGGTCCCCAACGTATAGGGCCAGCGCCATGGTGGCATATGTTTCACCCATTCACTTTGCTTCATTTCCATCTTCTTCACACCACCACCAGCATACCCAAAATCCATAGGCTTCTGAAATTACCTCAACTTAACCTGAGTGATACGATAACACATACGTACTCAACCACTTTCCCACATGTCCTAGCCGTAATCCAAAATATATTCTTCGAAAATTACTTCGCCTGGACTTCTTAAAAACGCGAGGCTAGCCCCATGACTTTGCATGCTGTACCCAACCACCATCCTCGCCTCTTCCTCATCTTCTACACCTTGTGATCACCGTCAACGATCCAAAATACTCTTCTAAAATTACCTCAGCTTAACCTCTGCTGAAATGATTCAATCTTGCAAGTACATCCAACTTCTTGCAAATAACTTTCAGCCTCACCAATCCACTCCAAGTACCATGGAACACTCTTTTGAAATTACTTCGATTTAACCTCTGTTGAGAAGGCTCGGTCACGTGAGTACATTCAAATACTCGCAAACCCCTTTTCGGTCTCATCAAAGCCTTTCATATGGGTGGGTCTACTCTTTGGAAATTATCTCATCCTGCTGAAAGCTTCACCACCTTCAACTACATCACTTGAAGAGTCAAGTGTAAAAATACGTTTTCGAAACTCATTCCCGCACCACAAAACTATGTGCATGAACGAGTCTCGAGGGGGCATTTGTAGAGAGGGAAAATTCTCGACCTATCACAAGCTGACACATCATACTACATAGTCCACAAAATACAGCCAATTACAAAGCGTCACGTACTGCTATTAGGTTTTGCTATCACTACTCAAAAACCAACAGAAATTTGCCAAGTGTCATGCAAAAACCAATCACACATCAGCGCGTGTAAGTGATGACATATGCAATCCAGTGCGTGTAAGCGATGACATAAGCGGACCAATCAGGCTATGACATGTGTCACCAATCAGACTCTGCCACGTGTCGCTCACCCACCCCCAAACTCCTATAAATAGAAGCCTTCCTAAGGCATTTGAGGGGAGACAAGCCATCTAGAGCACAAGCAGCATCAGAGAAGATTCAGAAGTACAGAAACTCTGCAGGAATCAAGCCTCAAAGCCTTCAAGAACTTCAAGAACTTCAACCTCAAAATCGAAGAACATTCAAAGCGGAATCATCCAAACTATCTGCCTAGATCCTAAAGTTTGCTGGAATCAAGCTCAAAAGCCTCCAGAAACCTTAACAAAACCATAAATCAATGAAGCTCTACGGATTCAAGCCTCTAAAGCACCAAAGAACTTCCACCACAAACCTTCAAAGAAGAAGAACATGAAGAACGTGAAGAACAAAGAATTTCTAACAAGCTCATAGCCAGAGATTAATTGTAATTCCTTTCAAAGATCTTCGATCCATTCCTTAACCAAATTGAAGGATATTTTATGTTCAAGTCAAAATCATATTACCACAATTCCAATCAACAAGTCTTGCAAGGAGATCGAATCAGATGATCACTCTTTTGTAATTTCAGAAAATTGTACCACACATTCATCAATACAAATTCGCATTTGTGAAACTACTTTACTTGTTTGATTTATTTCAAACTAGAAATTTAGTCTTCTACAATCCTCTTCATGGAAGTTGTTCAATTTTTGGTTGTCAACTTCTCCGATTGGGCTGAGGTACAATGGCTTTGCTCTTATGTTAAAAACCCCTCATGGCAAAACAATAAATTCATTGAGAAGATTATACAACCTTGGGAGAAAAAACTCATCCAATACGATCTACTTAAATCCCTTAACCATAACCCTTCTAATTCTTGGACCTCTCCTTATACAGATATTACTAGAAAAGGCCAGAAATAAAGCAGTCGGATCAAATTATCTCTGGAAGTGAAGAAAACAATTATTGCCTCCCTAAAGGCCAACGAACAACAATTGAATAATGGGGAAACTTCTCTGGAGCGAAATGGGGTCAAGAATGAACTCTCTTGGGCATGTAGACTTGAAACAAAAACGCATGTTATCATGGTCTGGCAAATAGCTACTTGCCTTTGTGAGATAAATTGGAAACAAACCAACCTACAAAAGGAAAACGAACACTTCATTGTGGCAACTGCATTATCTAAATACTGTGCCTACTTGGTGGCTTTTGCTCCAAGATTTTTACCTGATCATGCGTATATTACAGGATTTATGTTTGACGAGGTAGTTCAAGAAGCCAGGGATAAGCTCAAGGGATGCAACTCACCAGCAACTAAGTATGACAAGATGATGAGATTAGGCGAAGATGACCATCCTGGAGAAACAATTATTAAAAGAGGTGTTGTTCTTGGGAAGCATCTGTTGGTAGACATAACTGACAATGAACTAAGATGGAAAATTCTAGCAGATTTTTGGGCAGATATGTTGTTTGTGGCTCCCTCCGATGACACAACCGTTCATGCAGAGCACCTGACTAAGGGAGGAGAGTTTGTAACTCACTTGTGGGCTTTACTCTCTCATGCAGGCATACTCAATCGAGACTCAACTCAAAATGTCTGATTAATGCATTTGTCCACATGTGTTTTTTTAGGTTTTGAGTTTGTAATGTTGGCAAACCATGACAAAAACTAAGTCTCATTGGTTTAGAATGGTCTACATTGAAGTCCAAGACAAAAACCTCAAGTTCAGGATGAAAAAAAATGAGTTACGAGCTGTTTCATTCGATTGGTACTCGATTGATCGAAAGTCATTCGATTGGTACTCAATCGATCGAAAGTCGCATATCAGCAAAAAATCAGCAAACGTAAAAAGCCCAAAACTTGACCGTTTGAAGCCCAAATCGCGAGCCGTTTTTTCTAGTATTTAAAGGACATTTTAAGCTAACCCTAGAGAGGGTTTTCAGAATTTTTTTGGAGATTATAGTGCATCTTGTGCCTCTTTTGTAGATCTAGGGTTTTGTACCCAAAAGCTCTCTAATGTCTTCTACCGGTGTTATTCCTTGAAGAATCTCGAGATCCGGTGTTGTAGAAGTTGCTGCATACAAGATCAACATCTAAGGAGATCCAAAACCTTTGAGTAGAGTCTCAAAGTCACAAGCAGGTGAGCTTGTGTTGTTGCAAAGGCCAAGGAAAGAAGTAGTTCGTGGACTCGGAGCTATCATGGGGTCGTGGTAGTAAGTTTTCTACTCGAGGTAGCAATAGAATGTTAGTGGTCTAAGTTCTATTGTACAAACTTCAATTCTTTCATAGTGGATTTGTTTTTTACCTTGAGGATAGCTAGGTTAAATCCTCCCCAGGTTTTTTACCAGTTTGGTTTTCTTGGGTCATCATATCATTGTGTTCTTTATTTTTTCGCTGCTTTGCATGATACGATTGTTTTGTTTTAACCTAGATCTGAATAATAAACCCTAAGTATTCACTTGGTTAATTAATTAGGTTAAACAATCTAGTTTTACAGTGGTCTAAAAACGTATAAGTGGTATCAGAACAGGTTAGCTCTTGATTTAGGTTATTATACCTAGAGTTGATCCTTGATCCCTGTTATCATGGATAATTTTAAGTGTCTTACTATTTTTTATTGTGATGATTTGAATAAAAAGGACACTGTTGTTTCTGTTGATCTTATTGATGCTTGTGAAACTCCTTGTAAGGAATTATTGAAATCTATGAAAATTGCAAAGAAATTCAAGGAAGAGTTAAAATTGGCTAATCTTGAAAAAGAAGAATTGGTTGTTAGATTAGATGAATCTAATAAAAAGAATGAATTTTTAAGAAATCAAATTTTCTCTCAAGATGAGAAGATGAAAAGCTCGAAACAAGAGTTAGTTGAATCTAAAGCTAAAAATGAAAATTTGACTAGTATCAAGCCTGCTGTTGATAACAGAAGTGTTTCTGTTTCTCTTAAGCCTAAAACTGAGAAAGTTTATATCCCTCCTTTCAAGAGGAATAATAAAGAAAATGCTTATTTTGCTAGGTTAGACAAAGGTAAAAGTTTTGATGTAGACGTTGAAGTTTCTAAACCTATGTCTAAACCTACTATTAGAGAGCATAATAAATCTGTTTTTGTTCCTACTTGTCACCTTTGTGGTGTTGTTGGTCATATTAGACCAAATTGTTCTTTGTTGAGGCAAAAACTAAAATCTAAGACTATATTTGTTGTTAGGAATACTGATGTTCCTAAATTTGTTCATGTTTGTCACTTTTATGGTGTCTCTAGTCACATTCGTCCTAATTGTCATAAATTGAAATTTAAAAATTCTGTATTTCAATCTAAGATATGTGATGATATTTCTCTTGCCATAAGTCCATATAAATTGTTTCATATTCTTTTCAAAAATTTGAGCTTGTTGGCTTGTGAAAGGAATTTGCAGCATTTCAGTCTTTCTCAAAAGATTGGTATAATCCCTCAAATACACTCTGCTTCACATGGATTTTCACCTACAAAGCCGAAGACTCGTGCTATATGGGTGAGAAAAGATTATCTAAGGTGAGTGTTGCTGACTTGTCCCTGATTTAATTATTTCAATTGTTTGTGGACATGTTTTGTTTCTGTTTTTGGTTGTTTTGTTTTTTAGGTTGTTTTTAATTAAAAAAAATCCAAAAAAAAAAAAAAAAAACATTGAAAATTTTCAAAAAGACAAAAATATTTTATTTTATGTCTAGTTTTATTTTTCTTGAGGATTACATGAATTATGATATCTCTCTCTTGATTTAGAACTTGCTTGACATTGTGGAGAAACTTGAATAGTATGTGTTATATAAGTGCTAAGCTATTTCTGATTTTGTGTGAGTATGAACTAGTTTGTACATGTACTCATGGGTTAATTAAGAAATTGATATTTCTTATTTGTGTACCCTCTATAGCTTAATTAAGCACTGTCATGCATTGCATTTACATTTTTAATCATTTAGCTTAAAGTGTGCTTTTAGTTTTGATCATAAAATTTTTTTTGAAACCAAAAAAGATTTTTATTTGTTTTGTATTACACATCATAAATATGTAATTGAGGTTGGCCTATTATCTTTGCATAACATGCCTGTGTACCTTGTTTAGCTTAGATGAGCTTATTTTACTAAAGTGCATGTTGTGTGGGAGTTGTTTATAGTTTTTGATCACATGATCTTGATTTTGAAGTCACATGCTTTTGATTGTTAGGACTAGAACTTAATGAGAAAGGCATAAATAACCATCTCACCACTTTTTACTAGCCAATCATGAACACCTTAGTGCATATCATAAGATTTTATGCTCGAGAAAGTGTAGCACATGCACAAAAAGAACATAAGGTGTAGCCTCGGATTAATAATAAAATTGGTGTGTACATTATTGGGCTATAATAAAGATGACACAAAGAAATAAAATTGGTGTGTACATTATGAGGCAAAACAAGAAACTTACATGATTGCAAGCTTGTTTTCTAGGAAATGTGAGAGTTATATGATGTAACTCTTTAGGTGATAGTCACTTTCAAATTTATGTGATGAATAATGTAGAAATTGTGATTGATTACTATCTACATTTCACCTCACATGTATCCCATGCTGTTACTAGTTGCACACACTTCACAAGTTATTCTTTGCTAAACTTAGTACATGAAATTGTGTTTGAATTTCGTTTGGCCATCCAAGATTATGTTTTCTATGGTGTTTTATGCAAAATATGTTTAAGGGTTGGCAAAAATTGTGTTTTTGATGATTAAAAACCTTGTTTTGAAGTTCTGGGTTGAAAACTCATGTTTTTGAAAAACTTTTAATCTCATACTCATTCATTTCATTCATGAAACACTGTGCTTTGAGGAGTTTCTGCATAAAATTGCTATGTTTTTCAAAAATTTGTGTTTTCCAGATTTTCGATCGATCGAATCTGTCTCTCGACCGATCGAAAATGCGTTAAAATTTTTGGTTTGAATCTGCCAGGCTCGATTGGTATACGATCGATGCTCAACCGATCGAAACTGAAAAATTTTCAGTTTCTAAGTTTTTGACCAAATTTTTTTTATGCATCACTTGTGTTTAGGATTCACATGCATTACATTGTTTTTTTGTATCCATCTTGTAGTTTTGCAGTCATATCTCTTATTGTTTTCACACATAACATGCATACACTTTGCTAAATTGGGTACTCAACTTGATTTAAAAATTGATTGATTAATTTTTGAGTCCTTTGTACATTTTAGTATATGCTATTTTTTATGTGTGAACTGCAGAAAATATTTCTCTTAAGAGATATGATGGATAATCAATGTGCAAATATTTTCTCTTAAACACATTGCGTGCATATGTTTATGGGTCACATAGTGTCAAGTTTGCATTTATTGAAAGAGAGAATATTTTTTTTGTGTATCCTCAACTTAGTTTTTAAGTTTGGTTTGTGTCTTTTTATTTATCCCCACCTCCTAAAGTTTACCCAAAACTGTTTTTCCCAAAACTTGTTTTGTTTTTCCTATTTTTATAGGGGGAGAAATTTTTTTTTTTTTAACCTTTGTTATTCTTAGAGGTAGTTGTTGCTCTTCATAGGGGGAGTTGCCTCTATTCTCTATAGAGCTAGATTCATTTGTTTCCTTGATTCACTATTTTCTCTTGACTTTTGTTGCGTATGTTTTCTGTTTACCCTTAAGCTATACAGCTGATCAAAACTCGAATTACTGAACTAAGTTGGCGCTTGGCTCCAGGAGGAATTTGATAATCCTTTACAGTCGATTCATCTTATACCAACTGTTCATTATAGGCTAGGTCTAGCCTAACCCATGGGACATAAACTTTTTTCTGGACCTTCAGTTTTATGTCAACGATTTTTGCATTACGTGGAATTTTATCAAGATAGCAGAATTCTCCATATAAAACATTGATTACCATAGTCTGCAAAACACCAACCAATTCATTTTTTAGTATATATAATTAATAATAGCATAAGATTTTAGAAAACACACTTTAAAGCATGAAAAATTCAAGCACAGAGAGTATTAGTAATTAAATAACAAAATAAAATGAAATTTAACTATCACACATATTTATCATAACGAGAAGTTTATAGAGGGGCAAAAATGCATACTGGAGAAATTTGAAGGTGAGAATCCGGAAGGGACATAGTCTAGATATGTGAAGTTGGTTTGACCTCAAATTTAACTAGAGAAATATAAGATGCAATTAATATGCCAAGTCTCAATATGGTGGAAAATGCTATCCCTTTATTATCAAAATAAAATTGTGGAGAATGAAGATTTGTTGTTAGCTTTTAAACCTACTGTCAATCATGCCATAAGTGGGGATCGATAGTTACAATGTTATTAGCATGTTGAATATGGTTGCACAAAATAAAATCCCAATTCTAAATATGGTTGCACAAAATAAAATCACGATGGAAATAGAAGTATGAAAAAATAAAGAAAAATGAAAGACCTATTCAATGGAATTCCTATTAACTTCACATACAGAACTAGTGTTAAATTGTGAGAAAACCCAACTTTGCATGGGTCATATTGTTATTCTAAGTTTCTTACTATTTTTATGATCAGTAAGAAAATATAAGACATGCAATTGGCATGAGTTAATAAGCTACATTTATTTCTTGACATGGTCAGAATATTTCATTCTTTCTTTTTTCTTTTTTCCTTTCAATTTTCCTTTTGTTTTCTGGTCTCAGATTTATGTGTTTGTACAGATTTGACAAAGTTGACATGGCCCTACTGACGGTTCAAGATAATCCTAGCACAAATAACACTTTTTTTTAATGGCCAGAAAAGGGAGGCAGGGGCGATCATTGTGACTCACCCCCCTGGGTGTGATCATAGAGGCACCATCGCTAGAGAATGTTGGATTGAGCTATAACTATTATGGTCGGGGGTAACCACAAACCTCACTCTAGCCCCACGAAAGAGCTAGAAGCTTAAGCTAGTTGCAAGCAGAATCCCACAACCCATTGAGACTCAAACATGAAACCTAGTGCTCCCGCGTTCACACCAAGACCGCTAGCCCACCCTCGGTGGTGCACAAATAACACTTTTAAGGTTCCCACTCTAGGCCCAATTGATTATCCGTCCTGTACATAAGAATTGAATGGCTGGATTTGGATTGGTCTAATACAAAAATGAATACATATGTGTCTTGAATTGGGCCAGTATACCAAGTATCCAACCGTCTCTTGCCTTGGTCACACACCCCCATGCCAATGAAAACTACTTGTGGGTTTCGGATTGGGCTCGAAATGGCAAAATACGAAGACATTGAAACATTTTG
Organism: Notholithocarpus densiflorus; assembly: GCA_030021035.2. Lineage (NCBI taxonomy): Eukaryota > Viridiplantae > Streptophyta > Magnoliopsida > Fagales > Fagaceae > Notholithocarpus > Notholithocarpus densiflorus. The sequence goes on from JARYZH020000402.1 coordinate 193,957, forward strand.
GGCGAGTTTGGTTCGACTCTTTTATTTTGGGCTTTTTGAAATAGTGAGAATTTGTCATTGCTGTTCAAGAGATACAATGCAAAAATACACTTAAGACTGAAAAGCACAATTTCAAAATTTTATCAAATGCTTAAAAATAGCGATTTGAAACTACCAATGTGATTTTGGCCTAAAAAGCTCTAACCAAATGGACACTTCTAGTTCCATGTTTTTCTAATATTTACACTAAGCATCAATAATTTCATATTTTTACTATAATCTTGCATATTTTTTTATCTATTAGTATTTTTCTATATAATTTCAATGATTAGATTTAATTTCCATATAAAATATTTGATAGGCCAAGAATATATTGACCCCTTGTGATAAATTAACCAATTAATTAGTCAAGTTAATTAATTAAGTTAATTAGCATGCAATACGCGTGGTAGCACAAACAAATCACCAAGTTAATATGCAACGGAAAATAAATTGACACGGTGATTTGTTTACGAATGGGGAAAACCTATACGGCAAAAACCCCACCGGGTGATTTTAAGGTCACCATTCCCGAGAATTCACTATTATCACAACAAGCGGTTACAAGTAAAGGAATCCCAGTACCTTATACCAACCTACAGTTGAACCCTTACCCCAATACCCAATTGGACTTGTTCTGTAGTGATCATCTCTCCTTTCAATGCATGGCTCCCAGTACATGACTAACCAATTCGATGCGCAAATCCTAGTACGTGGCTTACACACCAACTTGAAAAGGATATTGGCTGCAAAGTTCTTCAGTTTATCAACACAATGAAGATCACGAAACTTCTTGGTTACAAAACCCTACGGTGTACAAACACAGCAGCTTCTTCAAGAGAAAGATGAACTAGGGCATATGTCTCCGGTTCACAATATGCTTGTGAAAAACTTTTGCATTGAGGTGCGTCCACTTGCATCAGCTATGACGGCCCTTAAAACAATCCTTATATATGTTTAGGGTTGTGAGAAAAGAAAGCTCAAACATCTATACACGGATTGGATGAAAATCTGAACTGAAAATCTGATTTTCTTAAATCTCGATAGATACCCTATCTATCGAACAGCTGTCGAGCATCGGGCTTAAACAGCATTTTAAACCTTGATAGATACTAGCTATCAAGTTTTAAAATCCAGTACTTCTTCACTTGATTCTTGGATAGACTTGCATGGTTTTAACACTTGAACTTGAAACCTTGTTCCTTGAAGCATTAAACACATTCTAGATCTACCCAATTACAAGTAAAATGCGTTTTGTCAAAGGATTAGTCAATTCTATAATGACATATATTCCTAACATGATTCACATATGTCCTAATTGTTGGGGTTTATGCCCTAAAATTCAATTTATTGGCATGTCATAAATAATTAAATTGTTTAATTATAAGAGACTATCTATAAATGAACTAATGGGACATTATCTTAGTCCATGAGATGCAAAGTATGTGATTTATGTGATTTAGTCACAGAAAATATAAATCACAAGTTCTTTGTAAACTTAGAATTTTAGTTCGTAGTCAATGATGAAATTGGGCGTTTCATCTGCAAAGACTATAACATATCAACTAAGATGATTTGTCTTGATCATGGAAGTGGAGACTTCTAGTTGATATGTTGATATGTTTTAAGAGTTAAGACATATTGAACTAGACCGCTGTGAGATTTATTATTCTCCTAACAATTGTCAAATGAATAATAAATCTCACGACTTCTATTTACATCAACTCTAAATCCTGAAAGAATAATGGACCTGATCATGAGATGTAGGTTGCTTTCATATATCAGGAGTGAGATCTATAAGTCACAATCAAAACCTCAGTACGTTGGGCAGCCGCATTTAGTGTTGATGGAACATATATTCTCAAGATGGAATTCATAATCTCTTAACGAAGATATAAAATATTCACTTGAGATAAGTTTAATGGGTTTGGTTATTCAGAGTGTTGGGCCCAACCACTTTAGTAAGGAGTAACTAAAGTATATATTTATGAAATTGGATTTCATAAATATATGATGAATAACATAAAGGATTAAACCGGGTACTTAAGGATTAAGATGTAGTAATCTTCAAAGTGGCAGTCTACATTCATGACTTTGTATTACTACGAATATTTTAATGAATGGGTTGCATATATAATAAAGTTTTGGGATATAATTTATTAATGAGACCTAGAGTGCAATTATATTCATATAGTAATATTGAATATAATTAATGGTAACTTTGGACTTGTCAAGAGTTGACAGAAAAGCCCAAGGCCCATTGGAGCTAGAGTCCTATTTGTTCCCTTTTGGTTCCACTCTAAGCTATATACTAGAGCCCAATTGGAATGGCTCAAAATGCTAGCCCAATTAGATAATCAGTTATATATATATATAAATATATATATATATATATATAAGGAGAGAAACATACAGAATTTCTTAAGGGGGTTTTTCATTAAGATCACATAAGGAATGAAATGGTTTGTATGTGAGTGTTGGACACTCTCTTATTTTTTCCTTAGAAACTGATTGAGAGACCACACTTCTTAGGCATCAAGTGGAATTGGAGTGAAGATTAAAAGTGTTCCCAAGTACTTCTAATCTTTTGTTTTGAATTTCACCGCACCAAGGTACACTTTCGTGTTCTTAAATTCTGAAACTTACATAGTACATGTTATCAATTGCGAATAAAGTAGATCCGTTAATTTTTCGCTACGTATGTTTTGAATGTGATACAAACATGTATTTTTCCAACACTAACAATCTCCCCCTTTGGCAATCCATGACAAAACCACAACAAACAAATGAACATATGAGAGAAGTCATAAATCACTCAACTCATACTCACTTGTTGAATACAATAAAATCTATTCTAACACAAACTCTTGAAAAACTTTGCAAGAAGAGAGTTTATGGCAAGAAGACTTTGACAACCTATATTTCTGAAACACTTTAAACAAAACTCATCAAGGCATCTTAGTGTGAAATAGAAATAAAAGATTGCATACAATAAATAAGAAGCATGTGCATAAAGAGAGAAAGGAAACAACACATGAAAAGATAGGTGAAAGAACTGTAATAACAACCTCATCATATATAGCATCATAAGTACAAGGTTTGCTATCACAAAATAAGAACAATGTATCTATAAAAGAAGAAAAAAATACATAAGTCCTCACTACATCCCTCAAAAAGAAAAACACTCCCCCTAACAAAAATCTCCTATGCTAACTCTCCCTCTATGTACATGACTACTCTCATATCTCAAAACTACTCCCCATTTTTGTCACTAATGACAAAGGGGTAAATCAAGCAGTCATCTCATTGTCACTGGGCAAGCTAGCATCCTCATCCCCATCATCATCATCGTCGGAGTCACCATCGTCATTCTCGTCCTCAGATGCCTCTGGAGAAGGAGAGGGAGACTCTACGAAGCCACCAAGGCGAGCCTGTCATCAAGCAATACGGCTGACACTTATGTTCACCTGACACAACTCATCACTAAGTGTGTCAAGGCAAGCATCCATGCGCTGCAACTGCGCCATGACCACCTCGAGGGTCACACCACTCGCCAATGAAGAAGGAGTAGAAGAAGCTGAAGGAGTTTCTATCTCTGTCCGTGGCCGCTTCGGTCAAAGCTGGGCCTTGCTCCGTCTGATAGTAGCAGCGTCTATGGCACAAATAACTGTAAAATGAGGAGACTCGGGATAGGAGACAGAAAAATGGCGAAGAAGCCTTGTGATAGCTGAAGGAAAAATAAGCTTATCACGAGTCGCCGTATCCCTATTGACATCTATAAGGGAAAGAATGAAGTGAGAAGGAAAGTTTATGGTAAGCCTCTCAAGGAGGGACAACAAAAATCGAGCACAAGGCTCTGTGATAGAGTTATAGTGAGACAAAGGATGAAAAACGAATGTCATCACCATGTTAAGGAACCTCGGACCTTTTGCAAAGACCGAGGAAGGGGTGTTTTGACAGTCACCTCAAAAAGAAGGTGTCTCACAGAAAAGAGACGAGTGTTTGTCTTTGGACACAGACCTCAGACGATCGTAGCCAGGGTAGTCAGGATGTGATACCCTAGGAACATGTAGCACCTCGGATACAATATTCAGAGTGACTATGATGCGCGTACCTCAAACGCGAGTGACAAAATAAGGTACTGAATAATTGAATTCGTGCATATTGAAGTAAAATTCCTGTATGATCACGGAGGGACAAGTGACCGGGATGCCATATAGTGACTCCCAACCCCTACTGTAGATGACAGTGGGAAGGTCAGTATCGGAAAAATCCGATAGAACAACTTGGCGTTCCGAATGAATGCCTCGTCATGAGAAGTTCTTCGAAAAGTCCTTACGGGCTTTATCATCACGGAATTGGACGTGAAATGGAGTAGAATCAGAGAGGGAAGAAGAAGAAGATGCCCAGAACGAAGAGGGTTCTGGGACGGAGTAGATTTTCATTTAAGTGCCATAGAGCAACTAACCGAAAGAAAGAGAAAGAGAGAGAGAGACACGCAGAAAAGCACCAAACAGTTAAAAATCAATGTGATAGAAACAAAATTGGTACATATGCATGAAGAATGCATGAACATGTGACATGCAAAAGTAAAAACATCATGGGCTCAGCCTAATCCAAACCTACCAGCACACAACATTTTAACATAGTAATCACACATCTAAAATGCATGAACATTGTTAAAAATGCACATGTGATGCAATGCATGATTATTTAAAATCATTTACTTAAAAACCAACCCAAAAATTTGTGAAGAACTCATCAATTTTGAAAAACCCCAAATTTTTCAAAAAATCCCAAAAGTTAGGTCAAAAATCATGAAATGCATGATAAGAATAAAGAGAATAAGATCATACTAGATGAAGAAATGATCTTGAGGCCGAAAAACTTCTGGGTTTAAGATTTGGAGTGAGGGAGAAAAGTTTGGGGAGGTGAAGTGACAAAAACTGTCGAGAGAGATCGAGGAGAAATGAAGAAAAATCACGTTGTCACTATAAATAGACATATTCGCAGCTCGATGGATCAAGAAGCTATCGAGCATCTATCGAGTATACAGAAACTTCCTCAATGGATCGAGAAGCTATCGAGATTGAATATCAAGAATCTCGATAGATCGAGATTACGATAACAGCTATCGAGAAAAGAAGCTCAAGAGGCTCGATAGATAGCCTAGCTGTCGAGAGGTATCGAGAAGCTGTCGAGATTGCTTGAAAGAAATACCCAATGATGTTAAGCTTTTGACATTGCACTTTTTGCTATGCCGAAGCATACAGATGTCATTTTATGATTGGTGGATAATAGTGGTGAGATGGTTATTTATGCCTTTCTCTTAGGATTTTTCTAGTCCTTCCCATCAAAAAGAGTGATACGAGTGTTAAGTACAAGAGATTACTTAATCTAACTCATCACAAACACGAGCCACAAAACTCACTTGCTTAGTTGTGCATAGAGATGTTCATCTAAGCTACAAACGATACAAAATTTAGAAAATTTTGTTTCAATGGCCATCCAAGGTACATAAGTACCAATGTACACAAACACACTATTTTTGTATTTTTCTGATTTTTTTTTTTTTTTTATGAAAAACAAAATAAAGCAAAACTAAAAAGAATAAACAAACAAAAACATGGTAAACAAAGCAATGCATAAAAATAGATGCAGATGCATGAGAAAGGAGGAGGAGAAGAAGAGATCAATCCATGGAGACAACACCAATGTTTTGGTGAAGGAATTCAAACTGTTTGCTATCAAGAGGTTTGGTGAACAAATCAGCCTTCTGATCATCAGTGTGAATGAACTCAAGAGTAAGAGTACCATCTTCGACAAGCTCTTGAATGAAGTGATGTCGAATCTCTATGTGTTTAGTTCGAGAATGTTGAACTGGATTCTTAGAGATGTTGATGGCATTGGTATTGTCACAGTAGATGGTAAGATGCTCTTGACGAATACCGTAATCAAGGAGAAGTTTTTGCATCCAAAGAAGTTGGGTGCAACAGCTACCGGCAGCAATGTACTCAGCCTTTGCAGTGGATAATGAGATGGAGTTCTGCTTTTTACTCATCCAGGAGATAAGATTATTACCAACATAAAAACAACTCCCTGATGTACTCTTTCTATCATTAGCATTCCCAGCCCAATCAGCGTCAGAATACCCAGCTAAGACATCATTTGTGTCCTTGCTGTACCACACACCAAAGTCGGCAGTAGTTTTGACATACTTTATGATTCTTTTCAAAGCAATCATATGAGACTCTTTGGGATTAGTCTGATATCTAGCACACACTCCCACACTGTAACTAATGTCAGGTCTACTAGCAATAAGGTAAAGAAGACTACCTATCATTCTTCTATAAAAAGATGAATCAACACTTCTACCCAACAAATCAACAGTGAGTTTAACATTTGGGCTCATAGGGGTTCTAACAAGATTTTTAGCATATTTAGATTGAGATAGGAATATACTTGACTCTTGTTGACGAATCTACAAACCAAGGAAATGAGTTAACTCTCCAATCATGCTCGTCTCGAACTTGGCCTGCATGAGTTTTGAGAAACTATAAGCAAGTTCATCCTTAGTCGACCCAAAGATGATATCATCAACATAGACTTGAGCAACTATCAACTTGCCGTCTTCCCTTTTGATGAAGAGAGTTTGATCAGTTTTTCCTCTTATGAACCCATGTGACACCAAGTATTATGTGAGCCGATCATACCAAGCTCTGGGGGCTTGCTTTAAACCATAAAGTGCCTTCTTGAGGTACAACACGTGATCCGAAAAGTAAGGATCAATGAATCCTTTTGGTTGAGCCACATAAACATCTTCCTTAAGGAACCTATTCAAGAAAGCAGTCTTTACGTCCATTTGGTAAAGCTTGAACTTCAAGTGACATGCCAAGGCTAGGAGAATTCTGATGGACTCTATATGGCCTACTGGAGCAAATGTCTCATCATAGTCTACTCCTTCCATTTGAGAGTATCCTTGACCTACAAGACGAGCCTTGTTGCGGATCACATTACCCTCCTCATCAGTCTTATTGCGGAATATCCACTTTGTGCCAATGATGTGCTCACCCTCCGGTTTAGGTACTAGAGTCCAGACATCATTCCTTTGAAATTGAAGCAGTTCATCATGCATAGCTTCAACCCAGCTCTCATCTTGAAGAGCTTCCTCAACTTTAATGGGTTCACCTGCGACAAATAACAAGAATAAAACACAAAGTTAGCAACACATTTATCAACTGTACGCTTCCTTAGTGTAAGTTCATTCATGTTTCTCACAATAACTTCAGGAGGATGATTCAATTTGATCCTGGAGGAAAGTCCTTTCTCTTCATGAGATTCAAAATTAGGTGAAGTAGGTATGTCTGCTGAACCTTCTACAACACTTAGAGTGCCAGGAGTACTTGGAGATACGGGCTCTTAATCAACAATTTCTTGAACGTCCTTGGGCTCGGGAGGAAGAATTTCTTTGGGGATTTCCTCACTAAATTTCTCAGAACCGAACTCTGAAGATTCATCGATAACAACATTCACAGTTTCCATTACCTTCTTGGTTCTTTTGTTGTATACCCGATAAGCCTTGCTTGTAAAGGAGTATCCTAGAAATACTCATTCATCGCTTTAGGAGTCAAATTTTCTCACATTCTCTCTATCCTTGAAAATGAAAGAAGTACTTCCAAAAATTCTGAAATACTTAACATTTGGCTTCCTTCCCTTCCATAACTCATAAAGAGTCTTCTTGGTACCAGGTCTAAAATACACCCTCTTAACTGTATGACATGCAGTGTTAACGGCTTCTCCCCACAAGTTTCTAGCCACATCTTTGTTGTGCAACATGGCTTTAGCCATCTCTTGAATAACCCTATTCTTTCTTTCTACTACACCATTCTGCTGAGGAGTAATAGGAGCAAAGAATTCTTGAGATATACATGATCTAGTGCAAAAGGACTCTATGTATGAGTTCTTGAATTCTTTACCGTAATCACTTCGAATTCGATCAATCTTCAAGCTCTTCTCATTCTGAAATCTTGTGCACAAGTCTTCAATGTGCTCAGGAGCATCAGACTTGGATCGTAGGAGGATGACCCAAGTGTACCTAGTGAAGTCATCTACCACAACCATGATGTATCTCTTTCCACCAAGAGACTCGGTTCTGGTTGGACCCATGAGATCCAGATGCAGTAGCTCCAATGATTTAGATGTAGCGGATGTTTGAGTGCCCAGATGTTTAGCTTTCGTTTGTTTTCCAAGCTGACATGGTCCACACACCACATTGTTCACTCTACTGAGCTTTGGTATCCCCAAGACTGACTCATGCTTAGATACAATTGAAAGATGCTTGTAACTAGCATGTCCCATCCTTTGGTGCCATAGATCTTCATTTGGTAAATGAATGCTATTGCACACAATATCAGCATTAAGAACCAAACCATAACAATTGTCCCATCCTTATGAGTTTCTTTCCAGACTCATCCATGACAAGGCATTTCCCTTTTGAGAATAGTACCATAAAGTCTTGATCACATATCTGACTTATGCTCAACAAGTTCACTCTCAGACCTTCTACATATAGAACATTTGCAATGTCTGGCAGTCTAGGTAGAGAGATGATTCCCTTTCCTTTAATCTCTGATTTGCTCCCATCACCAAAAGTGACATTACCACCTTTATTAGACTCGAAAACCTTGAAGAGAGATCGGTCTCTAGTCATGTGTCTTGAGCAGCTGCTGTCAAGGTACCACAAACATGTGTCCATAACCTTAAATGCGGACTTCATCATGAAGCACACTTCGTGCTTAGATGACAGATCAATGGGAATGGTGTTTTCTCTCATCTGCCTTTTAGGAACAAAGCCTTTAACTTTCACTCTTCTCAGACGAACTCCTTTGCACATTTTCATTCTGAGATAGTCTAATTTCTTCTCTGTCAGGCTAAGATCTTTTCCAATAATCATTATGATAGAATTCAAATAACTTTTTGGCTTGCATTTTCTGGTACACTCAAACAAGTAACGATTAGAAAAACAAAATGTATTTGAAAACACAAATCTTTTCATGCCAGTTGCAGCCATGACAACAGAGGTCAATGGATCACACAGCAAAAATTAAAACCTAATCAGACTATGCCCACTCTGATACCACTTGATAGGCCAAGAATGTACTGACCCCTTGTGATAAATTAACCAATTAATTAGCCAAGTGAATTAATTAAGTTAATTAACATGCAATACGCGTGGTAGCACAAACAAATCACCAACTAAGTTAATATGCAGTGGAAAATAAATTGACATAGTGATTTGTTTACAAATGGGGAAAACCTACATGGCAAAAACCCCATCGGGTGATTTTAAGGTCACCACTCTCGAGAATTCACTATTATCACAACAAGCGGTTATAAGTAAAGGAATTCCAGTACCTTATACCAACCTATAGTTGAACCCTTACCCCGATACCCAATTGGACTTATTCTGTAGTGACAATCTCCTTTCAATACACGGCTCTCAGTACGTGACTAACCAATTCGATGCGCGGATCCCAGTACGCGGCTTACACACCAACTTAAGAAGGATGTTGGCTGCAAAGTTCTTCAGTTCATCAACACGATGAAGATCACGAAGCTCCTTGGTTACAAAACCCTACGGTGTACAAACACAGTAGCTTCTTCAAGAGAAAGATGAACTAGGGCATATGTCTCCGATTCACAATATGCTTGTGAAAAACTTTTGCATTGAGGTGCATCCACTTGCATTAACTATGACAGCCCTTAAAACAATCCTTATATATGTTTATTGTTGTGAGAAAAGGAAGCCCCAAAATTCTAAATAAGGATTGGATGAAAATCAAAACTGAAAATCTGGTTTTCTTAAATCTCGATAGATACCCTATCTATCGAGCAGTTGTCGAGCATTAGGCTTAAACAGTCTTTTAAACCTCGATAGATATTAGCTGTCGAGTTTTAAAATCCAGCACTTCTTCACTTGATTCTTGGACAGACTTGCATGGCTTTAACACTTGAACTTGAAATTTTGTTCCTTGAAGCATTAAACACATCCCAGATCTACTCAATTACAAGTAAAGTGCGTTTTATCAAAGGATTAGCCAAATCTATAATGACATATGTTCCTAACATGATTCACATATGTCCAAACAATATGTAATTATGTACAGTATATTTTGAATAAACAAAAATAAATTCATTTTAACTTAGAATAATGTATATGAGATAATACATACTTTTATTTTTGGCTAAGTGAATGAAGAAATATAAGAAACATTATCTCCTTCATTAATTTGTTGTGTATTTTGCTTGAAATCACAACTAAAAATTGATTTAAAATCAGCCAACTATAATGGTAAAAGTGGTGATAGAAGTATTACCTTTTTTTTATGGGAAGAATTATTTCTTGTATCACATTATCATTTATATCACATCATCATTTATGTGAATAGCATATTTATCAAAAATGATGTTAAGCATCTGAGTTATGTATTTCATTGACCAAAATAATTTGCAAATAATTTCTTTTTTTTTAAAAAAAAAAAATTGCAAATGATTTTGTTATCTATTTATGTGATAATGAATATGAGACAAATGATTCATAGAAAAGGAAAAGAATATGAAGAAAATGAATTACATGGAATAATGTGCTCAAAACTTATTGTCTTACTAATAACAATGATTGGACGGTGTTAGGACATGTGTGGATATTGTTAGAGACATATGTTATGTAAATTGGCTAATTATTTGACAAAACGCATTTTACTTGTAATTTGGTAGATCTAGGATGGGTTTAGTACTTCAAGGAACAAGAGTTCAAGATTAGTATTGAAGCCATGAAAATCTTTCCAAGAAACAAGTGAAGAAGTGTTGTTCGTTAAATCTCGACAGATAGCTCGACAGATACATATCCATCGAGGTTTAATGATGAAGCTCGACAGAAGCTGTATCTGTCGAGGATTATGAAATTCAGATTTCCAGATCTGATTTCACGCATATCCATGTATATTTGTGTAGGGTTTCTTTTCTCACAACCCTAGACATATATAAATATTATTTTAAGGGCCATCAAAATGATGCAAAGTGATGCAACTTAATGCAAATTGATTGTGCATGCAAATTGTGACTAGAGACAAAATTTGCCCTAGTTCATCATATTCTTTGTAGAAGCTGCTTCGTCTTTACACCAAGGGTTTTGTAACCAAGGAGTTTATTGATCTTCATCGTTGAATGAACTGAAGAACTTTGCAGCCAACATCTTCCTCAACTTGGTGTGTTAGTCACGTACTTGGATCCATGCATCAATTGGTTAGTCACATACTGGGAGCCGTGCATTGAAATGAGAGATTGTCACTACATCACAAGTCCAATTGGGTATTGAGGTAAGGGTTCAACTGTAGGTTGGTATTAGCTACTGGGATTCCTTTTACTTGTAACCGCTTGTTTTGATAACAATGGATTCTCAGGAGTGGTGACCTTAAATGCACTCGGTGGAGTTTCGCCACGGTGGTTTTCCCCATTCGTATACAAATCACCTATGTCAAATTTATTTTCCGCTACATTTAACTTAGTTGGTGATTTGTTTGTGCTACCACACTTATTGCATGTAATTGAATATAATTAATTCACTTGGTTAATTAATTGATTAATTTTACCGAAGGGGTCAATACATTCTTGGCCTATTAGACAGTATATTTAGTAATTACTCACAGTTATTATGAAAAGTACACAAATAATGCAATGAGTCAATGAACAATGTCTTGGAAAATACTTGAAACCAAATCAAATCTTCTACATACATAATCTGTTCTAAAGTTGAAGAAACAAACAAAAACTAAAATAGGCATTATAAACGTAAAAAATCATGTACCTCTTCTTATATTTCGGTGTTTTCAATAGAGAACAAACAAAAATTAAAATAGGCATTATAAACGTAAAGAATTATATACCTCAACTTGTATTTCGGTATTTTCAATAAAATTATCTATTCTAAAGTTGAAGAAACAAACAAAAACAAAAATAGGCATGACAAACGTAAAGAACCATCTACCTCAACTTGTATTTCGGTGCTTTCAACACAAATCAAAATTCCTATCTCCTAACTATCAAATTCCCAAGAAATTATTCTAGCACATAGCATTAGAGCAAAAAAACATACTTACGAACCACCAGTGACACTCCCATTGAAGACCTCTATTGTGTCACCTTGCCCAACATGGTGCCACCGAAAGGACCTATCATCATCCATCACATTCTGCTTGTAAATGAAGAAATAACCCCCTTGTGGAAGACTAAACTGTAGCTTCTGCAGCTCCTTCCTCAATTTCCCAACATTATCCGATGCATTCATCTCCACCGGAATCTTCTTCATCCCGCATTTCAGCAATACCAGCAGCTTCAATTTCTTCGACCCCAACAACGTCGTTGGCCTCGGCCTTGGCGACGGGGACAATGCTACCATTGCAGCCGGTGAAGCTGTTATTGGCGAAGGCCTAAAACTGACATCAATATCTGAATTCTCCGAAATCTCACATTCACATAAAGACTTATGGTCTTGCAACTCTGCACCACATGAATGAATCATCAAACGGTTAACTGGGATAGCCTCCATTTCTTGAATCTTTTCCTTCAACTTTCCAACCGTGTCGGTTACCTCCATTTCTAGAGGAACATGCATTTTGTACGTGGGGATTTTCACGTTGAGCTGGATTTTCTTGGGGGTGATGATGAGTTCTCGGGAGATTTATCGGATTCCGAGGCAGCGATCATGAGTTGAATGTGTGAGTTTTGGAGGATTTCAGTGTGTTCAATGTTGAGGTCATCTTTTAGGACATTGCCATTGAAGATTAAAGTTTGTTTGGACACGGGTATGCCTTGGTATTTTTTGACCTTTTCTTTGATCTCTAAGATAGTATCAAAGAAACCAACTTCAATTGAGAATGGTCTTCCTCTTTGGGGCTCAAAAATCACATCCATTGTTGGATTAGAAAGAAAGAGATCATGAAATAAAGATAAGTATACACTACAAAAAAAAGGTTCTAAGGCCGCGTTTTAAAAATGCGGCCATAGGACAAAAAAACGTGGCTATAGCCCGATTTGGCCTATAGCCGCGTTTTTTAGGCCGCGTTTTTTAAAGCAACCTAAAACCTGCAACTATAGGACTGATCGGTCTATGGCCGCACTTTTTAAACGCAGCCCAAGACTAGGTCCTATAGCCGCGTTTAAAACGCGGCCTAAGGTGAGTACTGTAGCCGCGTTTAAAATGCGACTTAAGACCTATGCCTTACGCCGCGTTTTAAACATGGCCTTACCTTTAGGCCTAGAGCCACGTTTAAACCACGGCCTAATGTATCGGTCTTAGGCCGCGTTTTAAACGCGGCTACAGTGCTCACCTTAGGCCACGTTTTAAACGCGGCCTAAGACCATGACCTTAGGCCGCGTTTAATAAGTGCGGCCATAGCTCCCTGGTCAACAGCCTAAAAGTTAGCTATTTTAGCCACATTTAAAAAGCGGCTATAGTTTATGTTTTTTTTTTTTTTTTCCCTTTCTAGGCCAGAAAACCTGTCACAATTTCAATCAATACAGCAACAAAACCTGTCACACACACAAAACTCCAACTTGTTGCATGCAACAAAATAACAAACGGCAAAAGCAAAGACATATCAAGCTAGAATTTTCTCAAACTTGTCACAATTTCAATCAATATCTTTAACAAATATGGGAAAATTATCAATGTTTGAGGAATATGCAGTTCAATACAGCAACAAAATGGAGGAAAAAGTTTAAAGTTCATTTGACACAAAAAAGATGCAGCGAGCATCACACATGCGGCTACTCTAACTTCCTATGGCTATCCCGGATGCTTCTAGGGGTGCCTTGTCTACAAGTGGGGCATCGGTTTTGTATCCTTGATTTATAAGTAGATCATAGCCAATGTCCATAATGGCACTGCAATAATATAATAAAAGCAGTCAGCTATTTCGAGCCAAGCAGTCATCATAAGTTATTTCATATAAAGAAAACAACTTTCCAGCAGCTAGAGACACTCTTAAAAACAAGATTAGTGAAGTTATACAACTTTTCAGCACTATGAATACCCATTTCATGTTTCTTCCTAAACAACTAAGCATGCTCGTATTTTTTTTTTTTTAATAATTCTAACCAACTACCTAACAAACTCGTCAAATATTTTGCATACCAAAACTAAATCAAACTTCATTTACAAAACCAAACTATAGCAAAAAAAAAGTTTCCACAGGCCAATATATATAGCAACATGAACCCCCCCCCCCCTGCGGCTAAAGCTAGGAAACAAAACAGCATTAATGGAGGTAGTGATAGTAAAGTTTGTTTGTTTTTAGAACGTGACTAAAGCTAGGAAACAAACTCTTCTAACCCATGAAACAAACCCATGACAATATCATACACTCAAAAGAAGTATAAATGGACATACCTGCAACTTCTCAAGGTATTGAGGCTGACCATGTCCTTTCTTAATGGTCCCAATGCGCTCCAAAATAATATGTCAGCAAGCATAATGGAAAAATTCCTATCCAACAAAAGTACACAAATGTGGAACCATAAATAAGTACTTAAAATATTGATCAGGTAAATGTGTTGTATGTTCACAAAAAACATTGTCCAAATAAACTTCATGTGTACAATATTCCTTTTGATACAGCCAAAAAGTAATACAACATACAATCTTCAAAATATCCACGAAGAGTCCTCACTATGATGCAGCGCTATATATCCTGAGTATATTATACACATCATATTAGTAGCACATAACAATGCATTGCAATAAACACGCAACTTTCAATAAATTAAAGGCAACATTTTTAGTACCTGCAAAATTTGTGAAGCAGGTGTAAATGGCCCGAATCCTTGTAACATGGCTTTCACGCCCGACATCATTTCATCCACTTGCCGCTTTGATTCTGCCATTTGCTGCTTTGCTTTGGCCATTTGCTGCTCATGTCGTGCATCTGATTGCCGATTTGCTTCGGCCAGTGCTTCGGCGATTTCTTCTTTATGTTGTGCATGCAATGCGGCAATGTGCTCTTGATGCCTCTGCTCTGACTAGGCAAGTTGATCCCTCATCGAATTTTCCAATTCAGTCATCCAATGGGCTGTTTCGCTGGACGACGGCCCGGTCAAACATGGAAGGTTGGACCCACTTCTTCCTGTTGGGGTTGGCCCAAAACCGACCCCACGTACATGTCCACAACGTTCTTTGCCCATCACTTGAGCAAACGCATCATCTGTGGACCATAGGATTCCTTCGTGACGCTCTCCTTGTAGTGAGCCCCCGTTGTTTAAAATTTCATTCATTTTATCCTGTTTTCACACAAGAACCAAATAACATATTATTTGCTATAAACATTTCACGCACATAATACAAAAGATATATTAAGCAACGATATAGGGCTTACAATCTTATCTTTCACTTCAGCACTAACAGGATGCCCATCTTTTGTGTAGTATACTTTCACGAAAATAGTTGCACGCTCCACTGCTTGTCCACTATCTTTTGCCTACATCATATTCAACAGTCTCATTGCAATAGTGAAAATTTATGTTGGTGATATGAAGCGACAATCGACAACCAAACATAGCAACTGAAATTTTGGGACATAACATGCATACATAAATGTAAAACAAATTCCTAAAAAATGTAGCTTATTACGTTGAAAAAAACTACTAAGTTGTTTTCTTCATGCTAGAATGCTTTGTATCAAGCGGTTTTTGGTCCCAAGATTCGCCTATGTCCATCGCAGTTAGTTGTGACAGTGGCTGAAATAGTCCCTAACTAGCCCCATCCCAAAGTTCTATATATTGGCTAGCTACTACCCAACCCAATTGACTTCACTCAACTTCCTCACATTTCCTCTCTCTCTCACTTGTCTTTGTTGTCACAATGTCAATTTTTATTGTAATCATCTTGAGAAAGCTGTCACACCGTCAAAACTATGAACAAAAAAATGAAGGAACATGAAATGTTCCTCTCAATAAAAATTCTTCAACTGAATCATTTTTTTTTAGTTTTTTTGTCCCTATAAAGCTAACGCATATTGTACACAACTATCTCCAACCAATTTCTCTACTCCATTATTTTGACATTGATTTCTCTTTTTAATTTTCACTAGCTGCCTTTTTTTTTTTTTTCTTTTTTTTTTTCTTTTTTGGGATTACTACCTGCCCTTTGATTAAATCAAATAGCCATTTCTTAGGCCACGTTTGAAAAAGTGCAGCCATAGGACCCTTGTTGACAGCTTCAAGACATATTTTAGCCGCGTTTAAAACGCGACAATAGGCCACAACTATAGCCGCGTTTCTTAAATGTGGCTATATCTGTCACCTATAGCCTCGGTTTAAACGCGGCTACAACCCCCTGAATATTTATGCATGTCAATTGTATTGGAGCTGTCCGCTTTCAACCGCATTTCTAATTTCCATAAAGAAGGTAACAAAGGAAAGCAAATTCAAACAACAACCAATTGCTATATACCAAACCAAACTCTTGCTAACAAAGTGGCAAACATAATTCTTAATGAAATCAGTAATGAAGAACAGGAAACATCACAAGAAATGTCTATTAACAGTCATAAACATGCAAAAAAGCCAAGTCCACAACGTTACCCCAACACTAATTCACACAAAATGCTCAGATTCATCAGTAGACTAATTTCTTCAAACTCTTCAGATTCATCACACAAAATAATTGTTACCCTACTCTATGTTTGGCTTAATTTAGTACTCAATTACTTTACTATAACACTAGTAGTATATAGCTATAGCTAGGCCGTGGTATTTTGCAAAAGTCATAAAGCCTTAGGCGTTTTAATCAATTTTGCTCTTCTTGTTCTTCTTTTTTATGTGTGATTAGCTTATAATAATGCCAATAATGGTGTTATGAAATTGAAGACAGCTAATATTCAGACCAAATTTTTCTTTGCCTTTCACCGTGTCATGTTTTCCATAAACTTATAAGCTGGACCACCCTAGAAGAGAAGCTAAAGTTTTGATAATACTAAAAAAATTTCTCTAGCTTTTTCATGTTTGCTAGGCTTTATTATTTGATGGATATATAAAAACTTCCATGTTCACAAAAACATATAAAACATCTCATTATAGCTCAAAATGTGAACGTTTACACACTCACATGAAAAAAAAAAGTGACTTCAAGAAGAAGAGAATTTGGAATTCAAAAAGAACTTAATATTAATAACTCCCTCAATTTAACCTAACAATAGGTGCGGAAAATGCATAAATGAAGTTAATATTGATTTTTTATGAGACAAGAAGTTTATATTATTGCAGTAATGAAATTGTGGATTGCTTAGTTTGGACCCTACGACAACGTTGGGCACTGCCACCATTACTGTCATCTCCATGCAAGCCATTTCCCATGCTAAACTCAGGCCGACAAAATCTTTTTTAATTTTCATGACTTCGAATCGACCATGTTCTTTATAAAAAAAAAAAGAAATAAAAGAAAACACCTAGAATTTATTGATACCAATATGTCACAAGTTCGATTAAAATATCATATGTGTATTAAAACCTAGCTAGTTCTTGTATAATGCATTTCTTACATATTCTCAGCAGTTTGGGCAAAACTTATAGGCCCCGACCTCGCTATGTCCTTCTGAAACCCACGACTTCTCTTGTTCTTATCAATTAATATCTACGAACACATTCCCGCCAAAAAAAAAAAAAAAAAAAAATCATTTAAAAAAACATACCTTCTTAATAAAATATAAAAAAAACCCATCATATACCAAATTACCACTAAAAGATAATAGAGCAAGAAAATAGTGACACCTTCGTTTTAGAATCAAACCAGTAGTCAACTAGCACCTCGTAGTCCTGCTTGTCAGCCCATGCTGGTTTGGCCAAAATGACAGCTTCTTTCAATGCATCTTTTGGGTAGCATTTTTTTTTTAACTTGGTCCTTCGGTTCCTCCTCAGTTCCCCCAGTAAGCGCATTGCCCAGCGCATTTGATTAGGTGGTTTGATAATTACGGGGTCAAAGATCCACTTTTTCTGAAATGCAAAAATTGAGTTAGCATAGTGCAATAGTCCACCCTACTGAAAATGTCATTTGATACTAACAATTAAAAGTAGCTTAATAAGTTACTACCTCTATCTCTATCCAGGCATTTTCTTTGACGTTATTAGGGACATGCGCCCAATTAACTGGCAGAAGTGGGCAATAGGCGTGGCTGAGGCAAAAAGTGCCCAACCACCTTTTGAATGTTTGTCCACTCTCTCCAATCGGTTGGCCGCTCCCATTTAACGCACATGTAATTTTTTTGTTCACTGGAAGAGTCCATATTCGATGCATTAGCGTTATCCCACGCTTTTTATTTAAATTACTAGACTCTGGGTTTCCTGAACTGAATCTTCTGCACGCCCATTACTAGATACTGGGGTTTCTTGGACCAAAGCTCCTACATATAGTAAACCACTATTAGTAATGAAATTTCAAAGTTCACAACAAGAGAAAAGTTACAGTATATAGCTTAAGTGCTCAACTAACATGATATATGTGATCTTTGTGTATAGATATACATTTTGATAATTGGTTTTGTGATTAGCTTATTTTTCCCATTCGTGTTGTTAATTTACTTATTACACAGGACAATAAGAACAGATTAATGCAACATTCTCAAACGAGAAACTTATTGTGTCCCTTGGAAATTAACTCTCAGCTGAATAGAATCAATATTAGAATGAATATATATCTGAATATATATATATAAATATATATAATTTGATTGCAGCCATGTAAATTTCTCAATCACTAATCTAATGTACATATTCAAAACAAAATCACATTTACGCTTTTGCACTTAATTTTCAATCAATCACGGAGTTGTTACTCTGTAGTTGTTCCAAAACTACGGCATGTTATTAAGCTCCAATACCCTAGATAAACAAGTTTAGCTTCTCCAACAGCCCACAAGTTGGCTTCGCATGTGTTAGCATAAAGAGACCATCATGTAGGAAGGTCAGTGTTGGTGTAAGTTGGTGTGTTGGTGATTTTACTACTTGTACTAAAAAAGAAATTGTACAATTGCCTTTTGAAGTGGTCATCGGAAAGTTTAACAATAAGTGAATTCACTCGTTCATATTTTCATAAATTTAAAAGAAGTAATGGGCAGCCTATCTTTCTTATGTCAAAAACATAATAAAAAAGTATGTTTAAAAGCATGTTTAGACCGATTTTAAAATCAGTCTAATAAGATAAAAGGAGAATAGTATCTCTTTTCTTTTCTTTATTTTCTTTTTCTGAGAATGAGGGAGATTAGATTCTCTATAATTAGCTAAGAAAAATTGAAGTTACTCATGAGTGAAGGTTGGACACACATAAGTTATTTTTAAATTGACCTCTTTTTCATATTATTTCTTCTATGGCTACAACTAAAATTCATCAGTTATGAAAATATGGTAAGACTTTGTCGTACCATAGAAATGAAATGCATTACATGCTATCCTTAGCCCAAATATGTTGATCATTTTCCACAGATGAAACTCTATTAAAGTTTCAAGTGGGTCACAAAAATCTAGAATTTAAAGCCTACTTTCATTATATACAATGGTTAGGTTAATATACAAATTACATCATCTAATTTTCTCATAAATTCAATTTAGCCTTCTAACCTCAACGGTCTTTTTAAGTGAATACGATAACTTTTATGTTTATTCAATGTAATTCTTATGTTAAGTTTGCCATAATCACATGGTATCACTAGGTGTCCTTAAAGAGTATTATTTTGAAAATGCAAAACTACCAATCTTTACTTTCTTTTTCAGACACTTGATGGCTAATTCTGTAATGAGAAGTGGACAAACATGACCACACTTAAAGAAATGGAAAAATAAGCATCTAGTATTTATTCTCAAACTCTTCAAGACATGTGAACTACCTGGAGAAGGCGGCTGTGTCTCATCATCATCTCCTCCCTCCTCTCTTGCTTGCTCAGCCGCAAAGGCGGCCCTTAGCTCCTCCTGCACGCAGTCTCGTGAGCGTGACGATCCTTGGCCAACTTCCACAACTATCAATGGATGTTCCCCTTCCATTACTGCACCAAACAACCAGAAAATTAGTTAAAACAGTAATAAATATCAAACGTTACATAGAAAGACATGTAAACTACCTGTGGGTTGTGTCCCAGCATCCCTAGTATGGGCGGCTTCCAGCCCCTCCCCCCTCTGTCGTGAACGTGAAGGTCCTTCACCAACTTCTACAATTGGCAATCGGCGTTTCTTTCCCATTCCTATGTCCAACAACTATACAAAACAAAGAAAATGTTAATTGTAGACAACAGTCAATTGCATAAAATGTATTATGGGAAAAAGACAAAGTAAAATAACTCATTTTAATATCTAACAATATATACAGGCATATTTCCAAGTTTAAGAGCTTCTCTTTGCCAACCACTACAACCACGACGAAATGAAACCCTAACACCACACGAACATATATCCAAGTTCATAAGAAATGAATTTCAAATCCAATAGCGAAGAGGGGAAGGAATTGAACGCATAATAAGTACAAATTAAAGGAATTAACAATATTAAGAGGAATTAACAAATTCATCAAATACAACACAGAGGAATGGCTTTAATTCATGAATGGATACGTTTTCATTAACAACTGTAACATCCAAACGCATAATACACCACTAAACTATTACACTACTCATCCTCGGTGTACTTATCCTCGTTGTCATCTTCAATGTCAGACTCATCGTCAATAAACTCACAATCGTCTAAGTTGTTTACTCCAAGACGATCTCTTTCAGCAATGATAGAGGCATCAATTGTCATTCCCTCTAGATCATCTCGAGCTCGACGAAGGTTGTCACTCACAACCTCATTAGTACTTATATTGTACGGAACATTCTTAGAGAAACTATATATGTCATCCTCGTCACGTTGGGGACTAATACCGGCATCGAACACATCCCTAGCTTTAGTTTTGACAACAACATACCAATCTTTCTGCCTTTTATCTTCCACATAAAAAACTTGTGTAGCTTGAGATGCCAAGACGTATGGTTCATCTATCATTTCATCCCCACCATGTATGAAGTGTGTAAAGTTCACCATAAGAAACCCAAATTCATTAGTCCTATATCCTCTCCTATGTTCGTCATGAACCCATTTACACTTGAATAACACATGTTTGATATTGTCAGAATAATTCAACTCGATTATATCAGTTAAAACACCATAGTGCGTAATGCCACCATCAGTAGCGACACTAACTCCATTATTCTGCGTTTTCCTGTTTGCCTCATCATTTACACTCCTAAATTTTAAGCCATTTATGACATAATGCTTGAACTGCTTTACATAAATATATGGCCATTTGGACAATGCAGTAAGGGTATCACTAACTCCCTCCCTTTCCTTATCAGCACCAGTGAGGGACATCACCTAACATCCGTTGGCCAAAATAAAATAATTCATATCAGTACAAGTAATCATAGTTGACACAGTGTTACAAGTTTAATAAGTTGAAAATGTCATACGTACGTGACTCCTAAACCAAGTACAGAACCTCTCCATGTGGTGCTTATATATAATGGGCTTGGAAACGTTATGATTCTGGCCTTTTCGGAGTTCATCCTCTATCAGTCTATTATGCATCCTGTGCAGGCAATTGTATTAGGGTTAATAGACCTAACGTACATTGGATTGACGTGCAATCATATTTGTATACGTAATACTTACTCACGAAAGCGGTTGATGTTTTCGGAATTGAATAAAACATAGCGATGGGCTTGGGTCCACTCTCTATTATTTAGTGTCACGATCGAAACCACCCCTGTTGACTCCTCAATCGTCCTGGTGGGTCGATTGAATATAGTTTCAACTCTTTTCATATACCGTGAACAAAATGTTAAGCACTCCTCTACTATGTATCCTTCAGCAATAGACCCTTCCGGAGCAGCTCTATTTCGTACGTAAGACTTAAGGCGTGAGAGGTACCTATAAAGGAATGATAAGATTAATGATTGGCAATGGTAATTCGAACACATTTTATATGAAACTGGAAGTTGGCCAATAATATTACACACATCTTACCTCTCAATGGGATACATCCAACGGTAGTGCACTGGACCACCAATCTTAGCTTCAGCAACTAAGTGCATGACCAAATGTACCATCACTGTAAAGAAGGATGGAGGAAATATCTTTTCCAATTCACACAATGTCACTGCAATTTCTGCCTCAACAGTCACAATATCTGAAACCATAAGGGTTTTGGAACAAATTTCTCTAAAGAAGCAAGCTAACTTTATCAAAGGCCTAGTAACATGAGATGGCAAAGACCCACATAATGCTATGGGAAAAAGCTGCTGCATCAAGATGTGATTATCATGACTCTTCAAACCAGAAATCTTACGTTCTTTCATATTCACACGGCGTGAGATATTGGAAGCGTACCCATCAGGCATTGTTACGTCCTTCAAAACTTGCAAGAAACCATCTATCTCCGATAAAGTCATATGAAAACATGCGGCCGGTATGATATACTTATCATCACTTTTTCATTGTAGGTGGAGTTCACTCCTTATCCCCATCTCCGCCAAGTCAAGGCGTGCCTTGTAATTATCCTTTGTTTGGTCATTCACGTTCAACAGTGTGTTTAGTATATTGTCCATCACATTCTTCTCTATTTGCATCACATCAAGATTGTGTCACAACTTATGATCCTCCCAATAAGGCAAGGTGAAAAATATGCTCCTCTTCTTCCAACCAATCTAGTCTGCCTCCCTTCTCTTTCTTTTATTGTAAGCAACTTGACATTTCCTTCCCAGACAACGTCCAAGTAAATGTTCAGTTCCCACAATAATGTCTGATGCGACTGGTGGTTCAGGAGCCAATCGCGTATCATTAGATCCATCAAATAACATACCTTCTTTCCGGAAATGGTGGTCAACATCCAACCATCGCCAATGTCCCATGTAACAGAATTTGTGGCCATTTATCAAATATAGAGAGTCGGTTTCCACGGCACAAGAAGGACACGCCAACTAACCTTTTGTACTCCAACCTGACAAATCTGCATATGCAGGAAAATCATTTATGGTCCACATCAATACTACACGCAATTGGAATACTTCTTTTGAAGATGCATCGTACGCTTCTACTCCAACATCCCATAACTCCCTTAGTTCTTCTACTAACGGTTCCAAGTACACATCTATAGCAATCCCTGGCGAGGTAGGACCAGGGATAACTAATGATAGAATCATAGATGATCGTTTCATGCACAGCCAAGGTGGGAGATTGTAGGGGACCAACATGACAGGCCACGTACTGTGACTGGTACTTATAATTTCGAAAGGGTTGAACCCATCCATAGCTAATCCAAGTCTGACATTACGAGGGTCAGATGAGAACTCTAAACGCTTACTGTCAAACATTTTCCAAGCACCTGGGTCAACAAGATGCCGCATTACCCCATCATCAGTACGACCATTAACATGCCATTTCATAGAACTAGCCAGATCGGGTGAAAGAAGTAATCGCTGCAATCTTCGCTTTAAAGGGAACCACCGTAAGATCTTCGCAGCTTTCTTCTTCCCCTTATTGGATGAAGCATGCTTACTAGCAACAGATGCCTCATTTGTTTTCCACCTTGAAGCTTTACAACAAGGACACGCCTCAAGGTTAACATTTTGCTTCCAAAACAACATACAATCATTGGGACAAGCATGTATCTTCTCATAACCCAAACCCAAATCTCGGACTATCTTCTTAGCCTCATAATGGTCCTTTGGCAACTTTGCGTCTGAAGGAAGCATATCTCTCAGGACTTGAAGCAACAAAGTAAATGACTTATTCGTCTAACCACACAGAGTATTCAACTGGAACAACACGACAATGGCTGAGAAAATGCTAAATTTTGTACAACCTTCATATAAAGGTTTATCTATATCATCTATCATCTTGTAAAACTTCTTGGCGTCATCATTCGGGCCTTCAGCCGGATGTTGCACAGTTGGACCTTCTTCCATTGGTTCAGGTGCCATTTCATGCGGGGGGCACAAATCGTGCAACATCCCACGAAAATCACCATATAGATTTTGGGTTTCTTGCACATGAGAGCTCCCACATTCAATAGCTGGCGTGGCAGCCACCGATTCCCCATGAAATTTCCAAACTTTGTAAGTTTTAAGCATCCCCGAAGCCCAACAATGATCACGTGCCACATTTAGCGGTTGTAAAATCAAATTCACACATTTCATACAAGGACATAAGATCTTCCCATCACGCGCGGATGGAGAGGCAAATTCCATGAAATGGTTTACACCTTCAAAATATTCCCTTGAACCCCTCCTCTTGTCCATCCAACTTTTATCCATTGCAATACAATATTTACGGATTTTTACCTACACCAAGATTTGTTACTACAAAGGTAATAATTATTATAATTACATTCATTTGTCATTTGTTAAGAACAGACATACCCAAGTATGCGGCTATTTTCTTAGAACATATAACACTTGTCCTAGACTAACTCAATGTCATAAGTTGTAAAACTAGTTAAGCATAAGTGGTTTAAATATATGAAAACAAATACTCATTATTAAGGTAATTGTAATAATTATTAAATCCGTAATAATTATTAAGTTTGTAATACCATGATGCTCAATTACTTGGGTCATTGGTCAAAAGTGAGTTCAAAAAAGTTTGATTGACAATTTAATTCGTAATGCAATGTTGTTTGAAAATGTGTCAAGTAACGTTAATTGGCACATTTTCAAGAGTTTGATGTTGGTTTCATACCAAACATGTGCTTCAAAATGTCCTATATGAACGTAATCCATCAACAATGCCTAAATAAAGGACTCATTTTGTTTGCTTTCTGGCTTACACAGTGTCATCGCAGAAGTAAATAATGAAATGACACCCAATAAATGACAAAATGTTGGCAGGTTTTGAAAAGGAAAGTAAAATAATAGGGAACACAATAACCATTATAACCACATGGCAACAACTCAAACATATTCAAAATCTACACATTAGCTTAGATGACAACTATCATCGAGGTCGTTGGGACATAGAAATCTACTGAAAAATCATGGCATTATAGGCCCTTTATAATACCAACTACTCAAGTAATTTAACTAAATCCATTGTGATACATATATGGGTTTGGACACTCTGATAGCATGAATAAGATCAATTATGAAGGCATAGTTACATTGAACTGAATTATCTTTACAAAAAATAACATTATTTTCTTATTTATTCGTCAATGCAAAAATGTGTTTAATTATCTTGAGAATCTAATATATTGCACAAGAAATTGTACTTAGGTTTTGTCCAAAAAATAATACTACTATGCATATGCATGACCAACTCTAGGCCTAGACCTAAATCTCCCTTGCTTCAAAAATTTGTAAAGGGTCCTATAGGTTGTCTAGGCGGGACTGGCTAACAGGGGCCAAGGTTTTGGGAGGGAGGGGCCCAACTATTAAAAACATAAAATATACCTAGTAAAAAAAAAATATTGGGCCGGGGAGGGGGGGGGGGGCTGAGCCCCCTACTAGGTCCGTTCCTGACAGAAAATCATGCACTTTAACAACAAAAGACAACTAAATATCCAGAGAAAATTCAGAACTCCTAAACAAAATAAAAACCATTCCATCAGCATACATTTAGTGACATGAAGTTGCAAAAAATTTCTCTTTGTACGGAAAATAAGCGTAAATTATGGTTCAGCTTCAACCTGCTAGTCAATGTCAGTTTTTGATGCCCAGTCTAGATGAAATTTTCACACGGCTTGTTTACTGTTTGCACCTAAAATTAAGAAATAATTCATATTAAAGAACATGAAAAGTTTTATATAATAAGTTGTAGCTATGGCATATATAATGAGAATTAAACCAGACTCAAACCCATACATTGGATGACACTAGACAAAAAGACAACTTAAATACAAGCATTCTCCCAATATTGAATTCAAACACATAATTATATTAAATTTAATTATTCTTGTAAAAGATAACATTATTTATATTGTATTACTTAATGCATCTATGTATTTCAATTTAATTGGGAAATATAATGTGTTGTACCTAATTCAAAGTCTTCACCAAATTGAACGTGACGATTACAGTTTACGGATTGAAATGAAAACAAAAAAAGAAAACTTAAGATTTAGGCTATACTTCAAAAAATTCTTAGTCGATTGAATATTAGCAAACATTCAAGATGACATGAGACGCACTTAGCAATGGGCAGCCTAGCAGTAGAAATGGCCAAGGGTACACACTACTCAGTTTCTTGTCATGATCACAATGCAACTAACATGATTTCCTAGAAAGGGGCTTTGCATGGGCTTAGAGAGAGGGTTGAGACTGAGTACAAAATATATTTTCCTATGCGAATGGAAGACTGTTTACCTTACTTGAATGATTAGCTTGCTGATGCAATTAATATTGGGGTTGAGCAGCTTCTTTTTAAATAATAAAAGGATGCTTGGCCCTTACTTGGTTTCAAGGTCTTTTATTATTTGCGCTTTTTCTCATCCCGGTCAAAAACAAATTTGAAGTAAATGGCTATCCTTAAATGTATTTGATAGTCACATATTAGCTTTTCATTACTATCAAAAAATAAAAAAGACTTTGATATATACATAAAATGTCATGATCTTTGCCATGACATTAAAAATTACCTAGTTGGTTATTTATTTATTATTATTATTTGTTTGGATGATTATTGTTGTATTCATTTATAGAGGAATTGGGAACCTTTGGACAGTTATCTCACGCGCAAGTCAAGCGTGAGACTAGCTATTAGCTAACCTCCAAGATAAACATTTCTTATGCCCCCCAATGAAAAGGGAGGTTAGTAGTATATAAAGGTGGGTGAGTTAGGCTTAGGTTCTCCTGAAGTTCTAGGTCTACACTAGTGAAGGCAAAAATACTAAAAGCTCAAAACTGAAGGGAGGGTTCACTAAATTTGGATATCAGAAAATGAAAAATTCAGCCTGTGGGCTTTGGCTGGCCCAATAAAAAACTTGCTAAAACTCTTTGCTGTCTACAATATTAGCCTAATACTATTCTGTCTCTTTTCTACTTGGACTTGACATCCCATACGTGTAACAAAGTTTGTAAATTACATTCCATAACCCAATTGACTATTAAAAATAATAAACGTCAATAATATGCTCATGTTACTTGCATGAGTTAAATTACAAAATTTGTTACAAGTGATATCATAATTGTGAATTTTAGTAGAGTGGGTTACTTTTCAATACCTCAATTTTAAAAGGATTTTCTACCATGGGGTGCAGTATTTTTTTTTTGGTTGAGAAGTTACAGTACCCCAAATTTAAAGTGAACTTCTACGAATAATAATTACTCCAAATTATTATTATGATCCAATCTTTACTTTCTAAACATACAAAACAGTTCTAGAATGGAAGAAAATTTCCTGGAATCTAGCTTGAAGGAATACCTTTCAACCATTAAATTAGATGACCATTCATGTATTAATCATTGTTAATTTAAGTTATTTACTCTCAATATAGTACTGTATTTGTTCAAAAAATTTACTCTCGATATGGTAATGAATACAATAAGCATTAGACAGTAGTTTATTTCATCTTTTGTTTAATGTATTTTTGTTGAAAAATCACACAAAATATTCAAATATTTAAAAATATTGTAATTCCAACAATTACGTGTTTAAGACACATTATGAAGAAAAAAAACCAAATTCCTAAAAAAGAAGACACATTCTTTAACATTTTGAATTAAATAAAAACAACATCAATATTTCCATATCAACATATATATACTACTATTTAACAAGCTGCACCTGTTTGGACCGGATTTTTTTATATTCCAAAATACCCCTATTTCCCTAGATTTAAGTAGGAACAAAACTAAATGATAATTTAGTAAAACTATATCTTTTAACTCTTGCAAAAACATTGCTTATAAAATAGGACCACTCCCTCTTGGTTTTCAAATTCAAACTGAATTTCAATTTTTTTCCTTTTTTACAATTTAAAAAAAAAAATCCTAAATTGTAGGATTTTTGAATCCTATGCTATGATAGACTACTAACTAACACGGTTTTTCAATTTGTTTTTTTTAAACACACGTTTTAGGTGTCCCACCCCCCCCCCCCCCCTAAAAGTTAGCCTATTAGTTTGGTTTTTATTTATTTATTTATTTGTTTTTATGTTTATTTATTTTTTGAGGAGCTGCCTATTAGTATTTAGAAGCAATTATCTCCATAATTTAATAAAGAAAAGAAGAAGAAGGAAAACCCACGTTTTGGGTTTTTTTCCTAAAAGTTATCCTATTATTTAGAAGCAGTTTTCTCCATTTAGTTATTATTCCCCCAAATAACATTTTTCCTTTTCAAATATCATTTACAGCTTGCCTATGATCAATTTCTTTTTCTTTTTTTCAAATTGTTGCAAATCCGTATAATGTCTATGTCTCTTCTCTCTATATCTCTATATATTAAGAGAAATTAGAAAGTTAGTTACCCTTTAACTATAATGTCTAAAATACCCCTGAAATTTATTAAGCACTACTCTAAACAAAAAATAACTAAGTGCATAAAAGTAAATAATACAACATATATTTAACAAACATTTTATTTAAACTCAAATGCAAATATCTAACACTTGAATTCCACTCCCCACGTTTTACTCCTAAAAAATCTCTTTAACTTCTTAAGAAAAACTGTTATTAACTTCTTTTATATATTTCGATTTTTATTCCCAACTAATCACACAAGTTAGCCAACCGAGCAAGTGGCCAAACTCCGCAAATGGGTGTTCTCCCACACTTAGGATCTTGATTAGAGAGGAAACTGTATTCTTAACAGTTATAGTTTGGAAACCAAGGACAGCCACGAACTCAGTACACTGCTTGGGCACTTATCTTTTCCATAATTGAGTCAATAAAGATTGAATATCAAAACCTACCTACTTACAGTTTTCGTTGTTGTGCGATTTGTTTAGCCAGTTATTGGTTTTGCTGAATGAGCATATGTGGCCATGTGGGTTACTATGCCCAACTTGAACCATTATTTTATTTTTATTTTTTATCTCATTATCTAACCAAATGCTTAATAGTAGTTAAATTTCAGAATGGCGATTTTCATATGTAGATTTTCATATGTAGGTTTTTTTGCTTATTAGTGTAACAACAATATTATTAGACTACTACATGTATAGACAACCATTTTTAATATAAAGGTTATCTATACATGTAGTAATCCAATAATATTATTGTTGTTATTGGTGCTACCTAGTAATATGCCCAGTGCACTAATGCATTGGACATAAACTATGTCCTTAATATAATATAATTAACAAGAAGGGGGGAAAATAACCTTCTCTAATCTCCCTCTCCATACAATATTGAACACAATGACGGTTGGGGAGATAACACATTGGAGATACTCTAATTAAATAATTAATATAATATATATGACACCACTTAACCAAAAAACTTAAATTAATAGGTTTGAGCTTAATAATGTTATATTAACAACTCAGTATTCTCATTACTATTCAAGTGAGTAGTGAATAATCCTAACCTCTGAGATAGCGGGGGCAGTTGACTTTGAGTGTGATCCGCTTCCAACCTGCTTCTTGGATTTTGTAGGTAGTGAAACTATTTTACCTGCAAAAAAAGCTTTATAAATTCAGACCATAAACTAACTATGCAGACTAAAGAATGAAAAAACTAATAATAATGCAAAAGGCAACATCATTACAAAGAACTCAAGTACTCTTGAGTTCAAACTTCAAACGCCAATGAGCACATGTATATGTTATTGATTTTGTTTTATTTAACCATATCCCAAAATTGGTCAACAAGAAAAAAGAATGAAACTCAAGCAAGGAACGACAAAAAGAAAAAGGAAGAACCATACATTTGAGCAGAACAAAACAAAATCAAGAAGAAAATTTTAAGTTTTTAACATTAGATGCAATTTTATAGGATAAACATCAATATGTTTAAGTTGGCAAGAATGTTCTGAGCCTTATCCAAGGTCTTCAAACACATTTTATGCAAAATCTATATATGCCAGCATGTTAGAAATAAAATTCTCAAAAGATTCAATTCATGCTCTTATCATCCCAATTCAAAATTCTCCATCATTTTAATTTGTAAGACTGATACAGCCTCTATGGCTGCAAGCTAGTTTGCTTTTAACAACACAACCAACACAAAACACAGTACAATTTACAGAATTCCATGGTTTTGGTATTAAAAAAATAAATAAATAAAAGAAAAAGTAAAAATAAAAATAAAAGCTACGGCCTAGAATGGTGTTTCTTCTTCATTCTCCAATAGGGTATTGCAACTCTAAAGTAAAGAGTACTTACTGGGATTTCTTGATCTGTGCTGTGGGATAAAAAAGCCTGGTCAGCCTTAGTACTAACTTTGGCTGCTTCGCACAGTAGAAGGCCTTGAAGATCCCCCAAATGTCTTTCCCGTAGGTCAGTTTCTTTACTTACCTGAAATTAAAATCCAACTACAATAATGCTGCAAATTCCAAATTACAAATGAGAAACAGATTTGTTTTTTTTTTTTTGGGAAGTCCAAATTATAGATGAGAAACAGATTATGAAATATACTCAGATTGTCAAATATACTCAGATTCACCACCAACTATATTGAAAAAAGATTGTCAAATATACTCAGATTAAAAAAAATTAAAAATAAATTATAAAATATACCGTGTTCTTGTCAATTGCTCTTTTAAAGACAAGGCGTCGAATTCAATGTGTGGGGTGTGTATATTAACAAATTAATATGACTTTTTTTTTTCCCTTTTTCGTTGTTGTAATGATTAAAATAGATTATTGCCGACAGAAATCATATTGATAATAGAATAGAACAGTATCACATTTTTTTTAAAAGGATAATGCATTAAGAAATTATTTAGCAATAATCCTATAAAAGTGCATGTATATCAAAAGCATCATTCTCTCAAAGCTTAGCAAATTAGAAAGTTCAGAGGAGGAGGAATCATCATATATAGAAAATTCACAGTATTATAGATGGGTAATTATAGAGAGACAAAGCAAGAAAAGTGGTGAATTAGCTGGACAAAATTATGTGTTGAGTAGTATATTAAAGCCAATGAATGTTTTAGATACCAAAGAATGTTGAAGGCTGATAGCAAATGGGGTTTGAAGGGGCCATTTTTTATTTATTTTAATTTTAACTTAATTTAAGAATACCTTAGAAATTGGCTCCCTGACTAACTCTTCTCCCTTGCTTCGCTGAGTAACTGTTCTTGCTGAAAGAAACTGAAACTTTCAGAAAATTACAGAGGCATTTACAATTTAAAGAAAACAGGTTAAACAGCCAAAATTGATGATATAAACTTTGCAACATTTTCTAATAAAAAAGAATAAATATATTTTTGCTTTTCCAGCCAACCCATTCGCCTCATGAAATATAATCCGTGTGTTATGGAAAAGATTGATGCAACCCCCCATCAACAACAATCACCAAAAACAAAAACATTTCAAAAAGTGGTCCCTTCGAAGTTCGAATACAAATACAAAAATATAATACTTTCATTATAGTAGACCCCGCTACCACTCTCTCTCCACGTGGGCTCCCACTCCATTATCACAAACACGAAGAACATATATCTACATTTTTACTAATTTACAGTGCGAAACACCTGATTAATACCAAACCACAATCTCAAAAAACATTTTAAAACAAGAGCTGGCAAAGGGATTAATCTATGAACCACCCAAAATGACA
Organism: Notholithocarpus densiflorus; assembly: GCA_030021035.2. Classification (NCBI taxonomy): domain Eukaryota; kingdom Viridiplantae; phylum Streptophyta; class Magnoliopsida; order Fagales; family Fagaceae; genus Notholithocarpus; species Notholithocarpus densiflorus. Next base: position 225,765 of record JARYZH020000402.1, read on the forward strand.
CACACTGTGACACTGCTGCTAAGATGAGCAGCTAAGCTTAAATAACAACTCAAAAAATAAATAAAAAGACCTATGAAATTACTAACAGAATAATAATAACTAAAAAAATTAAATTAAAAAAAAGCAACAGTTTTAAAAAGACCTATGAAATTACTATTCAAGACAGGATAAGCGAGGAAATAATAGTGGCACAGCCAGTGAGAACTACTGCCATCACTGCAAAATTGGTTCTTCCTCTTACCCATTGTGTTCTTGGGGGATAGCTTTATAAGCTTCAAAAAAAGTTGTAAAATGGAATCATTTGCTCTAGAATGGCCAGCTTGCTGACTTCATTACTTGCAATGTGCTTAACAATTAAACATCTAATAAAGCCTAAATTATTAGAATCAGCCCTCCACTTTTACTATTTTCAACAACCAAATTTCTCTTTTGTCCTTTTGGTATTTGGTTTTGTAATCACGTGCCACAGTGTGTGTGTGTGTGTGTGTATGTGTGAGATTTTTCTCACCTTTCAACTTAGCACATGCGAAATGCAATTCTTCAAAATGCAACATTAGAACCTTTTGGTTCAACAATAGCCAGAGACCAGACATTATATACCAAAATGCAACATTAGGAAAAGAAATCATAATAACTTTAGTTATAGATTAATTCACAGCTGAAAGTAGTGCCCAACAAAAAAAATATATATATTGCAAAACTAAATATGTCAAAGCAAGCAAACCTTCAATTGCCTCTCTGGGTGTCTTGAAATTCAACCCAATGTTCTTCCAGTAGCGATTGCCACCCTTTCCAGACCTCTTGGCCTTCCCAGATTTCTTTGAGCTAAGAAAAGAACGAACACATTCCCAACATAATCAAAAATCAGATCAAAGAAACAAATAACTGCAACAAAAGAAAACCCATTTAACAGTTCCTTAGAAACACCTTGGGCTGCTTCAAAAATGTCTTTTCAGTCTGAGTGATTTAATGTGAGAAATACTTACCGGGTCTTGTGGAGTCTGATGGGTTGGCCTGGCTTTTGCAAGTGAATGATCTTTTAGGTAGTGAAAAGCTGGGGGTTGGGAGAGATTGACTGGAATTTAAGGGTTTCGGTGAGAGATGTGTTTGAGAGCTTGAATGATAGGAGTGAGTAATTGGTGAGTGAGAAGGTGGGGTGTGATCTTGGGTTGGCTAGCTTAATAGTGGAGAAAGATCGGCGATGGGGCGTGGCCTGCGTGGGTCGGCGATGGCTAATTGAACGGATGGGTGAGGATGATGGATGAACGGAGCTAGGCTTCGAAGATCGGTGAGGAGGATGATGAATCGGGTCGGCGATGGTGCGTCAGCTTAGATGGCAGCGGAGAGGACGATGCTGAATCGGTGAGGATGATGAATGAGGTGAGAGTGTGAAACGGCAAAGGCTAGGGTTGAAAATTTGTAGTTTAATATTTATACAAAGCCTAAAGCCGCGGTTTTAACCTGCGGCTATAGGCAAAATATTGGGCCGCGTTTAAAAAATGCGGCCCCATTCCAAACTAAAGCCGTGTTTTAAACACGCAACTTTAGACAATATTTAAAGCCGCGTTTTAAACACGTGGCTTCAGACAATATTTAAAGCCGCGCCTATAAAACGCGGCTTTAGGAAATCTAGAGCCGCATTTTATAGACGCGGCTGTAGTTATGATTAAAAAAAAAAAGTTTGCCAAAAAAATGAAATATGAATGTCCTATAGCCGCGTGTTCTAAACGCGGCCATAGCTCCACCAAAAAAAATGCGGCTACAGCCATTTTGAACGTGGCTTTAGACGCAATCTATGGCCGCATGTTGAAAACGCGGCCTCAGCTGCGCTCTTTAAGCCGCGTTTAATAAAACATGGCTTTATCCGGTCTTAGGCCGTGTTTTTTTAAACGCAGCTTAAAAAAACGCGGCCTAAGACCCGCGTTTTTTGTAGTGATAGGTGGGTTTGTTTTGCGGATTTGTGAAAATTGCAATGTAAAAGTAGATAATGGAATTTGTTGTAATTGGAGTCTGTTACGGTTCTGTTACATGCAAATAGCTGAGGTAGTTAATTTGCTATATATATACAAAAGATTTTAGCTCATATAAATAGGGATTGTAGGTGGGTTTAGGCTTTTAGCTCCTCATTTCTGTTGTGTACTTTGTAACTATTCTGAGGAAATAATGCACAGAATTCTCCTTCGATTTTCTCTCTTTTTCTGTTTCAGTAAAATCTTCGTGATAGTTTTGATTCCCCTTTCAGTAATAGTATCTGATATTGTCTCTAACTAAGAGCCGAGATGCATGCTGATTCTCATTTAATTCACATGCTGATTCTCTTAGAAAGGTTCGGATTTAGTTTGGAAGAGAAGAAAGAAAGAATGTCATTGAAACTTTATAATCTAACGGCTGCTTAACAAAATATCTTGGATGGCACGTATTGAATCTCATCCAATGGAGGCATTACACATACCTCATCACTCTTAGGGAACTATTGGTTTCAGAATAATTGATAACTTGATGCTGTACTATATATATTGAGTTTCCTTCTAATATAAGGTCAATTTATATTTTAGTTATTGATCTTCAGAGTGCTTATTACAAGTTGCTATATTGGATGTCGTATTGGATTTTTATAGATTTTGCATGTTGTATTCTATTTTAGTTATCTGTTTGGGTACTAAGTTGGGGAAAAAACTGTAGCAAAGTAAAAGTTAGTTCAATTAGTTTTGAAGGTATTATTATTATTATTCATAAATGCAGAAGTGTGACTAATGAAAAATCTACAATTGAATCAGGAAATTCTAGGAATCCTGATGTGAAGCTCTAAAAAAATATGTGATCCACAATTGGACTAATGAACCAACTAGAATTTGGCATTGGTCAGACCCACCAAAAACTACTGTAATCATAATTGTGACAACTACCTTCACTATGTTTTCTATACGTTCTTGGTCCTTTCTCAAGCAAAATAGCAAGAGAGATTGGGCTCTGTGACGCGGGCTTGTAACCCAAGTGGGGGCATTAAGGTATTTGGGAGGGATTGGGCTCTGGAGCTTGAACTGCCTTATAGGCCCAAAGATCAGGGGGTGTCATGGCTCATCGTGGGCTTCTGCTAGGACTGTAAATAAACCAAGCCGATCATGAACAACTCGGGCTCGACTCGATAAAAAGCTTGTTCATGTTTGTTTGTTTATAAATAAGCCAAGCTTGGGCCTTAGTTTTAGGCTCATTTAACAAACAAGCTGAGTCCAAGTAAAAAACTTTGTTCACAAACAAGCTCGTGAGCTATTATGTCATTGACTAATCCTTTAACAAAATGCACTTTACTTGTAATTGGCTCATTTATAAGTTTATATGTGTTAGCTAAATATATTTATTACACGTATTTTAATAATGACATAGCCAACATGAGACCACTACCTATATTACCTTAATTTTTTCCTTCCCTTTAAACTGATCAAGAACCACTTTGGACTATAGTTACATTTAAAAATAAATAAATAATTAAGTAGGCCACATATGATTCTTCCCTATCAATCATCTAAAGTAAAGTTATGAAACATGTTAGTATTTTCTCATTCATAATAGTTACAAACATGTATTTTTCTAGTCTTTCACCATCTAACGTGAATGTAAAAATTGTATTTTGAACAATTGCTGAAGCTGTAAACAAGGAATAATGAATGAATGAATTTAATTATGCAAATTATTAATTTGAATAATGGCTAATCATAAGTAAGACTAGATGCATAATAAAATGAGTATACTATTTTCTTTTTCTTTTTTCTTAATTTTAGAGATTTAAGCATTTGATAATATAATTTTTGTTAGGACAAATGTGAATCATGTTAGGAACATATGTCAATATTTTATGTAATTGACTAATCTTTTAACAAAACGCACTTTACTTGTAATTGGGTAGATCTAGGATGTGTTTAATATTTCAAGGAACAAGGTTTCAAGTTCAAGTGTTAAAGCCATGCAAGTTTGTCCAAGAAACATGTGAAGAAGTGCTGGATTTTAAATCTCGACAGCTAGTATCTATCGAGGTTTAAAAGCTGTTGAAGCCCGATGCTCGATAGCTAGCTCGATAGATAAGCTATCTATCGAAGTTTATGAAAAACAAATTCTCAGCTCTTATTTTCATCCAATCCATGTGTATATGTTTGGGCTTTCTTTTCTCACAACCCTAAACACATATAAGGATTATTTTAAAGATCGTCAAAGGTTGCACGAGTGTGAAGCAAAGTTGTGTTCATGCAAATTATGACCGAAGACAGAATTTGCCCTAGTTCATCTTTCTCTTGAAGAAGCTGTTGTATTTGTACACCGTAGGGTTTTGTAACCAAGAAGTTTCATGATCTTCATCATGTGATGAACTAAAGAACTTTGCAGCCAACATCTTTCTCAAGTTGGTGAGTAAGCCGCATACTAGGATCCGTGCATCGAATTGGTTAGTTACATACTGGGAGTCGTGCATTGAAAATGAGAGATTTTCACTACAGGACAAGTCCAATTGGGTATTGGGGTAAGGGTTCAACTGTAGGTTGGTATAAGGTACTGAGATTCCTTTACTTTTAATCGCTTATTTTGATAATAGTGGAATCTCGGGAGTGGTGACCTTAAAATCACCCGATGGCATTTTTGCCATGTAGGTTTTCTCCATTCGTAAACAAATCACCGTGTCAATTTAATTTCTGCTACATATTTACTTAGTTGGTAATTTGTTTGTGCTAGCACGTGTTTTGCATGTTAATTGAATTAATTAATTAACTTAGCTAAATCAATTGATTAATTTATCACAAGGGGTCCATACATTCTTGGCCTATCAATTTTTTTTATATCAAGCTCAAAAACTTGACCTAAGCTCGAGTTTGAGCTTGATATTAAACTTGAGTTTGGCTTGACTAATTAATCAAGCCAAGCTCAAGCTTTTTGGCTTTCCCATGAGCTCAAGCTCAAACACTATTTTTAGGCTTGTCACAAGCTTGAGCTTTTGATTTTTCTTGACGAGCCAAGCTTGAACATGCACTACTCGACAAAACTCGGCTTGTTTACAGCCCTAGCTTCTACCGCACCTACGGTGCGATGTTGAAGTGTGTGTATATTGGACTGGGGCACAGAGAAGAAAAGATTCCTCTGTGAACAGTCACTCATTCCAAATGTTGCGGGGTGGGAGGTGTCGATCTTGTAGGCTTATTAAAGCGAGAGAGAAAAGGTGTTGATCTCTCTCTCTCTCTCCCCTCAAGCTTATTACAAAGAAGTATGTTATTTTGTTCATATTTTGAAATGCCTATCAAATCGGACTATCACACACAAAAAAAAAAAAACAAAAAAATTTAACTTAATATTTTTTAAACTCTCATACTTAATAGCTTTCCCGTGCATCGCACGAGTTAGCGACTAGTAATTAATAATAGCATAAGATTTTAGAAAACACCCTTTAAAGCATGATAAATTCAAGCATAGAGAGTGTTAGTAATTAAATAACAAAATAAAATGAAATTATCACACATATTTATCATAATGAGAAGTTTATACATGGTAAAAATGCATACTGGCCGAGAAATTTGAAGGTGAGAATCCGGAAGGGACATAGTCTAGATATGTGAAGTTGGTTTGACCTCAAATTTAACTAAAGAAATATAAGATGCAATTAATATGCCAAGTCTCAATTAGACATGGCAATACGAGTCAGAATTTTCTGACCCGATCTGACCCGACTCGAAAAATACCTGACCTGAACTCAATTTTTTTTACCCGAAGCAAAAACGGGTTGACCTGTGACCCAACCCGATTTTTTTGTGGGTCAACCCGACCCAACCCAAATAACCCGTGACCCGACCCGTTAAAAAAAATTCGCTAATTTTTTTTTTTTAATTACGTCCTGATACTATGTGCATAAAGCACAAAGTACCAAAACTAGTAATCTAATAATATAAATATATATATATAAATTTTATCACAACCATCAGTGCTACTGTGCTTGACAGTAGACAAGACAAGTCACTACACAACTAGTGACAAGGGTCAAGGTCAAGGGCCAACCAGCCAAGGCTGCCACAACCATTAAAAAATAAAAAATAAAAAATAAAAAAAAACTCATTCAATGCTTGCTAGCTGTAGTCCATCACTCGGCCAAAGCACAAAATGCACAAACACAGTACAATTATACTTCATACAAACAAAAACAATTAAACAAACCTTTTTTTTTTTTTTTTTTGAGAAGCTCAATTAAACAAACCTGAAAAGTGAAAGTTCCTCACTTCCTCTACTTCTCTAAGTTTTCTTGCGCCTCCACCCTCCAGACTCAAAAGTCCGGCCTCTGCCCTTCTTCAATCTTCACAGTTCACACATTCTTAGGAATATTGGACTACTTAAGCTACAATTTGCCAAATTGGCAAACTTGAGCTACAATTTGCAAGAATGAATATTTGCAGTGCTGAATCTGCTACCAACGTTGAGTAGATTGAGATTGAGGTGTAATTCTTATAAAATATTTACTTATTCTTCTTTACTTAATATGTTATGTTTATTTTTATGTATTTTTTTGTTTAGTTTATCTTTCTAAGTAATCTAACTTTACTATTATTTTAAATGCAACAGGAACATGTGCACTTAAGAAAACCGATAACTTGCTACTTTGTTGGCTTACTTGTTTTGTTTGTTTTAAGATCTATCTATTTTTGAAGTTGTAAACTTGTAATTATATGCATTTTGGCAGCGAACTATTAACATTGAAGACTTTTTCCATCATGAATTTATGACTATAAATAATTTTTGTCATGCTCAAAAGTCAAAACTGTCAGAATTGGAAGGATATTAACAAGTGGCATTAAGTGCAATTCATTTGCTTAACTGATTTTATTCATTCTCTCTAAACAGGTTGTCATTGATTTGTTTTTGTAATTGAAAAAAAAAAAAACCCGACCCGACCCAACCCGCAACCCGATTGACCCGTTTAAAAATGACCCGATTGACCCGTGACCCGTTTGACCCGCCAATTTTTTTCATGCAAATCCCAATTCTAAATATGGTTGCACAAAATAAATCACAATGGAAATAGAAGTAAAAAAAATAAAGAAAAATGAAAGACCTATTCAATGGAATTCCTATTGACTTCACATACAGAACTATTGTTAAATTGTGAGAAAACCCAACTTTGCATGGGTCATATTGTTATTCTAAGTTTCTTACTATTTTTATGATCAGTAAGCAAATACAAAACATGCAATTGGCATGAATTAAGCTACATTTATTTCTTGACATGGTCAGAATTTTTCTTTTTCTTTTTTTCCTTTCAATTTTCCTTTTGTTTTCTGGTCTCAGAATTATGTGTTTGTACAGATTTGACAGAAGTTGACATGGCCCTGTTGACGGTTCAAGATAATCCTAGCACAAATAACACTTTTAAGGTTCCCACTCTAGGCTCGATTGATTATCCGTCTTGTACATAATAATTGAATGGTTGGATTTGGATTGGTCTTATACAAAAATGAATACATATGTGTCTTTTATTGGGCCAGTATATCAAGTATCCAACCGTCTCTTGCCTTGGTCACACACCCCCATCCCAATGAAAACTAATTGTTGTGGGTTTCGGATTGGGCCCTAAATGGCAAAATATGAAGACAGTGAAACATTTCAGGTGAGTTTAGTTCGACCTTTTTATTTTCGGTTTTTTGAAAAGTGAGAATTTTTCATTACTGTTCAAGAGATATAATGCAAAAATACACTTAAAGACTGAAAAGCACAATTTCAAAATTTTATTAAATGCTTAAAAATAGCGATTTGAAACTACCAATGTGATTTTGACCTAAAAAGCTCTAACTAAATGGATACTTCTAGTTCCATGTTTTTCTAATATTTACACTAAGCATCAATAATTTCATATTTTTACTATAATCTTGCATTTTTTTTTTTTTTATCTATTAGTATTTTTCTATATAATTTCAATGATTAGAT